>JARHVA010001713.1:2007500-2010000 GCA_037957365.1 Torreya grandis
AGACCCAATAATGAAAATAGAGTATACAAAAAATAGCTCTTTCTCTCCTTTCCATACTACCCAATCCGAAGTTTCTTTAGATATGCCATTGTATGGTTCAACCTCAATTTCAAAAACATCTTTTACTTTTATGCCAGGGGATAATATGGAAAGTATAATTCCTATAACTATGGTACCTCATAAGCACTCAAATAGGAAAAATGAAATGCATGTGAACAAATGCATTTCTACCTTCAAACAAAATTTCATTTTTATATTGTTATGTTTTAATATGCCTCTTCATTTTTATGTTAGTATCATTTTGATATATATATATATATATATATATATGATGATGATGATGATGATGATGATGAATGAAGAACTATTATTGAGGAGAAAATATTGCCAACATAGTGCAAATGTTTTATAATTATTTTTTATAAACTTGTAATTAACTCATTTTAAATTATTTTTCCATCATAGTGCAAATGTTTTATAACAAGCCATAGTCTTAAGTTGATTTAACACTAGGTCAACTCATTGTAATCTTCACCAAACTATAGACTGTGCATTTTCTCAATATGATTCCAACCCTAATAGGTGAAGTTATATAAATAATATGTTGACACAAACATGGAGTTATCTCCATGATATTTTAAATATAATATAGTATTCATATATGATAATATGTTATTGTATATCATTCTACATACTTATGGTGGAATAATATATCATGTCAAGGAATAAATTTCATATTTTTGTCTACGATTGACAAACAAAGTTCAACAATCATCTCATTAGTTTTGAATATATACACAATATAATAACATTACATGATACTTCAAATATGATGATGACTAAAATAGAGTACAAAACAAAACATTCAGAAGATTACAATAGATACATAAGCATGCACTAGGGAAAATTTTAAATAAATTATATTGTATATGCAATAGATTGGAATAGAAATATGCAATTGTATTAAATAAATTTGTTTATTTTGAAAAAACCATAAAAACTAATCATGAAACGCACATTAGACCTATAATGCAAGACCTTGTTATCTGGTTCATAATCAATAAAGTGAAGTCCACTTGGAAGAACTTCACTTCTCTAAAATATGTCCCTTGTATCATAACTAATTCAATTGGAAATAATGTTCCCTCACTTATCATATATTTTCATAACTTATTCCTTTGTTCTATGCATCATAACAAGTAATAACTAATATTTTCAGTGTTGCCTTATGTAATAATCACTGCAAATACATATCCTACAATAAATAATATATTATATCATGATCTATGTATTTTTAATAAGAAATAATTATATTTACCCTATATTAAAGAATCAAATATATATAGCAAGGCTTAGATAGTTACCTATTTAAACTAGCCCTAGTATGTGGTCATAATCTAATGATATCAAAAGAACATCTTTGAATTTGTCATCTTGATCTACCCCATATGAATCATTCACAACTAGTTGTATCATATTCCACTGCTCGACATAACCACGTGCTTGACTATTATAATTTTCATAGTCTTTTACCATGCAATCGTAACAAAAACAAGAATAATCTCTTATTTTTAGTGCCAAATTATGATTATTGGTTTTCATCACATAATACATAGACCTTGTATTGGGTATCCTTTGACAACCATGCAATTATGTACTATCAATTCATATTCAAATATGTAACCAATTTAAAAATTTAACATAATAACATGTGCTTAATAATAGTGAATGGAATATACATTAAATGATACCTATAATTTCCCAAAACACTCTGTGTGGAGATGGATTCTTCCCAATTAGAGATGCACTATTTACAAAATTCACCCTACACCATTGAACGATAGTATGGGCATCACTCAACTAATCTCCATCATAGTTCCTACTTTGTTTCCTTAGAGCACTCTTGATGTAAGAACTAGCACCATCTTGTTTCCCCTTCCCATGACCACTCTAAAAAATTCCACTCATGAGTCTTGTTAAAAAATTTATCATATCTATAAAGTGAAAAAAAAAAGGCCTTAAAGATTTTAATTGTGTTGCACAACCATCTAACCAAACATAGTGTTTTTCAAAATTTACATGGCGCTTATCAAGATCTTCAAAAAATAACTTAAAATAATGTTTAACAAAGTGTGTATCATGGTATTTGTCATCACTAATGTATAAGTGATATTTATTTATGATCAATGATTGAATATAAGAACTAGAAACCCCATCTAAATCTAGTTATGCATGCCTATAACACATATGCATCATGCTAGTCACCTGCTCGATGTGATAGAATTGTGTTTAAATATCCTTTTGATGAGAAAATGAATAGTTTTCAACAAAGTTAACCATTGACATAATTGATCCTTGGGGAATGTGTTCTTCAATGTTTTAAATTGATTTTATTTCCACTTTTCATAGTGACAATCTTTTATACAAGGACCAATCAACTTATGAAAACTTTCCATGAAAGTGGCAACATGGACCACATCTTCTGTGAAGTCTAACCTTG
>JARHVA010001713.1:2015000-2335000 GCA_037957365.1 Torreya grandis
TCCTAAAAATGAATTCCAAGTTTAATTATATGCAATCTTTCAATCAACCTCCTAGTAAATTCATCATATGATTTAATGAGATCATGCCCTTGTGTAATCCAGCCATGATAACACCATTCATGAGTGGTTCTATCAAGATGAATGGTTACAAATTTGATAGCTTATTCTTCCATCATAGGTTAGAGATATAAGTAGGTATCAAATTTTTGTATCCATGCTCGAGTTGTGCATTTGTTAGAGCTATCAAAAGTAGGCAAAGTCAATTTACCCAAAGCATGTTGAAGATATCTTTGAATAGTTTGGGGTCTATGTTATGTCTTGGTACCATTTCAATTTATTTTCATTTCCATGAAATTTTTGAATGGTGTTTCCCTTTGTATTTCATTTGGAAGGGTTCAATATTCTTTAAAACTAGATATACGGTCCTCTCCTAATGAAGTGTGGGTTTCTTCTTCCATAATTGATTCTTATTTTGAAATAAATTTAGGCTAAAAAGGTCTATTTTAAGAACTCATGGTTTTTTTAAGGAAATTAATTATTTCTAGTATTAGAATAACTATTTTCACCATTTTGATATCTATGATTTATCGTAGATTGAATTTTGAGAGCTAACTGAGTCATTATATTAGCCAATTATTCACGTCCTTGAATAAGCCTATCAATCTATTCATCATCTCAATTCTTCTCTCCCATATTTTCCCTTTCTTGTCCCTTTTCAATTTTTTCCCTTTGTTTATCTAAACACTTATTTCCATTTCTTAAATAATATCAAATCTATTTATCATCACCTTACATCAAGTTTTCCCCACAAGTTGGTAGGGCAAAAGCTATGACACCACTGTAATATCCCCAAATGGGATCAAAATACTTAAATTTGGATTTTTACTAAATCTTATTTATGGGAAACTATATAATTGATACTTTCACCAATTTTTCATGAACTTATAAAAATAAATTAAATATAAAAAATTTATGATTTTAAATACTGAATTCATGATTTTTATCTTATACAAATATTCTAAATATGAAAAGTCAAATAATCAAAGTGAAGCACAAGTGTAAATACTAAATGAAGTTACCATAATATGCATCAAGGGTTTTTGTATTTGAGTCTAATTACAAATGAGGGTTTTCATTCTCAAATGTATTATCGGAGCTACTACCCAAATATGAATATTTATTGAACAAAATATAATCATGTTCTTTCTCCATGAACTACCCATTATAATACCCTCCAAGTGGATTTTCCCAAATGGTGTGACTTCACAAGGAGTGGCATACCTTGAAACCTCATATGAAATGACTTGATTTGAATGTTGTTCCTTCATTGTGGTTCCCCATTCATGAGGGATGACTTCATTCTTTGCACTTTATTTATTTTTAAAAAGGGGCACTATAATGGACAAATAGAAAGAATAGAGAATGAATGCATAGAGAATATAATTATTGCAGCAGGGCATAAAATATGTCTAGAGCAAAAACAATGGATTGGATGGAAAATAGAATAGCTAGACCATAATATAGTGACAATAATCTAATTGAGTGAGTTAGAACAATAAAGTATTAAATTAAATACAAAAAAATTCTATAAGTTTGATTACAATAGTAGATGTTTATAAATGGTTGTTATAATCAATTTGTGTAACATATTTTATAATCAATATATTATTATATTTTTGTGTGTGTTTTAGAACATGCTTTGCCCCCTATCTTGCTTGCTCAACTAGTTATTTTGCATGTAAACTACCTTATTCTCCTAGCTATGTAATTAGTTAGTAACTTCTCCTTTATAGTTTTTTATTTATCATTCTCTCAGCTAGTTTAAATGTTGACCATATTCTTTCCTCTTCTACCAATAATACTTGAGTGAGTATTTTCTAGATTTAATTAGGTTAAACATTTACTATATGATATTTGGATCACCATTACTAGATCCCAACATAGATGGATCCATTAGTGAGATCCCAACACCAAATAATAAATAATTTATACGATTAAATCTATAAAATTCTTACTCATCATTACACTTGAAAAAGACAAATCTCAAAATCAAAGACATATTTCCAAATCTCAATCAAATAATAATTTTTAATGAAAGGCATGAATATTTTTAGTTGTGAGATATACTAAATTAAAATGACATGGTTAACTTCTACAATTATGTTATTTATGTTTAACATAAGGTTGCTTATATTTATTTGGAAGAGATTATCTTGTTGACACGTTCATGATTTTGACTTTGGAAGTAAGTTGTAGTTGAAGTATATTTAATATGCATGCATGTTTATATAGATCAGTTTTGGCTCTGGTTGTTTATTATATACAACATTGGGATACATTAAAACCCAATGCTTCACTTTATATTTTTTATTATTCACATCATTTTGATTATTCCTTCTCTGGTGGGCAGAAGCCAATATCTTTTTCTCTATCCCATTATGTCTTGGTTTTCCTATCCAACAGACCTATTCTTGACAAAATAATCTCACAACATATTAGTTATATGGGGAATTTACACTAGGGACAACAAATAATGGATATAAAAATGTACACTCTAACGTAATATCCCTATAGGCAAGATATATTATCACAAAATATATTTAAAGCTCCTTACTTCTCCTCATGAAAATATGATATGATTCCCTTTATCCATATGACCTAACTTGTTGTTGAATTTGATTTTATATACTCAACTTCAGCCATGGAAAGTGAAACTATGAATTATTTCTTTGAATCCCATGAAATAGTTGTTGACCCAATATGGAACACATATCTTGATGTGTTCTTTCTATCATCAATATTATTGACCCAATCATGATATATGTAACCAACTAATTGAAATTCATATTATTTTGCATACAAAACTTCATAACTTCTTGTGTTATTCACATACATTATGATCCTCTTAACTAATTTCCAATGTGTCTCTTTTGGTGTTTCCATGAATCTAGAGATGAGACTAATTGAATACATGATATATGATCTAGTTTGAGTCAAATACATTAGACTTCCCACTAAACTTTTATACTGTGGGATCCACATTGTTGATTTAATCTTCCTTGTGCAATTTCAATCTTGTTTTAGTTGGTGTAAATATTGATTTGTTGTCTAAAATTATAAATCTCTATGAAATATCTTTTGTATACTTGGATTAGAATATAAAAATGCTTTCATTCATTTTCTTAAATTATATACCAAGAAAATAATTCAATAAACCTAAATCATTCATCTTAGATTCTATCTTCATGCTTGACTTGAACTCTTTTATGGACTAATTTATGTTTCTAGTAAATATTATATCATCTACATACAAGACAATAATCAAAATACATTAATTGTATGCCTTGATGTAGAGAGTGGGCTCATTACCATTTTTTCTAAATCCATTCCTTAATAAGTAAGAATATATCTAGATATACCACACCATTGGTGCTTACTTGAGTTCATGCAATGCTTTCTTAAACCTATACACCTTGTTCTCATTCTCGAGAATATGATAATTAGGTGGTTGTCCCACATAAACCTATTTTCCTAACACTTCATTCAATAAGGTTGAATTATCATCAATTTGATGCACCTTCCATTTATGTTTAGAAGCAATAGATATGATTGTTCTCACCATTTCAATATTTTTTATGGGGATAAATGTTTCATTGTAATCACATCAAGTCATCGCTTATATCATTTTACAACTAGACTTGCCTTGTGTATCTCAATCTTGCCTTCTAGAATAGTTTTGTTTTGTAAACTCATTTCAATCTAATGATCTCTTTTCCTATTGGAAAGTCTACTAGTTCCCATATTTGATTTTTATCAACGTCATACATTTATTCATCCATTACTTTACATCACTTGTTGTCCTTAATTACATCCTAAAAATAGATAGGATCAACTAATAAAAAGAGATAAAAATTCATTGTTTCATCTTTATTCTATTCATACCTTGATTACTCATAGACTTCTTACAAGCTCATTATCCTTGATAACTATTTAATTGAGTTGGAGGATGATAAAGGTGTGTCATGAGATACTCATTAAGCTCCTTGTTGGTTGTTTCCAATATATTAATCAACCATTTGTGAAATAAGCCTCCAACTTAGTGCATGAGTGGTTGTATTAATTGTTGGTTTAGTTTCAAGAAAGGGTCCACTAGCCCTTATTTGCACTTGTTGCTCTTCTTGTTTATCAACCCATGTTACATATTTAATGATTTAAACATATTGATTGATTATTAACTCCTTAGTGACTATATTGTATACCCTATAAGCCTTAGACTGCTCACTAATGCTAATAAAAATACATTTCTCTTCTTTGTCATCCCACTTTGATATTCTTTGCTTAGACATGTGTATATATTACACGTCCAAAAATTCTAAGACATTCAACACTATGATTATAGTTGTTTCATGCTTCTTAAGGGATCATTCCATAACACTTTTATTTGTAAAAATATTTATAAAATATATGATTGTTGATATAGGACTAGCCCATAACTCATTGGATAAATGTTTAGTCTTTAGCATGCTTCATTCCATCTCTTGGATGATTTGGTTCTTCCCTTATACTACACCATTTTATTTTGGTGCATAACTCAATATAAATTACTTTTTTATGCCATTATAATTTAAAAAATACATAAATTTCTTTGAAATTTATTCCCCCCTCTACCAGTTCTCAAAATATTTATTTAATGGCCACTTTGATTCTTAACCATGGATTTGAACTACTTACATGTTTCAAATGCCTCTAATTTGTTATTCAAAAAATATACCCATGTCTTTCCTCTAATTTCATCTATGAATTTCATAAAATACACATTATTATATAAATATTAAGTCTTCATAGGACCACATAGGTCTAAATATATCAGCTCAAGAGGATCTCTTTCTCTCTAAGACTTACCCACAGGAAAAACACTCATATGTTGTTTCCCCAATATATAACCTTCACATACCTTGTTTTATTGTTATATTATGGGAATCCCTCTCATTATTTTATTATTTTTAATAAGTTTCAACCCACCAAAACTCAAATGATCATACCTTAGATGCAAAATGGTAGACTTATCCACTACCATTATTTTGAATGTTGTTGCTAACTTAATTTTCATCTTCAAGGGAAAAATTCTATTGTTTATCATTTTTAATATTTAAATTTGTCTATTTTAACCAATTTTATCATAAATTAAGAATTATTAATCTTTAAATCTCACCTTATATCCTTTTTGAACAAGTTTCTTGTATGCAATGGGAAATGCAACAGATCTAAAAATCAATCCTAGCTCAAAGAAGATAAATCCTACTTACACTTCTAATTGGGGATATATTAGATAATTAGGGTCATGACCAATGTGGATCTAATATACCTAGCCAAGGGATCTCTTACCATAATTAATATCACTAGGGAGGGTTCCAAATTCTCCATCCAAGCAAAACTACATAGTAACCTTAACTAAGTCCTAAGTTTTCATATTCACTAAACTAATAACAAGTAAAGAAAAGTCTAATTTAGTGCTCACCAAAGTTTGTGGTAGAAAGTGGGAATTAGTAAACATAAAATTAAACATGCATAATATAATCCTAATTAATCTATGTATAGGTAAAACCCTAATGCATGGAGAGAGTAATATTATTCAAAAGTCATTACTTGTGTTACTTCTATCAACCAAAGAGAGGAGCAAAGTTAGAGATACTTACCTTAAGATAAACCTATCAAGACTCAATCTCTCCCTTGGATAAAGGTGATTTTAAATAAGTTTTTGTGGTTTTTAAGTATCACTAATAAAGTACAAATCATACAAGACTTCTCCACAATACAAGATTCTTCTCTAAGTAGAAACCCTAAGCTAAGACTCCTCAAGTAGAATGGTGGAAGAGAAGATTGTAAAGAAGCACAAATGAATAACTAACTCTTTATATATATTTAATAATGGTGAAATAGATGTGTTTATATAGTTGGATATATTCCTAAGCCTTTCAAAAAAATTAGGCCAATAAGGTCAACCCGGTTGACCTAGTATCTTAATTGACAAAAATAAACTAGGATATGGACTAGGTTAGCCATGGGACAACCTAGTCCCTAATAAGATTTGTCAATAAGGATACAAGGTTGATGTGGAAAACTATGGTGTTAAAATACTAGAATATGGTGTAAAATAGGTTTCAAATCTTAGTGGAATGGTTTTAGGAGATAAGTGTGTTGATAATAAGTGGAAAAAAGGGACAACAATATTGCAAAACACCAATGGTCTACCCATCCCTTTCCCATTGAACCCCTTAGGGCATGCACTCAGAGAGATTGAGACTCAATGAGTTCTTTTAGGATATAAATCATTAGTAATTGATAAAGTTTGAAAATATTATGTTTATACACTTCCCAATGCTAACTATATTGTGCTTCAACCCTTACACATAATAAACATCCTGGATTTGTCTCTCATCACCTTACTTCATGTGGATAGAGATGTTACCTTTTCCCATGATGGATACCTTCTCATTATTTCCTATCTTCACTTTTTATTTTATTAATTCATCAATTCTATTGAATATCTCTATGTTATCACTCATGCGGTTACTAAAACCACTATCCAAATACCATATCTCTCTACTACTTTTCTTAACTATATTGTTTGTATGAACAATTTTCAACTTTTTCACATTCCCATTAGGTTCAGCCTCTTGTGCCTTGGATAAATTTGAGCTTTTCATATTCAAATCATACTCTTTCTTTAGCATTCACTAGCATAGTGTCCATACTTTTTTTAATAATAACATTGTACATTTGACTTGTCATATATTTATATAGAACCACCTCTTAAAGTCTTATTGCTCCTTCCTCTACCTCTTCCATGTGATTCTTAATGATTGTGTTTTCCACATGGTTTACTACTACATGTTATTCCTCTATCTTTGTTACTTATTTCTCTTCCCCTGTTCTCACATTGACACTAGACTTGAAGTCTTGTTCATGGGAGGAAGTGGGTGATCTATTCAACCTTTGTTCATGGGTTTGTAAGAAACCCATCAACTCATAAATTATCATGTGTCTCAAGTGATTAGACTCTTCAATTGAAACCACTATGAGATCAAACATAATTGGAAGGATCCTCAACACCTTCTCTATGATTACATGATATTTAAGAGCATCTCTATTTGTCCTTAATTGATTTAATATGCTCATTATGCTTGTGAATAATTGATTGATTGACTCATTTTATCTCATCTATAGGGTCTCAAAGAATCTCCTCAAAAGTGGAAAAAATATGGGCAACACTTAACTGAAATAATGACAAATAAAATGTTATAAAGGAGTAGCTAATGTATATTTATAGAGCTAGGAGAATAAAGCAGTTTACATGTATTTTAAACTTTTAAGACTTAGATGTATGTAAATCCTATGTTGTTAAGGGGGATAATGATAGTAAATCAGGGTATAAATATGCAATAAATATAACTACTTATTTATAATAGAATTGACTTAATTTGAACTTTTTTAAAATAAAAATAAATAAAGTAAACAAGAATTTAGCTAGAAAATGACTAGAACAGGAGATCTAGAGGTTGTAAACTTAGATAAGTTGGCTTGAGTGTTGCAATAGGATCCAAGTGTTAAAAACCTTCCTAGATAGTATCACCCTAATTAAATAATAGTGCCATGTAGCACTAGTGTCTCTATTTTGATGGTAGTATCCTCTATGCATAATTGTTCTAAACTTTTGACTGTACCTATGTTTGGTTATATCAATATTTTTCCTATGTGCATAGGCTTTGGAACTCTATATATGATCTATTTTGATTTATTCTATGTGAAAACCTTAATCCTCCATGTTACTAGGGCATCCAGTTCACACAATTAGTAAAGTGTGTTGTTAGTGGGGTAGGCTTGACATCCTCAACACCCCATTGTGATAAGAGTTGCCTACATACCAATACTCTAAAGAGGGATCAAGCCTAATATAGTTCTCCCCATTTAAGTTTTGATTCAAGTGAAAGTGAAGTTATTATGAATGTTTACCTGAGTGCTTTGAATATGCTTGAGATTGGAAACTTGAGTAATTTAAGCTTAGGAATGTTGTAGATGTTAGATGTAGAATCAATGAAAGCGGGAGTGAATCAGTGAGCCCAGACATTTCAATATCATTTCCAATCCTTTCAAACTATTTAAACAATCAGCATATATCAACTTGATCAAGCAACATTAGCAAGAGAGCTCATTAATTCAATGCATACACAAGATCAAACACATAACACATAGTTCTTGTAAGAAATCCTTGTGGGGAATAAAACCCACTCTCAAGCCTGTAACACATGGACTACTTATCCTATAATAAATTACAAACAAGATAATATTCAACTCCTTTAGACCAGAAAACCTTGATCATATCCTCCTGACCAAAGGCCTTTAGTGAAACACATGTTTCACAAGGAGCAACTGCCCCTAAAGAAGATCAAGTCCTTTAGACCCTCCTTTGAGGTGAACACCTCCACCTTAGAACTGATGTCTTTAACACTAGATGATGTATCTCTAATTTATAACCTCTACACAAACATCCTCTCTATCTCATACAAGCCTCTCACATAGGAATGCCACAATCTCTCTCCTTCGATACTTAAACTATCCTCATATGCACATACAAACCTCTTTGCATATCCTAAAACTATAAGATCACTATTAAAACATAATAAATATGAATTAAAGTTCATACACATAGTCATCAATATCATTTGCTTATCAACCCATCCATTGGGCACACCTACTCTTCTATATCCTTTGCTTGAACGCTCACTCATCACACACTAGCCGTGCACATGACTCTCAAGTCTAGAAACTATCCCATTTGGTTCCATTATTTATATATCCTTAATGAATTATCATGTCCATAATATTAATTATCAACCACAACACATGTCTTTACCCTTAAGTCATCTTACATGGGTAACACTTAAGCACAATCCACTTTTTAATAGGCCTAAGTCACTTTTAGGTCCTATGATGATCCATTCACCTCTTTGATAATTCTCCAAGAAAAATAATAACATAAGATAACTCAAAAATACATGGACCCATTTAACATGACCCCTTTGACATCCTTAAATGATCACAGTACCTTTTTGCTTAAGCAAAATTTGCTCAATCAACATTTTGTGCACATAGTCACCATGAACAAACACATAATCGACTTCTAAACCTTTATTCATATTGCATATAATTGGTTACACCTCAAAAATACATATATATGATATTCATGGAGTATAAAAAATTATATGATAAATATTTCATCTTAAAACATCAAAACAACATTATAACGATCTCAATTACCCTTCTCAGGTTACTTGCAGAACATAGTCGAACACAGTCAACTTTAAACCTTCATAACTTTAACTTTACACACTTTCAGATCTTAAAAATAGGTTAATTAGATGTACCATGGAGTCTTATTCATATTTTATTTTTATATCATGGTCAATTTTTTCATAGATTAAAAGTTATGGCACATAAACTGAGCACTAGTTTTCCTTTGTTAAATTCAAATATTTGCATTCAAATTGTCATAGTTAAACAAAGACCACTTTGGTTGGATCTCATGTCCTCGCATATTCAGATTAAATTTGAACCATAAATATTATTCAAAATTTAATACATATTTCACCAATTAACAAACATTAATCTTTGAAATTTTAACTTCATCTCATGCAATCTAGCAATTTTGACTCAATGTGTACCATCAATCTTTTGTACGTAGCTCAATATTTAACAATGATAAATAGTTGTCACTTTGACCTCTTAAATTTAATAAAAACCATTAATCTCAATTATTATGAACACCTACTCACCATTTATCCTTGGAATAATCTTTATCTTTATCTATGCTCAGTGTTAAACATTGAACACTTATCCTCATCTTGTTGCTTTCTGACATCTTGGAATGAACACGCTCCATTGATTTTTTGTAAGGAACTTGATCTTTAAATTTGTCAACCAAAAAAAAATGTGAACTATTTGAATTAATTTGCACCTTATATATTCATAGTATGATCACCCATGAATAGTTGGATCTCCATCTGGTCCTAATATTTAACATCATGCAAAAATGATTATGGGGACCATTGTTTATCTACCTGGAAAGCCAACTTTACACCTCTATAACTTTTTCTTTGCTCAAGTGCATGTTCTAAAATTTGGACCATATTATCTCCTCACATAGGATAATATAAAAATGTGTCAAAATACTCCTATAACCCTCATTTGTGTGAGATATAGTGACATAAAAATGCTCACTTAGATTTATCTTTTCACAGAGCCAACTATGTCAAGAACTATCCGGAAAGACCAACTTTGCACATGCATAGCTTTTGTCACGCTTTAGTGATTGACCTAAAAGTTATCAAAAATAAAATAGGCATAAAAATTAACAAACCCATATGATCACCTTCTCCTAAAATATCCACATGCGTGATATATTCCACCATCAAAATGCCTACTCAGCTTTTCTTACCACATTACAAATTTGGCTATGGGAAAATACTATCAAAATGATTGAGAGCCCAACTTTTCACTTGCATATATTTTGTCCCACTTAATTTTTATACTTGAGACTCTATGCATATAAATTATGGACTAATTTTATCACAACCATATGACCAACTCCCCCTAACTCATCTACACGTGGCAATGGTGATGTCAGTAAACTGCCTACTCAGATTTTTTGCCACTAGACCCAAAATGTCTAGATGAAAAACATTGATCAATTAGATGAAAGTCATTCATGTACACAAGAATTCAAATCATATAAAACCTCTTATATGACTCCTATCACATGCTCAATACTCCATACTCATCCCTTAACATCTCTAACCATGCCAAAACTGAAGATCAACCAAGCCTCCTTCAAGCACACTAGAACAAACACATTGCACACTTTATCATTATCACTTAAACTATCAAGGCACTTTATCCACTCACAAAGATACCTACATGATATTACCATTACATCATTTATAACTCTCCAACAATCTCCCCCTTTTTCATTGAATTCAACAACCATCATTTAGAAATATATAGATTACCTTCCTTCTCTCTCTTCAAGCACTCTTCACAATAGGAATCTTCTCCCCATTTGACACAATGACAAAGTGGGAACCAACTGATCCTAAGGACCTAAAAATACCATCAAAATGAGAGGACCACCTTATAAATATGATACAAAATCCCCCTTACCTTGATCATAACTCTTCTTTCCTTGACAACTTCCTCTTGTTACATGCCAATACTCTCTTCAATCAAGAACTACAACAAATGAAGAAATAACACATAATTATGACTAGTTTTGATCAATTCATCATTAAAAAATTATTAAAATATCATATGTAGAAGATATAATCATATTTTAAATATGATTGAAGTATCTCACATATGCTTCCCCTGACATCATGCAAATCTCCTCAAGCCATTCAAGTTATCTTGAGTTGGCTCCCCCTAACTTTGTGCATACCACCTTATACTTATCAACCATGTAATAAAATTTGATGTAACTTACCAAGAAACATCTAAGAGGGACTCCCCCTAATATTTCTAAGCCATTTCACCTTTTTATCATCTTCAAATCTCCACACACCATGAAGAACCACCACACATGATTACTAGGCATCTTTCTCAAACTACCTCAAAGACCACCAACAGAACTTCATGCCACTCAAAAAATAGGAAACATGAACTATAAAAACCTAATAACTCACCTTGAAAACTCATGCCTCACTCTTTTAGAGAAATTGAATAAAAAAGCATTGGTTTTCTTATTAGACCTATCTAGTCTCCTTGTAGCCCTACCTAGAATTTTGAAAAGCCCATAACTTTTAGTAGACATAACTTCAAGACCTAAAACATAATATATAGATCACTCTCATATTACCCATAAATAACACCAATTTTCATCACCTAGCTCATCTTTTGCAACATACTTCCTTTACAAACCTACTAGCCAATTAGGCCTCCATCTTGACAAAAATGTGAATAATTTAAAAACCATAAAATTTCAAATCTATATGAAACATTATTTAACAACCCATTTGTCCCATTCAACTTAGTAATAAACCTTAGACCTTAAATCATAATTCAAACCATTTTTCTAGTAAAGCCTAAAACCCTATAATCTCAAAACAAACAAAGTCAACAAACCTCCTTTTGGTCAACATCCACCTCTAAAACTTCTTGAACACCTGAAGACAACCACTACACACTTCTAGAATAATTTTTGATCTCCCACATATTTTGGTAACCCATACATCCCATAACCCATTTTAGGTCCTACATACTCTTAAGCACAAACTGGGAAACCGAAGAGCAAACATAAATTTCCAATTTGACTTCAACATACCCTTAAACCACAAAACCACATGGAGCATGATATAATAAGGTCAACATAAGTTTGTATGCAAAAGGATCATCTTTAAAAATCACAAATCCTCTTATGCCACTTGAAAACCTTCAATTTGACCCTATAAACTGACCGTAAACAACTATGACATCACTCTAACATCACTACATCATTTCTTCAATTTAGACATACATGTTCCAACTAAAAACACTTATCTCTAGACTTTTAGGACCATCTGAAGAACACCATAACAACACTTGATTATCCATTTAAAGGAGTCTCTTTAAGAAGCATAGATAGAGACATCATTTGCACCATAATGTTCTAAAACAAATTGAAGCTAGGAGTGGCCCACATCTCTTCAATAACCAGAAGAATCCTCTTATAGATATAATAATTATTTATCTTGTTATTCTTCTTCTTATTCTAAACTATGAAAACTGGTTTCTTTTCTATATCACTCTCCTCTTCTAAGATAGAATTGATGACACATGGAGCAAATATGGAATCTTGACATACTTTTTCATTTGAAGAATCAACCTTGCAGCCTGAAACCTCATCACTAGGCATAAACAATTGATGTACTTTGAATAATACTTAATTAGCACCAGAAGAATGTTCACTTGGATCTATACACATAAAAACTTGCCTCAATGAACACCTTGGTCTTCTTCTTGAGCTTGATCTCTACATTTCAACATGAGCAGACAATGAAAGCCTTTGGCACTCTTCAACTTCTGTAGCATTCTCCACCATATCAAAAAAATTACTTGGACCTGCAGACTCATCATGACACATACTTACAACCTTTGGTTTCCATGAGCTAATTTGTCTTTTTCCTTTCACTCTTAGAGCTTGATTGAACTTATTCTTATTTGTAGAACTTTGCTTGCATAATATAGCAATGTGGCCAATATTTTCACAGTTGTAGCAAATAGTAATCCTTGATGGAAACTCAACTTATCTTACCTTAAATGGATAATGTTTTGAAAAGTGTCCCACATTATTATATTTGAAACACTCAACCTTGCTCACACTTTTTGACTGATGACCCCCATCATAGTTTCATGCAAATTCATTTCTAGCAGGTTTCTTGTATTCTCTATCTCTATGCCCAAACTGATTATAAGTATATTAGGAACCATTAAAATTTGTATACCTCATGGAATTTAGTTATTTGATCTGATTTTTCTTTATTCTTCCATCACCTTCATTCCTTATCTAAAGATTTATCTTTAAATTTAGATTGTTCTTGTTCACATTAGACTTCATCTTGTCTTGAGTTGCATTCTTTAGTTCTTATTTGTATCCAAGACCAGTTCTATCACTTGCATGCTTTTGATCATTTAGAATATTGTCTAGATCACTTGAGCTATTTTAAAACCTCTAAAATTACTTCACCTTAATGTATTTCTTCTCTAACTCATATCTCAATGAATCATTTTCAATTACATACCTTGAACATTCATCTTCTTTAGCTTTCAGGATTGTAGACAGGACTTCCAATTGACAACTGAGATACTTGACTATATCTTCATGTTCCTTAGTGTCTTTATTTATTATTTCTTCATACACACTAAATTTTTCATCATATTCTTTGAGTTTACATATCATCTTCTTATTTATCTTCTTCTCAATCTTCAATTCTTCAAGAACATTCATCAATTCAGTCTCACAGTGTACCTCATATTCATCATCATCTGAACCATTACAAGTAGACTCCTTTTGATGTGAGCAACTACCTTCCTTAGCCATGAAGATGTATCTATATTTATTAGTACCATCATCTTCATGATCATACTCAAAGTCACTGACTTCACTCTCATCTGATGAATTGTAATCTTCTTTGGTGTAGACACTCTTTTTATCCTTGAAGTACTTATTCTATCAAACTTTCTGAATCCCTTTTTACTTTTATCAAACCTGAATGATCTCTTGAAATCATCATGACCTTGATCATTATCTTCATCATTATCCTTCTTATACTTATGATGGCACTTATTATTAAAATGTCCTATCTCACCACAATTAAAGCATTTGAGGGGTAATTTACCATTATACTTGCCTAAACCTGTTCTCAGTTTCCTTGAAATCAAAGCAATTAGTTTATCCTCATCTATATCAAAAATGTCATCCTCTTTTTTTTTATTACCTTATAACTTATTCTTTGTCTTTAATGCTACTTCCTTTTTTGGTGGTATATCATCATTCTTCCTCATCAAATAAGTAATAAGAGTGACATGCAATTGATGCATCTTCAACTGAGTAAGATCATGACTTTATTTTATAGCAGATATTTTTGGATTAAACTTGAGGGATAGAGATCTTAATAAATTTTTAATTATATTAGCCTCTTCAAGGTTATCTCCAAGACCTCTGATGATGTTCACAATCTCATTAACTCTCTGTAGAAAGGATGCCACATAATCTTCTTCCTTCATTTTGAGACTTTTAAATTACCTTCTTTAAGTCTGCAACTTAGCAAGCTTGACCTTTTAATCTCCTTCATAAATTATCTACATTTTGTCCCATATCTCTTTAACATATTTATAATGGATTACCTTGATGTATTCAATCTCTGAAAGACCATAAGTGATAGCATTCATTGCCTTGGAATTGTTCTCAAATAGCTTCTTATTTGCAGCACTAGATGGAGGAGTAGTAGGAACAACATAACCAACCACAATAGATTTCCATACATCAAACCCTAAGTACATGATTTAGGTCCTCATCCTTTCACTCCAAAAATCATAATTGAATCTATTGAACATCGATGTTTGCTTAGTAGAGAAACCTCCTTGATGACTACCCATATTGTACCTTGGATCACCTTCAAGATATTAAGCCTTTACCAAAGGACCCAATCTAATACCAATTGTTAGAGGTAAAATCATTGAGAGGGGGGTGAATTAGTGAGCCTAGATATTTTAATCTCAATTCCAATCATTTCAAACTATTTAAAGAATTAGTATATATCAACTTGATCAGATAACATTAACAAGAGAGATCATTCATTCATAGCATACATAAGATCAAACGCATAGTTCCTAGGGGAAAACCTCATGGGGAATAAAACCCACTTTCAAGCCTAAAACAATGGATTAACTATCCTATAATAAATTAAAAACAAGAGACTAGTTAACTCTTTTATACCATCAAACCTTAATCATATCCTCTTGACACCAAAGGCCTTTAATGAAACACCTATTTCACAAGGAGCAACTACCCCTAAGGAATATCAAGTCATTTAGACCCTCCTTTGAAGTGAATACCTCCACATTATAAGTGATGTCTTCAACACTTGATGATGGATATCTACTTTCTAACATCTGCATAAACACCCTCTCTATCTCATACAGGCCTCTCACATAGTCATGCCACAATCTCTCTCCTTTTTCACTCAAATTATACTCATATGCACACATAGACCTCTTCACATATCCTCAAAATATAAGATCACTATTCAGACATCATAAATATTACCTACAAGTCATACACATAGTATTCAATCTAATTTACTTATCAACCCATCCATTGGACACACCTACTCTTCTATGTCCTTTACTTCAATGCCCACTCATCACACACTAGCCTTGTACACATATCTCAAGTCTATAAACCATCCCAATTCATTTCAATATTTATAGAGCCTTTATTAATTATCATTTTCACAATATTATTTATCATCAATAACACATGCCTTCACTCTTAAGGCACCTTACATGGGTCACACTTAAGCACAATCCACTTTTTAATAGGCATAAGTCACTTTGAGGTCTTATGATGACCCATTCACCTATTTGATACTTCTCCAAGAAAAATAATAACATAATACCACTCCTAAATGCATGAACCCATTCCATATGACCCCTTTGACATCCTCAAATGATCACAATACCTTTCTGCTTAAGCAAAATTTGCTCAATAGACATTATTTACACACAGTCACCATGAATGAACACACAGTTGAATTATAAACCTTTGTTCATACTACATACAATTGGTCACACCTATAAAATAAATATATGATCCTCATAGAGTTTACAGCATGATCTGATCAATATTTCATCTTAAAACATCAAAACAACATTATAATGAGCTAGATTACCCTTCTTAGGTTACTTGTAGAACATAGTCAAACACATAGTCAACTTTAGACCTTCATCACTTTGACTATACACACTTATAGATCTTAAAATTAGGTTCATTATATGTATCATGGATTCTTCTTAATCTTTTATTTTTATATCATGGTAAAATTCTACATAGATCAAAAGTTATAACACATTAACTGAGCATTAGTTTTTCCTTTATTAAATTCAAATATTTTAATTCAAACGATCATAGTTAAACACGGACCAATTTTATTGCATCTTATGTCCTCACATCTTCAGAATAAATGTTCATCATCTATCTTCTTCTAATTTTAACTCATATTGTGCCAATTCCCAAACTTTAATCTTCAAACAGTTGACCTCATCTTGTGCAATCTAACAACTTTGACTCAATGCACACCATCGATCTTATGTACATAGCTTGGTCTTTAACAATGATAAATAGCTATCACTTTGACCTAGTGACTTTAATGCACACCATTTATCTCAATTAGTATAAACACCCACTCACTTTTAATCCTTGGAAAAATCTTGATCTTTATCTCTGCTCAGCGTTAATCATTGAACACTTATCCTCATCTCACTACTTCCTGGCATCTTTAAATAAACATGATCCATTTATTCTTTAGTAAGGAACTTGATCTTAACTTTGTTAACCAATGAAAACTTTAACCCATTTGACTTATTTTTCATTGTATATCTTCATATTACGATTACCCATGAACTATTGGATCTCCATCTAGACCTGATCTTTAACATCATGTAAAAAAGACTAAGTACGGGGACCATTGTTTATCTATATGGAAGGCCAACTTTGCACCTTTATGTCCTTTGCTTCACTCAAGCACATGTTCTCAAATTTGGACCATATGATCTCATCACATATTAAAATCTAACCATGTATCAAATTTCTCCTAGAATTCTCACATGTGTGAGATATAATGACATAAAAATGCTCACTTAGATTTATCTATTCATAGAGCCAACTATGTCAATAACTATCTTGAAAGACCAACTTTGCACTTACATAGCTTTTGTCACGCTTTAACGCTTGACCTAAAAGTTATTTAAAATAAACTAGGCACAAAATATAACAAACCCATATAATCCCCTTCTCCTAAAATGTTGACGTGTGTGAGATATGCCACCATCAAAATGCCTACTCAGATTTTCTTACAACATTGCAAATTTGGCTAAGTATAGGAAAATACTATCAAAATGCCTGAGAGCCTAACTTTGCACTTGCATATCTTTTTTTTATTCATCACTAAACTTGAGACTTTACATATCGAAACTAGGGACTAATTTGATCACAATCATATGACTAACTCCCCCTAACTCATCCACACATGGCAATGGTGATGTTAGTAAACTACCTACTCATATTTTCTGCCACTAGACCCAAAATGTCTAGATGAAAAACAATGATCAATCAAATTAAATACACTCAAGTACACAAGCATTCAAATCATAAAAAACCTCTTATAAGACTCCTATCATATTCTCAATACTCCATACCCATCCTTGAACATCTCTAACCATGCCAAAATTGAAGATCAACCAAGCCTCCTACAAGCATATTAGAACAAGCACATTGCACACTTTGTCATTAGCATTTAGACTATCAAGTCACTTTATCCACTCATCAGGACACCTACATTACATCACCATGACATAATTTATACCTCTCCAATAGTAGATGGTTATATGAATAATTAGGGTAGAATAGGGATTGATAACCTTGATTATGCACAACTTGTTCTAAGTTTGTATGTGTAATTTGCATCTAATTTCCATCTAGTGGTTAGAGGTCTAAAAATTATGTGTGTGTGTGTGTGTGTGTGTGTGTATATATATATATATATATATATATATATATATATATATATATATATTGTTCTAGTGATTTTATAGGTCTTAAAAGAGGTCTAGGCCTACCCTGAGTGGTCTTATATTTTAAAATATATCCATTGGTAGAAAAAGGAGAGAAAGGACAGTAGCTCTAAAATTGGGACACTAACTCCATGTGGTGTTATTGTCCTTATTATGATGCTAGTGGCAAGGTGGTATAACTTGAGGAACTAAGGGTCAAGATGTCAATATGAGGGTTTGGGACTATTTTAAATATGTTTAGGGATGCATGTGGCCTGCACAAAGGATGGATAAATGTCTAAGTAGGCATAAAGATAGGTCTAGTGCTAAGCTAGGGATGGGTGGTCTCAAGTAGCACTCTTAAACACTCAAGTATAATTTTTAGGTGATTATATTTGTTCTCCATTTTATTATATAAATGCATTAAAGAAACATGACTAGGATAAAGGAAAAAGAAGTGTACCTGGACTTACCTAAGAGGTGAAGCTTGTGAATCTAGATATGAGTATGTGAATAATGTTCCATTACATGTCTTGTGTGTGTGCATGTATATAGTGATCAATCAATGACTAACTTGGAGTGAGTTGATGGCTTACTCAATCCCCATATGTGGGTGGCTCAGGAACTTAATCCAGTTTTGACTCCATCATTGTTGACCCCTGTTTGGTGGATCATGACTTATAAATAGCTTAGTTTGGACTAATGGTGTGTCCAACCCTCTCATGTAGGTGGCTCAAGAATTCAAGTAGACTATGGCTCCATAATTACCTACCTATGTGTAGTTTATGCATCTAAAAATAAAATTTCATGATGTAATTAGAAATGTGTAACTGGATATGTGTAACTAGAGATTTCAGCTCTATAGCCATTCAAGTATACTAGGTGGATTTAGTCCATTCAACAACGTTAACCATTGCAGATGGAGTACAATATGGATCTAGTGTGTAAACTAAAACATGTTGTTTGATGTGTATAATGTAGATAATGACATGGATTTTATCTAACTCAAAACTTAGAAGTTTTGATTAACAGATATTTCAAAAACATGAAAATAACATAGTAACAATGAATTCTCTAAGAAGAGATATTTTATTACTCAAGATTCCAATACCACTATATGTTTATCTCTGGGAAGAGATGTTTGTTTCCATTTTAGGTTACATCTTCATTTATACACATTTTGAAATCAAGAGAAGGATGTGTAAGGTCACCAATCTCGAGTGAGATTAAGTGGTTTGACTTCCACGATTTAAAATAATACAAAATTTGAGGAATAACTATTTTTAGAAACTTACTATTTTTAGACTGCACTACTAAAATTGAAATTTAGGGAACTTATATTAAGTTTTTTGGGGTCAAAACCCACTAAGTGGATCTTTTTTCCATCTCACCATGTTCTTCTCATTTTTATATTTCCAATGGTTTAAACGGTGAGTCAATTGGAGCTATTGTACAAAAGTTATGGCTCCCAAAAATTTTGTCATCAATTGGGGTAGAACCATCACCTAAATTTTTGCCCAGATCATTCCTCCCTCCCTGAGAATCAATGGTCCCCATTGCATCAATATTCCTCATCAAGTGTGGAAATTATGTCTTAATTTGATTCTCTATGAGCCACTCACTTTGGTGGCTAAGCTGGCCCCTTTTAACCACCTAATAAAGTGGAATAGAGCATCCTCTTATTGTCTTCATCCAGGTGTCCACAATCTGATCCTCTTCCACTAGAGAAAAACTCTATGGATCAAGATCATCAATGTCTAGTTGTTCTGATATGACTGAAGTGTCCAACAAAGGTGGATGATATGGTTTGAGGAGCTCCATGTTAAATATTGGATGCAGACCAAGGTAGGCTAGTAGGTTCAACTCAAAAGAATTTTCTCCAACTTTTATGGTGATGATGTAGGGACCATATCGTAGAGGCTAATTTTTTTTTGTGTGGGTCTACAATTCATTCCTTTTGAAGCTGCAACCAAACCTTGTCACCCACAGTAAAATGGTGTGTAATACTATGTTTGTCATGGCATTTCTTATACTTTTGATTCATCTTCTCCAAGATGTCATAAACTTGTTGTTGGATCTATTGTATTTGTTCAATGAGCTTTGTTGCTTTTATTGCCTCAGATCTCTTGTGAGGTGTGTATTCCATGGTGGAGAATGGAATGGCTATATCAATTGGTGCCATGGGTTAAAACCTAAAGTATACTTGGAAGGGACTGTGCTTGGTCGAGTTGTGTAAGGCCCAATTGTATCCATATTGTATGAAAATAAGCCCCTCATCCCATGTGCATGGATTTTTGGAGTGATGTATCCAAATCATGTGAATAATCAAATGGTTCACCACTTCTATCTAACCATCAGTCTATGGATGGAAGGCTATGGACTTCATCAACTTGGTATCCATCATCTTCCATAGAGTGGACCAGAAGATGCTTAGGAAATTGTTATCTTGATCTGAGGCAATGGTCTTAGGGAGACCAAAATGGAGCCATGCATGACTAAAATATAGTTGAGAAGTTTATTCAGCAGATATATTTTTCTTACAAGAAATCATGATATCCATTTTTGAAAAATGATCAACTACAACAAAAATATAGTCCTTGCCATGTTTTGAATTGGGCAAACCTGAGAGAAAATCCATTAAGATAGATTCCCAAGGCCTGGTTGGTTGTGAAAATGGCATGTACAATCCTTGCTTCTTATTTTTTAGCTTGGCTATCACACATGGGTTGAAATATTTAAGGTTCCTTTCTACATCCTTTCACATATGGGGCTAATAAAAGTGTTTTTGAAGAACTACCAATGTCTTTTCTATACCAAAGTATCCATCTGTCCTACTGAAATGTGCTTCCCATATCATCTTCTATTGCTCTATAGCTGGAACACAAATGTGCCCCATATGATAGAAGATATTATATTTCAAATAGAAATTAGAAATAGGTTTACATTCTTGAAGCACCTGATATGTATCAGTAAAGGCAAGATCTGCTTCATACAGATCGCCCTAAGTGATAGTCCCGTATGTGCACAGGTCAAGAACTATTATGAGTGCAATAATTGGTGGGTATCTCAAACAATCTATGGCCATATTTGAGCTCCCCTTTTTGTGTTTGATTATCAGTTGGAATTGCTATAGATATGTGGCCCACTTTTGGTGACTCTCATTTCATAGTTTGCTTTATGTCTGGATGAATTCCAATGGTCTGTGGTCAGTGTGGATGACCATCTCTTTCCCCAAGATGTAGTGTTTCCATTGTTTGTAGGCTTACACAATAACATAGAGCTCATTATCATATGTCAGGAATTTCCTAACTGTATCAGTGAAATTTTCACTGTGATATGCAATAGGATGGCCATGTTGCATGATGATAGCTCACATGGCATATTCAAAGCATATGTCATCAACTCGAAAGGTTGATGTAAATCTAGCAAGGCAAGAATAGGGACTGAGTAAAGTCTATTCTTCAAATTATCAAATGCCCTTTGTTGTATTTTTCCCCAATGAAATGTAGCTTTAGCTCCTCCTTTAGTCACTTGGGTTAGTGGCCAAGCAACATGTGAGAATCTAAGAATAAACATGTGATAGAAATTTGTAAGACCCAAGAAGCTACAAAGTTTTGTGAGGGTCCTTGGTGTAGGCCATTCTCAAATAACCTGAATCTTCTCTAGATCAACATGGACCCCTTATTCATTCATAATGTACCCTAGGTACTAAATTATTTTCATCCCAAATGTGCATTTATCAAGATTTGCATACAACTTGTGCTCCTGAAGAGTTTGAAGCACCTTACGAACATGTTTCAAATGTTCCTCCCATGTTCTACTATAGATGATTATGTCATCTAGGTAGATAACCATGAATGAGTTGGTGAAGGGTCTCAGGATGTCATCCATCATCCTCATGAAGGTTGAAAGTGTGTTAGTTAAGCCAAAAGGCATAACCAACCATTTGAAGAGCCCCTCCTTAGATTTGAATGTAGTCTTCTAGACATCGGTGGGATCGATGGGAATTTGGTGATATCCATATTTGAGATCAATTTTGGTGAAGAACTTTGCACCATGGAGTTGGTCCAGCAGGTCATCAATCTTAGGGAGGGGGTAGCGATTCTTCACATAGATTTTATTCAGGGCTTGATAGTCAATGCAAAGCCTCCACGTTCCATCTATATTTGGTGATTGGACAATCAGGATACCATATGGTGAAGAGCTTAGCCTAATGTGACCCTTTTGGATCAATTTCTAAATCTGTCTTTTTATCTCATCATTCTCCAAAACTAATCTATGATACACAAGACTATTAGGAAAAGGTGATCTTGGGATCAAATTGATAGAATGTTTTACCTATCAGTGTAGTGGAACTCCCATGGGTGAATCGAATAAGTCATCATATTTTCCTGTGATTTATCTCATCTGCTTCTATTGTTATGTTGATTATGTAGTTAGGACTGCAACATTGGCCTTCTTGGATTTTTGTGGTTTGACCACCATGAGAATGAATTACTTTGTCTTCTCCACCAATCTCTTACATTGTTTGGCACTAATCAAGGAGACAGATGTGGGAGGTGGTACCTCTGGTACCCTGTAGCACCATGGTCCAAGATTGAGGGTGATTCTTTAGGTTCATGATTCATAGATGTTATGTCGATCATACATGAAATTCTGACTAAGGATTACATTACAAACATCTAGATTGACCACATCACACAAGACTTCATCTTGGAAAGGTTTTATTGCATATGAAAGAAGACACTGATGGGTGACATGGAGGTCTCTCCCTGGCCTGAACCATCCAATACTGTATGGATTTGGGTGAGGCTTCATAAATAGAATTAGAATTTTCATAAATTTAGCAGAGATTAAATTCTTTTGACTCCCACTATCAAGAATGAAATGCAGAGGCTTACCTTTTACCCATAATTTGGAGTGAAATAACCTTTCCTTGTCATCTGGCCTTTCCTTATGGATTTTTGATGAAGCAATGATGGTATTGGGCCTAGCATCTACAATATCTTCTTCATCCTCTTTTATTGTAGGTTGTGTATGAGACAGAGCAATAGATGTTGAGTATTATGACTCAGAAAGTAATGACTTGATGGATCGACATTCTTCTTTGGAGTGAGTTCTAGTTTTGTGGTAATCACACCATTTTCTAGTCTTCCCCTTCTATGGTTTATTATCTTGAAAGTCCTTTTGCTTCCAATTTTGGCCTCATGTTTGACCTTCCTTGTCACTTTTCCATTTTGAAGGCTGACTCTTCATATTCTTTCTTCCATGCTTCTGCTCAATCTTCACTATGAACTTGTATGCCTCACCGAGGGTTTCCAAATTGAAGAGTTTCATTTCCCCCCTATGTACCATTGTAATCCACCATGATATTTGAGAGTATTATGTTTCTCACTTTGTTGGATGCCCAATATTATAGATAGAGAATGAAAAATGTCAGTGTAATTTTGAACAGATTGGTCCTTACCTTGGTGAAGTTATTGCCACTGTATGTACAAATCATCATATGCTCCAATGAGATAGTATTCTTCCTTTACCGCTTCCACAAAATCATCCTAGGTAGGTTCCACCTCAAGGCTAATGTCATCTGTACTGAACCTACACTTCCCACCAATTTTTCATGGGCAAAAGTGATCTTTTCTCTATCGGTGAATTTATTTACAAAAAAGTAGGAAGACAATTGATCCAACCAATTTTCTACTACATCATCATTGATTTTGCCTTCAAATGTAGGGATATAAAAATTCACCTGAACCTTGAATGGTGTTGGGGCACTGAAGGGATGTTCCATGGATGAGGATCCAAGAAGTGTAGCTGAGGAGCTAGAATTTCCCATTAGGAGTTGTTAGAGAATTTAGGTGAATTATTGCAGCATCTATGCTTGTTGCCATTGGAGAGCTACATTCACCATTTCCTTGAAGGGATCAGATATCTTGGTGTCATCTTCCATTTGAATTCATTTAGAGCGAATAGGTGGATAGTTTGGAAGCTCTATTGTTTTCAACCCAAGCTTCTCACAGCTTGACCTCATCCTCAGGATCATACACTCTCAAGACAAACTGCTTTAATACCACTAATCCAAACCTTATAAGTTTTGATTAATAGATATTTCAAGAACATGAAA
Organism: Torreya grandis; assembly: GCA_037957365.1. Classification (NCBI taxonomy): domain Eukaryota; kingdom Viridiplantae; phylum Streptophyta; class Pinopsida; order Cupressales; family Taxaceae; genus Torreya; species Torreya grandis. The sequence continues at coordinate 2,039,485 of JARHVA010001713.1, forward strand.
ATAACATAGTAATAATGAATTCTCTGAGAAGAGATGTTTTATTACTCAAGATTACAATACCACTATATGATTATCTCTGGAAAGAGATGTTTAATTTTTATTTTAGGTTACATATTCATTTATACACATTTTGAAAGTAAGAGGAGGATGTGGAAGGTCACCAATCTTGAGGGATATTAAATGGTTCAACTTCCATGATTTAAAACAATAAAAAATTTAAGGAATTACTATTTTTAGACTACATTACTAAAATTAAAATTTGGGGCACTTCTATTGAGTTTTGGGGGGTTAAAAACTATTGATATGAGCTCTATACCATCTCACCATGTTCTCCTCATTCTTATCTTTCCAATGGTTCAAATGGGGAGTCAATTGGAGCTATGGTGCAAAAGTTATGGCTCTCAGAAGTTTTGTCATCAATTGGGGTAGAACTCTCGCTTGAATTATTGCCCAGATCATTATCATTCCATTTGATCAACCAGTGCGTAAGTGAGCATATGTAAATAATGTGTCACATACATACCCCTAAATTTGATATCTAATCAAATGGATTCTAGATTGAGTTGTAATAATTTGTATTTAAATATCTAAACTAAAATGGGAATGATCATGTTGTGTATGATGCCCCCAGTCTGAGAAAACTAGTATGAATCTGAGCTAAAGTGAGCCAAAAATGGTAATTTATAACTGAAACTATGCAAACTTGGATTGTACCTATTATAATTTTTTGGCTAATCTATATTTTTTTGAAACTGAAGATACTAGATAGTAGCACCATATATTAGATAGCAACACCATGTGGTACTAGTGTTCCAATTTGGGTGCTAATATCTAACTGTTCTAATTTATATACAATTATAACTGATCTTTGTGTCACTATTTCCCATTGTGTTTTTATGGGTCTAATTTCTATATTTTGAGCTTGTATGCTAAAAATTATACTCTAGGTGCATCTAGATAGCCTGATTTCTATGACAAACACTTGTGAATGCACCTTCTTTTGAGGGGAGTTATTAAACCTATGCAATAAATTCCTTAAAATAAAAACATCTATAAAGTGTGTGTTAGCTATAGCATATATGATATATGCATAATAACCAATATAATGTGCATACATAACATCAAACTATAAGATATTGTAAACATAAGTGTGTAATATGTGATGTATGTTAGATCTAGCATTCATAAGGATGTCAAGGTAGATATAAAAATGTATATGAATAACAAATATGAGTAACAATTGACTATCTACCTAGGGGATGGGTTATGATGTCCACCATGACACCCAAGTAGAAAGGGGAGATGCATGAGGGCCCTCATGGAATCTAAAATTGGAGTGTGTAACAAGTAAGAGACACGTGTCATAGACATGATGTATACAAGAAAACATACATACAACACATAGGAGGAACACAAGGTAGGCCAAGAGGCCATAATACAAGGGACATGGGCACATGTCAATAAATATGAGAAAGCAAGACATATAAGGACGTGTTCAAATATTCACATACATAAATAGCAAGCAATTGGATTAGAGTCACATAGAAGGACATATGCAAATGTCTACATACATAATAAGGAAAGCACACACAAGGACATGGACACATGTCCAAAACATACATATAATGGAAAGAAGTGGCATAGAGCCATAGAGCAATGGCATATTCAAATGCCCTCCAATAGTATAAGCATCTAGATAAAATCAATTCTAAACTAGGAAAGCTAGAACTGAAAGTATGTATGAACATGTGGTACAAATCTGTTTAAGAGCTAAGATGTAGATAAATTGAGTCTAAAGTAGTAGTAACCGAGAAAAAATATGAGTAAGTTCAACATGATCAATATCAAGATATAACAATGTTAAATCTATGATGTAGAGTTTATAAATATGTAACCTAGTAGTCAAAATTGTGTACAAGTTTCTCCCAAATACATGAATGTGTCAAATGAGGAACCTATGTATCTATGTGTATGCCCCTATTAGGTAGATAGTAGTAAATCCAAATTGGTGTAGTGAACCTAAGTCCTATAATAATCTATGAGCACTCGACAAGAGAAAGTGAAGCATGTATGTATGATAAAAACTAACTATACTAAGATAGCTAGTATATGTAATATTTAGAAAATATACGAAGTGTAAATATGGCAAAGCATACAATTTATAGATTATGTTTTTAAGTAGATATTTGAATGTTTTTATGTTTTGACATATTATATTATTTTTATATTTACTGGCTATAAGTTATGTACACGCAAAATTAAAATGAAAATGAAATTATATAGGAGTGATAAATAAGGAAAGTGTGTACAAGAAAGGAGGAACAATACTAATCGACGAGTCTCATGGGAGACTCACTATCAATGTGGCATGTGTCAAATAAAGGAACTAACTATACTAAGATAGCTAGTATATGTAATATTTAGAAAATATACGAAGTGTAAATATGGCAATGCATACAATTTATAGATTATGTTTTTAAGTAGATATTTGAATGTTTTTATGTTTTGACATATTATATTATTTTTATATTTACTGGATATAAGTTATGTACACGCAAAATGAAAATGAAAATGAAATTATATAGAAGGAGTGAGAAATAAGGAAAGTGTGTACAAGAAAGGAGGAACAATACTAATTGACGAGTCTCATGGGAGACTCACTATCAATGTGGCATGTGTCAAATAAAGGAATAATGATCATGCATACTGTATGAAAATGTAACTAAGGTCCTAGAACCTATTATATTGAGTGATCTATAATTGGCACTACTTGTGAAGTGGTGCTAGGAATTTTTGAAACTAATTATAGTGTTCTATGAAGTGTAGGGGTCTTAGGGACCCATATGGTAGAAGATGTTGTAGCTGGCATAGGTGCCCTATGTTGAGAACTCTAAGAAATCAATAATATTGATCTCAAAATAAAAGGAGTAGAGTGAGGCCCTCTAAAATATGCAACATATCTATGATGCATGGGTCTCTCTAATAATGGTCTCCATGGGAGAGTATGTGTATGTGGTAACACTGTAGGAGTAGACCTCACTTGCACTAATGGCTCAACTAAACTTTGTGGTGTACTAATAGCAACTATGCTTAGAGTTTTAGCTAGTAACTGTGGTGTGACTTCCTATAGAACAGGTAGAGTATACTTATATGGAAAACCCTCAACTATGATCACCTAATTAGCATTTATATATTTGAGGCATCTATGCTTTGTGAATGGGATGACTTGTAGTTGATGTATCCATGGCCTACCCAAAAACATGTCAAATGTGCCTACACTAGGTACTAATAAGTATTTAGTGGCTACATGTGTTGGTCCATCTTGTAATGTAAGTATAATCTCCCTAATGAAGCTTTGAATATGGCTACTGAAATCATGAAAAACTATCTGTAGGAAAAATATCCTACTCTGAATACTCCAAATGTTGTATAAGTGTGATAGTGCATATGTTAATACTTAACCCATTATCAACCATAACACTTTGAATAAGATCATGATCTATGTAGGCTTGTACAAAGAGTGCATATAAATCTAAATCATCATCAATAATCTCTTACTCTGAGAAAGTTATGAGTGATCTAGCTACATTATAGTATGATACACACCAATGATATTGTGTAGGGGGTGTGCATCTTCTATAGTAGTGTAATATAATGTTGATGTTGGATGTGCATGATATGTATAGTGAACACCTGAAGTTCCCCTACCTCATTTTTTGTATGCTTTAAAAATGGATCTAAGAATATTTGCAATGCCTTAGCTTCTGTTTGTTGAACTTTGGGTGCCTTGGTGGGTGTGCCCACATCAATTATGTTGGTCTCTATCAAATCTTGTATCTTATGTTTCAAGGTGATGCATCATATTTTAGTATGGTCCGGTACCCTATGATATTCATAGAATACATTGGAATCATAAATTTTTAGAAGAGGTCGTGTCATATCAACCTCTTTCATGGGAGGGAGAGATATGACATTACATTCCAAAAGCTATTGTAAAATACATGTTGGTGATTATGGAAGGTTGGTGAAAACTCTTCATGGAGGAGTTGATAAAACTAGGTGAGGAAATGGATCTAAAGTTGTGTTAATTGTGGCCTTTGGATCACTCTTATTTTTAGTGGCCCTTACTTTGTATGGAGGCTTACTAAAACTCTTAGTAATTAATTTTAATCCACTTTTACATTTTAGTTTACCCATAGATAGAATCTTAACTTCCCTTTCTTTCACTATATGGCATGAATCTGTGAAGGTTGAAAACTTCTTGAACAAGATAGCTTCATGTAATGCTAGTAGTAGGCTATGTTTGAATAGGTCTTGGAGCTCTCTATCTTCCATGGGGCTAGTCATCTTTGTCAATATAGTTTTATATCGCAAGACATATTTTCCAATAGGCTCATTGGATTTTTGATTTAGTTGTTCTACTTGAGCATATGAGATCTTATCATTGATGTTAATTGAGAAATGTGTTAAAAATATATCTACCAATGAATTGAATGCAGTGATAGACTGATTGGATAGATCATAGAACCAGTGTAAGGCATAGTCCTTTAGACTATGTGGGAACAACTTAGTGAGGAACCAATCATAAGACATGTAGTCCAAACATGCTACATGGAAAGCTCAGATATGATGCTCTAGGTCACCCTTACCATTATACAATGTAAACTTAGTGCCACAAATCTAGATTGTAAAGGAGTTGCCTCTATGTGATGTGCCAAAGGTGTATGTAAAAGAACATGAGAATCCAAGACATGTGATGGCCTAGTAGCTCCCTACTCGAGATATAACACCTTAGCCTATAGAGAATGAATCTAATGCATAAGGGATTGTACATCTAGAGAGGAGGAACTAGCCATAGTAGGTATAGCTGCCACTGAAGGTTGTCGAGTTAAAATAGGTTATTGTACAAGCTAAGTTGGCCCCAAAGTAGGTGTAACAATGTTATTTGTGGGAGTAGAAGATTAACCATTATTTGATTTGTTCTTTATTTCTATTATGGCTTGAAGAATATGTTCATGATCATGGGGTTGTTCCCAAAGTCTATCTCTAAGATCTGTAGAATCTCATCCTTATTGACTATAAGATTTTCATTGTTAAGTGGGGAAAGAGTGTCCCAATTCCCATCTTGTATATCATCTTGATCTTAATTGTATTTCTCATCTTTGGATGCATTATCATTAAATTCCACATAATTAGGGTGTGAAAGATCAATTATGGGAGTTGTAGCTAGTGCTTTGTCCATGGTATAAGCTCGAATGAAAGGAATTTGAGTATGCTCAATAGGATTGTTGCTAAGCCTATCACTTCTTCTTAAGGGAAGAGAGATAGCTTTTTGAGATGGCATATAGTAAACAAAGTGAAATAGGATTGCTAAAATAAAATGTATGAAATATAAAAAGCTTAACACAACCAATGAAAATAGGAACAAGAAGGATATAAACCCTAGTAGCATCTAAGGTTAGGGTTTGAGTAGTATTCAAAGTAAGTTGGGTTCACCAAATGTTTTAACCTTTTAGGACTTAGATGCATGTAAATTATTTATTGTTAAGGAGGCTGAGTAAAGTAAATTAGGGTAGAAATATGCAATAAATATAGCCACTAATTTGTAATAAAATTGACTTAATTTAACCTTTCTAAAAATAACAATAAATAATGTAAATAAGAACTTAGCTGGAAAATGATTGAAATGGGAGATTTGGTGGTTGTAAATTCAGATAGAGTCTAGTCTAAGTGTTATAAGCAAGATCCAGGTGTAAAAACCCTTATTATACAATAGTGCCTTAATTAGATAGTAATACCATGTGGCACTAGTGTCCCTATTTTGGCAGTAGTGTCCTCTGTTCAGAACTATTATGAGCTTCTAGTGCACCTATGTTTGGGTTTGTCAAGCATGTTCTTGTGCATAAGAGTTTTGGATCTTTGTACATATGACATGTTTTAACTGATTTTATGTGCAAACCTTAATCTTCCATGTTGTTAGGGCATTCAGTTGAAACAAGCAATAAAGTGTGTTGTTAGTGGGGTAGGTTGGACATCCTCAACACCATGTTGTAATGAGAGTTGCTTACATACCAATACTCTAAAAATGGATCAACCCTGATGTAGTTATCCCCACGTAAGTGTTGGTGTAAGTGAAAGTGAATCTAGTATGAATGTTGACATGAGTGTTTTGAATGTGATTGAGTTGAGAAACCTGAGTAATTTGAGTTTAGGAATGTTGTAGATGGTTGTGTGCAGAAGTATGGTAGAATAGGGATTGATAACATTGATTATGCACAACTTATTATCATTTTGTATGTGTAATTTACATTTGATTTCTATCTAGTGGTTAAAGGGCTAAAAGTCGTGTGTGTGTGTGTGTGTGTGTGTGTGTGTGTGTGTGTGTGTGTGTGTGTGTGTGTGTGTTGTTCTAGCGCTTATGCGGGTCTTTCAAGAGGTCTAGGTCGACCCTAGGTGGTCTTAAATATGAAAAGATATCCATTGGTAGAAAAAGGAGGGAAAGGACAATAGTGCCAAAATTGGGACACTAGCATTATGTGGCGCTACTATCCCTATTATGGCACTAGTGTTCATGGAGGCAGAACCTGAGGCACTAAGGGCTAGGATATCAAGACGAGGGTTTGGGACTGCTTTAGGGATGTTTAGGAATGTTTGTGGCGCGCATTAAGGCTAGATAAGTGTTGAAGTAGGCCCTAAGATGGTTCTAGGGCTAAGCTACGAATGAATAGTCTCAAGTAGCACTCTTAACACTCAAGTATCATTTTTAAGTAATTACAACATGCAAAATAATTAGTTTAACAAGCAAAACGAGGGAATAAAGCATGTTCTATAACACACAAACAAATATACTAATATATTGATTATAAAATATGTAACACAAACTGATTACAACCACCATTCATAAACTACTGTTCTATTCAAACTATATAATTTTTCTAAAAAAAAACTATTATATTTAACTTACTACTTTGATGCTCGAACTCACTCAATTAGATTTTTGTCACTATACTTTAGTCTGACTATTCTATTTTCTAGTCGAGTAGCTGCTTCTACACTAGACATATTTTCTGCCCTACTACAGCAACTATAATCCGTATGCATTCATTCTCTGTTATTTCTATTTGTCCATACACTCTATTGTTGTGTATATTCTTCTTGTCTTCTACCTGTTGTAGTTATTATCTTACATTTTATTCTTGTCTCATTCTACTTCATCTTCTACCTACCTCTTTTTTTTCGATTGCTGCCTAGCTCCAACAGATTACCAAACAAGTTCAAATTTCAAATTTCGAGAATTTAATAAAACAACTAAGTTTAAATGATTGCAGGGATCTTCGACTGTGGTAGTGGTAGGTGGAAGAAGGTAAGAATATAATATTTTAACCGGTATGTCTATGTTTATACAATCAAAATAATAACATCGATAATGTGAATCTTCTCTCCCCTGGAAATGAACCTAGTAATGAAATCTCAATGTCAAATAATAAATATTTTACCATCAGTTAAATCCAGAAATGTCTCTATGTGCAATCAAAATAATCGGCATCGACAACATTAAATTCCACGTCGGCGTTTATTTTATCTATACGTAGGAATGCACGAAGTTTAAGGTCGAATAGAAAATGTGAAAAGCAAAATATCGTATTCTCCGTATGGACTTGTTGGTGACTCTCACGGTGCATGCCCTGCACAAATCATGTGATAGGCTGAGGCTCATTCATTCATTCATTCCTGGGAGAGTTACATATGGATTTCGCCATGGTAAGGCTTGTGAGTGTGGCAATATTAATGCTTGTACATTTGTCTGCTGTCCAATGCTTGAGCAGAAAAACCTTTCCTCAAGGATTCGTCTTTGGTACGGCTTCTTCGGCTTACCAGGTACATGTCTATGAAATCTTCCTTCTAATTTTATCTCTTTTAGTGGCTAATTTTTTTTTGTGTTTGCTTATAATTGCAGTATGAAGGAGCGGCCAAGGAAGAGGGGCGTGGACCAAGCATATGGGATACATTCGCCAATCAATCTGGTACACGTTCAGTGGGTAGACACCATTAATTTCTGGTTTATAGATGGGATATATAGGGATAATAAACGTTTAGTTATGACGCATTTTTATTTGTGTAACTTCCCACCATCAATCTCGTAGGGATAATAAACGTTTTGTTATCTTTTGATGGACTTAAAAGCAGCCTATTACCTGCAAACTCACACTCAAACAATAGTTATAAGTTGACCATAACCACCAGGTGCAAAGCTGCTCGCGGTCGATCCTAGTCGATTAAAACTATTTTGTCGAATCTTTGTTTTCATTTGTCCGTGTCACCACTCCCCCCTGCGTATGTGTTTTGAAACCTATCCGACTACAGTTTTATTTATCAACTTGCAAGTTATATCTACCTGAAACATTTTGTCGTTTGATAGTTCAGACAGCCGTGCTTCCATAATTATATGTCGAACATATATACAACCTTTACTTCCGAATACCCATGGTATTATATGGACCCTAAGTCATTTAATCTCATATTTACAATCTCTACTTCCAAATGCGCATGGTGATATATTCATCCTTCATTTAATTTTATATATACAACCTCTATTTCTAAATGCCCATGATGATATATTTATCTTTTCATTTTAATCTTTTATATATAGTATATTTAAATTGGTTCATTTTAATTTCGTATAGATACTATAGTTGAATTGATCTAATAATGAAAAACATATATTCTTGAAAGGAAGGTCATCATTTCAAATTTTATAGTGGGTAAGAGGGGTAAGATACGTGTGCCTTGTATTTAAAGTCGTATTTGAAGCACGATATCCCATTTATTATAAGTTACTTTTTGAACCTACAGGGAGTAAGGTGTTACTTTTTAAACCTACAGGGAGTAAGATGCCCCCTGTTTGACCCTGCAGGAGGTGCCCTCATGTTTGAACCTGCAGGGGGTAAGGTGCCTCCTACCTCGTATTTGAAGCACAATAATTTGAACTTGCAGGGGGTAAGGTGCCCCCAGTTTGAACTTGCAAGGGGTAAAGTGTCTCTTGCCTCGTATTTGAAGCACAATAATTTGAACCTACAAGGGATAAGGTGCCTCCTACCTCGTATTTGAAACACAATAATTTGAACCTACAGAGGGTAAGGTGCCCCCTGTTCGACCTATAGAGGGTAAGGTGCTCCCTACCTTGTACTTGAAGCACAATAATTTGAACCTACAAAGAGTAAGGTGGCCCTTGCCTTGTATTTGAAGCACAATAATTTGACCCTGTAGGGGGTAAGGTGCCTCCTACCTCATATTTGAAACATAATAATTTGACCCTATAGAGGGTAAAGTGTCCCCTACCTCATATTTGAAGAGCAATCAAAGACCTCCTACATATTAAAAATACGAAGTGGTTCTATACACTATAAGCTACTTTTTGAACCTACAAGAGATAAGATATGCACACCTAAAATTAAAACATAATAAAATATCTTAAAACATAACCAAAATACCTAACATCATAAACCTTAAAAATTTATTATTATTATTATTATTATTATTATTATTATTATTATCATCATCATCATCATCCAAATACCCCGGGTAATATTTTCACCCTTTCATTTAATCTCAAGACAACGAAAAGGTTCCCCGACAACTAGTGGAAACGAAACTTAATCTTATTGATGTAGAACTCTTCATTTCCCACTGTTTACCCAAAGTAATAAACACTTATTAGTTTAATAATATAGACAGAATCGTATTTAACTGAATTTAGTTTTTGGCAGGCAATATTGAAGATTCCAGCAATGGGGACATTGCAATTGATGAATACCATCGATATCAGGTCTCTATAGCATGCACTTTATCTAAATAAAAAAATATAGAGCCTCACAAGAGGTTATCCATATCTGAAATGTCCGCTACTACTGTGCAGGAAGATATAGATCTCATGGCTGAAATGGGAGTGGACGCTTACAGATTTTCCATCTCCTGGTCTCGCATATTACCTAGTAAGAATCACAGCCCAATAAAATTCTTTGAATTTCTGTATAACAATAGTCACTAAACCTGTGCCACTGCAATCAATTTACAGATGGCAGTGGAAATGTCAACCAGGCGGGTATAAACCATTACAACAAGCTAATCGATAGCCTTGTGGAGAAAGGTTTCCAATTCTCTTTTTTTCTATTTTCATCATGAAATGAAAATTGGCAAGTTCAAGATAAATTTATGTATGAATCTTGTTTCTTACAAACAGGGATTGAGCCTTACGTGACTTTGTATCATTGGGACCTTCCACAAGCTCTGCATGACTCCTACAAGGGTTGGCTTAGCTTCAAAATCATGTATGTATGAATATTTCTTCACCGTCACAGCATTTATTTACTTCATCATTGGAGTTCAAAAATTAAATAAAATAAATTTTACTTGAAGAGAAATGGTAACAAATGGAAAAAAGAGAACTTATTTTAAAGATCCCATCATAATTTTTTCTGTGTTATAATGTATTTTATCATTATTTATATCAATTTAATTATAATTTATTTTTTTTAAATATAATAAATTTTGAGTAATCCAAAAACAATTTGATAGATAAAAAAAATAACGAAAATTTATATAAACCATCAACCATAAAATAATGAGATGACTATAATCATGAAAAAAAGAAAAAATGAGAAAAGAGATACAAAACAACTTATATTTTTATTGAAATTATTTTTTGAATCATAAACTTGAATGATTTAAAAGACTATGACCATCACCTTTTACACGTAAAATTAAATAAATTACTAGTCACATAATTAATGAAAATAACCATAAACCACCAATTTATGAGTACTGGTTAAAATCAATCGTCACAAAAAATATTTGTTTCTAATTACTTTGAAGAAAATGTAAGTAAATTAAGTTAATTTGATGATTTCTTTCAAAGGTGCTGTTGTTAGTCAGGACAAAAAATGTATGTTAATTTGATGACGGAAATAATTTTTTTCTTTGTATTGTTTCAGTGACGACTATGCAAAGTATGCAGAGATATGCTTTTCAGCCTTCGGAGACAGGGTAAAACAGTGGGTTACATTCAACGAGCCTCATGGATTTTCAATATCTGGATATGACATAGGAAATGGAGCCCCCGGAAGATGTTCCATCTCCATTCCCTTTATCAATCACGGCGTTTGCAAATTAGGAAATTCTTCCACTGAACCTTACATTGTTGCTCATAATGTTCTGCTCTCACATGCTGCTGCAGTTCAAACATATCGGATCAAATACATGGTATAAGTTCATTAACTTCCTCCTTATCTGGCTGTTTAAGAGAATAAATTATAAGAGAGCACATGTAAATGAAGTTTTAGATATTAATACATTTTCTTTTACTTTATTAATGTAATCTATCTTTCCAAATTTGTTTTAGATAATAATCATTGTTTTTTTTTTTTTCTTGTGCATCAGAAAACTCAAGGGGGGTCGATAGGGATTGCTTTTGATGTTTTCTGGTACGAGCCCTTGTCCAATTCAAGTAGCGACGTTGAGGCAGTACAGATTGCTCAAGACTTCCAGTTTGGATGGTACATCTATATATCATGATAACTTTGGCATTGGAGAAATAAGGCTAAGAACAAATAAATAAATGAATCTGCATTGCTTTCCTTCCACAGGTTCATGGACCCCATTTTCTTTGGTGACTATCCTGCTTCCATGAGAACGAGAGTCGGCAGTAGATTGCCTACATTCAGTAAAACCCAATCCGCTCTGGTAAAAGGCTCGTTGGACTTTGTAGGAGTGAACCATTACAGTTCATTTTATGCAGCCAACATCAGCTTCCTTGGAAAAAATGTCTTTAACGACACTGCTGACACTTTTACGGATTCAGGGGTCATTCCTTTCCGTAAGCAGAATATCCCGTGTCTCCAAAATTTGTTTATAATTCCTTCTCTATCATGAACTGACATCTTAATTGGTTTTGGTTTACCAGCGTGGAAGGGAAACCAAACTATCGGAGAGCCAGTACGTTAACATGTTAATTTCTTTCTTGCAATCATTGTATAAGTTTTTCGTTTGTTTTCTATCAGTAATTCTGTACAATGGTTAGCCAATAGGCAATATTTAAAAGGTCTGTCGGTCTGATCTCTCACACAGATCTCTCACACAGAGAAAGATTTGAGGTTCTTTTTACGGTGTAATAATCTTGTAGAATAGTTTCTATGAATGATTGCATAATAGTTTTTAGTTTTGACGTTTGAATCTATTATTGGACTGAAGAAGCTTTTCAGTTCCAACATTTAGAGTCCACTACTGGACCAGTGGACTGTCATTACGGAGAAGCAGCATAGTTTTAAGTCTGCAACTGGGCCCATTATCAGGGAGGGGACATGTATTTAGGGAGTCTACTACAGGGCCTATTATCACTAAGAAGAATCTTAGTTTTGAGTCTACTATTGAACCTATTTAACGAGAAGATATAATCAGGAAGTCTAATGTTGAAATTATTATAAAAAAAAAAGTTTAGTTTTGAGCTTATTATTAGACCCATTATTAAAGAGAAGACATATAATCAGGGAGTTTACTACATAACCTATTATCATGATGAAGAATCCTAGTTTTGAGTCCATTACTAGACCTATCATTAGGGAGAAGACATCATCAGGGAGTCTATTATTAGACTTATTATTACGAAGAAGAAGCCTAATTTATCATAAAAGAGAAAAATATAATCAAAAAGTCTAATGCTAAACCTATTATCTTCCTATTATCACGAAGAAGAAACATAGTTTTGAATCCGCTACTGGGGAGAATGCATATAATCAGACAATCTACTATTGAACCTTTTCTTATGAAGAAGAAGCCTAGTTTTGAATCGACTACTAGATTCATCATCAAAGAAGACAACATATAATCAGGAGTCTACTACTGGACCTATTATCATAGAGAAGTAACATCATCAGGAAGTCCACTATTAGATCCATCAATCATCAGAGAGAAGGCGGCTGATGATGGACTCCAACATGAAAAACTAAAAGCTATTACCTAGTTATATCTAGAAACTATTCTACAAAGTTATTATAGTATTATCCTTGTACATTGAATTAGCTTGTAGTTTACATGAATGAATGTTAAATAAAATGATGGCAGGGTCCAACATTGTGGCTGCACGTTGTGCCATGGGGGATGCGGAAACTGATGAATTATATTAAGCAACGCTATAATAATCCGCTGGTTATCATCACAGAGAACGGTAATAGTTACAACTTTAAGCTTTTGGAATAAGGCAAACATTTTGAATGAGAATGTTGATGCAGGCACTGCGGAGAAGGACGAGCCCTTATTACCACTGCCTGCTAAGCTGAAAGATGAGAAGAGAATAAAGTACCATCACGACTATCTTTCAAACCTATCCGCTGCTATAATGTAAGTGTAAGCAAATTATTAGCGTGTTTAATTAATTAGGGCATGGCCATTATTAATTAGGGTATGTGGATTGCAGTGAAGATGGTTGCAATGTGCAGGGGTATTTCGCATGGTCTCTGCTTGATAATTGGGAATGGGCATCCGGTTTCACAATGAGATTTGGCATCTACTTTGTGGATTACAATGATAAGCTCAAGAGATATCCCAAGGCCTCTCTATACTGGTTCAAACAATTCCTTCAACGTTGATGTTCATGTTCATGTTGACGTTGCTCTCCTACTAAAACTGAGCATGGATAAACAAATGGTTTTGTATGTGCCCTTTGCATCTTATCTCTACTTGTTTGCTATTGGAGACCACTTCTTCTCTATTATTATTTATACACACAAAGGAATTGTGGCCATTAGATTATAATAATTTATTTATAGTTTAGGGCATTTTTAAAGAATCAATTTTTATTATTATTATTATTATTATTGTTGTTGTTGTTGTTTGAAGTTATGAGGAGAATAAATTATTTAAAAAATAAAGTTTATTTAAGAAAATAAGTTATTATTACTTTAAAAAAATTAATCTTTAAATTTTATGAAATTTTAGAATTTATTTTATTTTCATTTTATTCATATTTTTTATTTATAGGGAAGAGTTTATATATTAAAGGGGTTTGTATTTGTAAATATATTATTGATTAATCATTTTTTCTTGATTAATTTTGTAAAAGCAACAATGTGGTACGTTAGAAATTTTTGATGAACTTCATTGAGTTATCTTCAATGTCTTTAAAAAATTAATTAATTATAAAAGGTATCAAATAAAATTATTTTAAAATTTAAAACTGTAAAAATTTTATAAAATATAATCATCACCAATATTGTAAAGAAATTTTCACTAATAGGTGGCAAGTCGATATGGTAAACACTTTTCATGTGTACAAATCTTATTTTAGATCACGACACCATCATGGATAAGATTAAAATCTGAAATAATAATGATAACATTGGAGATCAGGTCACCATCATAGATAAACTAATCAATAATAGTAAGTAAGATGTATATAGAACTAAACATACATAGTGTCATGTCGAGATAGATATTAGTAGTTAAACATATAGTGAACGATGATCAGATATTAGGCCTTTTAAAATGATATAGAATAACTTGGAAAGGATGCATGATATTCATTATGGCATCTAAAAGTTTGGAAGATGCATGATATCTATCATGGTATTGAAAATAAAGTGACAATAGAAAACAAGTTGCATGGCCATGACACATACACAAAGAGTACATGCAAAAGCACACAAAGAAAATAAGAAGGCCAAGGGGCCACATACAGGGGACAGGTTAAAATGTCACTCACATGCATAGAAACACACAATAAGACATATAGCCACAATCAATGACATGTTCAAATGTATACAATCCAAACAAGTTAAATACACATAAGACATGAAGCAAGAAATTAAACACGAAAAGCATGCATGAATAAGTGAAATTTATCTAAATAATCAACTTGTAACATCATGATATTTGGTAACTTAGGTATCCAATAATATAGCAATGTGAAAGTAAGTGATGAAATAATTTTGCAATGTAATAGACTAGATAAAAGACAACAAGGATGGTCATAGAATAATAAAACATGTGTAAAAGGATGCTTTAATGAATTTGATGAGGTGTAAACAAGTTGTATAAGGTTTGTGACTGGTTTGAATTTGAAAACATAGATCCTATGTTCACTAGGACAAGTTTAGAGGAATCAGACACTTTAGTGCAGTGCATGATTGTCTTGATTAGAGTAGTTTTGTCTATGTAAAGATTCTAAGTATGAGACAACATCACCAACTGCCATTGCATCTACAAGTGACAACAACATTATGTTATACAACTCAATCAAGTACATTTGTGAAACATAATTGATATAAAACTAGATATAGATAAATATTGCATATATTGAGAACAAATCAACAAATGTAAATGAACACACATATCATGCATAGGTCCTGAATTTTCTATTTTTTAGAATATTCTATTTTTTTTAGTATATGAAAATATATGAACTATTTAAATATAAAACCATCATAGATGAAAAATGTTCATTAGATTCTTGATTTATTTTCCTTCAAGTGAATCCAAATAATAAAAGTTTATACTTAAATTTTATTTAGTTATATGTGGACCCAACTTGTTTGGTTTGAACTTGCCCTTGGTTTTTTCTTTTGAATTGATGTTTCTTATATTTTCCTTTAAAACCAAGTCACCAACCTCAAATTATTTGTTGTGAATTATTTTGTTGTATGCCATTTGAATGTGATTATGATATATTCTGAGATGTTTTTCTACCTACATGCATGTATTATCCAATAGTTCTAACTCATGTAGACTCACTTATCTATATCGATCATCTATAATAAGCCCTTTGAGGGATAATTGTAAATATGGAATTTTTAATTCTAAAGGAAGTACAACTTCTGTCCCATATACCAAGGAGTATGGGTATCCCTAATGGGCATGTGAAAGCTTGTGTGATAAGTCCATAGTCCATACACTATTTGGTTATGCCAGTCATCATCAAATTTAGTAACGTTCTTACTCAAGATTTGGTTTATAGTCTTATTTGTAGCTTTTACTTGTCCATTACCCTGAGGGTAATAAGAGGTAAAAAATGTACGTTGAATCTTATATTTAGTGGAGAAAAAATGACATTTTTATTCTTGAAATATGAACCATTAATTGTAATGATCGCTAAAGGAAGCCAAAAGTGAGAGATGATATGTGTCATTAAGAACCAACATATGTCATCTCCTATAGTAGACTATAAGGGTATGACCTCGACCCACTTGGTGAAATATTCAATAGATATAATTATGAATTTATCCCACTTACTAACTCCAAATTTATTTTTCCTACCAAATCAAACCCCCAAAATGCAAATAGCTAAGGAAAAATGACATTGTAGTTCATGTGAAGGTACATGGTTTAAATTAATGTGCCTTTGGCATTTATCACATAATTTCACATATTCCTAACATTCATGTTCCATTGTAGGCCAATAGTAGCCTGGTTGAATTAATTTATATTACATTTATTTTTCATTGAAATTTCCACCATATTCACTATCATGCACATGTTTTATTATTAACTTAGCCTCCTCAGAATTTAAACATCAAAGTAACTACCCATCAAATGATTGTTTAGACAATTCTCCATCAACAATAACATATCAAAGTGTGTCTCTTTGTAATTTTCACTTATAATTTCTAGTAAAAACATCCAGTGTGATATATATATATATATATATATATATATATATATATATATGAGTAAACCATTATGAATATTTTGTGTTGCATGTAGTTTCCAAGACTGACAAAACTACTAAATCAAGATAGAAAACTAATGGCTCTTGTAAACATTATATAGTGAAGATTTATTGATCATCATTTATGTCAATTGGTATTAAAGAATTTGAACTGACCATTGCATCGATATGATGATTATCTTTTCATGGATTATTCTCAATTGAAAAATTATCTAAATGTGTAGATAAACAATGTACCATATTTCTTTATGGGATTAGCTTATCCTCTTTTATCCAATGATCATATGTTACTTTATTAACAGCTAACTTTGAATCTCCATATATCTTGATGGATTTGATTTGTAAGGCATAAGTTATTTAACCTTTTTAGGGTTTTACAAGTGTAATTCCTATGTTTGGATAAAGGGTTGAGATGTCTAAATCAATTAAATAAATTATAATAATTAGGCACTAATTTATTAAGGAATTTGACCTTATTTGAATTTTAAAATAATAATAAATAGGCATAAATATAGACTTATCTAAAAATTAATTGACGTAGATGATCTACGTTCTAAAAATTGGGTTCTGGACAGTTATGAGTGTCATCAATAGGATTCTAAAATCTGTTTACTCACTAAACAATAGTGTCCCATATGGATAGTAGCACCATGTTATTGTAGTGTTCTTAAAGTGGTGGTGGTGTCCCCTTTGTATACTCTTCTTATTTTCTAGGAGCACCTATTCCTGTGTTTTAAGGTCATGTTCTTACATGCATGAAACCTAGAACTCTATGTTATGCCTAGAAAACCTAATTTAGTGTGCAAACCCTAATCCTCCTTACAAGTTTGGCATGAAAAATAATTATGTATTTTTTAGTAGGATAGGATGGACATCCTCAACTCCTCATTGTGAAGAGAGTTTTCTACATACCAATACTCTGAAGAGGGATCAAACCCAATGTAGTTCTTCCACCTAGTGCTTGATGCAAGTGCCAGTGAATACTAAAATGAGAGTGGACTTGGATGCCTTGAATGTGTTTGAGCTTTGAAATATTTGAAAATTGGGCTTAGGGTTAATGTAAATGTTAGTGTGCATAAGTAGGGTAGAACAGGGATCAAATACCTTAATTTTCCACAACTTGTCTTTGGTTTGAATGTGCTTTTGCACATATTTTCCATCTAGTGAATAAAGGTCAATTAGACTTATATTTATAGAGATCTATAGCTTGTGTAGATAAGAAAATATACTTAGGCCAACCTTAGGATGGGCACATGTTTTAAAAAGTATCCATTAGGAAGAGTTAGGGCTAAGGACAATAGTGCCCAGTTGAAGACAGTAGCATCATGTTGCTATAGTGTCCCAAATGTGGCACTAATGTCCACTTGGCAAACTGCTAAAAAAATTGGGTTAGGATCTAAGAAGACAGTCTTGGGATTGTGTTTTGGCTAATTATAGGTGAATGTGGTCTGTACAATAATTGGAAAAGTGTGTTTAAGACTCTAGGATAGGTCTAGGGATAAGCTAAGAATAGGTTAACTCAAGCGACACTTTTAGCATCCAATTACCACTTTTAGGTGATTACATTTTCCCCCGACCCCTTTATGTTAAAAATGCAAGAAAATAAAATGACTATTATAAAGCAAAAAGAAACGTACCTGAACTTACCTTGGAAGTCAAGCCCTTATAACTAAGTTTGAGTATGCAAATTTGGGTCTACGTATGTATAACATGATCCAAAGAAATGTCTTGTAATGAAACATGCAAAAATCAATCCTTACTTAAGAGATGATCAAAAGAAAAATACTATGCTAAAATTAAGTAAAGAGAGAGAAAATGAATTGATACACCTTGTTAGGTATGTAAACTAATGCATGAACCTGGTGACAACTTGTGTGTGTGAGTGTACATAATGATTATATCATTGAATAGATTGGACTGAATTGATGGTTTTCTCAATCCTTATATGGGTGACTCAATAACTCAATCTGATTTTGACTGCATCATTTTGCATTACTGCTCAGTGGGTCTTAATTTGTGAATAGCTTGGATAAGAATGTGTGTCTAACTCTCTCATGTGGGTGGCTCAATAACTCAAGTAGGCTATGACTCCATCATTTCCCACCCATGTAAAGTAGATGCATTTATAACTATACTATGTAAAGTGTTGAAAGTATTTAACTGATTAATTATAACTATGTATGTCAGCTCCATGACCACTCGGGTGTATTAGGCAGCTCTAGGCCACTTAAAAATGCCAACCACTATAGATGGAGTAAGGCATGAATATGATGATAACCTGGAATGTGATAACGAGTGTATACAATGTATATAATAACATAGAGTTTTCCATTCTATTTGATCAACCTATGTGTAGTTGAATATATGAAAACTATGTGTCATGCACATGCTCCTAATCTGGTATCTGACTATATTGAATCTAAATTGAGTAAGTAATAGTTGAATATGTGTAACTAAATTAAATGTGGGAGTGATCATACCATGTATTATGCCCCCAAATCTGAGAAACTAGTATGAATTTGAGTTGGAATGAATGTATCTGAGCAAAATTTGAATATAACTATCAAACCTATGATTGTATCTATGCAAATCTATATAATACCTAGTGTACTAGTTGGTATAATCTGAACTATCCTAAAGATAAGGCTATTAGACAGTAATGACATGTAGTGGATAGCAGTACCCTATGGTGGTATTTTCCCAATTTGAGCACTAATGTCTACTTGGTCTAAAATATGGGTGATTTGAATTGTTGTCTAGGTCTATGTTTTTTCCTATCTACCTTGTGTCTAATTTCTGAAACTAAGCCTGTGTGCTGAAATTTATCTATGAAAAGTTAAGTAGAAACCTTATGTTTGTGACAAACCCTTGTGAATTCCCCCTTTTTTGAGAGTAGTTGCAAAATATGTGTAATAACTACCTTTTAAAGAATTAACTCTGTAAAATATGTTAGCCAGAGTATGTGCATAATATTCCAATACAATGTACAAACATAACATTGAAATGTAAATGAATCTTAAGCATGACTAAGTAATGTAGGATGTATATTTTAATCTATCATTGTACAAGGGTGTCAATATATATTTAATCAATTTGTATAGTTTCAAATCTAAGTAACTACCTAGGGGGATGGAGCATGATGTCTATCACAGCTCCCAAATAGGAAGGGTAGATGTATAAGATCCCTCATAGCATCAAAAATTGGTGTGATGGTGTAAAAGAATACAAAGAAGCATATATATATAAGTACATGAGGCACATAAAATTTAGGACAAGGGCCATAATATAAGGGACACGAGCACATGTCACTAAATTTGGGAATGAAGACATACAAGGACATGTTTAAATGTCCACCTATGCAAGTAACAATCAATTTGGCTTAGAGCCACATAGAAGGACATGTTCAAATGTCTGCATATAGAAGTAATAAAAATCACACACAAAGGACATGGGCACCTATTCAAGGAATACAAATATAGAAGTGACATAGATCCAAATAATAATGGCATATCCAAATGCCCTCAAAGATGGAAGAAGCATAGGAATATAATCAATTCTAATCTAGGATAACTATAAATGAAAAAATGTATAACTATGTAGTACAAATTTATGTAAATGCTAGGATGTATATATACTGAGTCTAACTAGTGATAGTTGGCAAAAAAATTGAGCAACGAGGAGCAATGATCAATATCAAGATAAATCAATGCGTAAATTAGAATGTATAGCATGTAAAGATAAAACCTGGTTATAACAATTGTGTAAGAGATACCCCCAAGTGGGTGGATGTATCAAAAGTATAAACCTAAATCAGTGTAAATTCCCCCAATGGGTATATGATGGCTGATCTAGATTAGTGTAGTAGATCAAAGTCCTATCTAGAATCTTCAAGCACTCGATAAGAATCAGTGAAGCATATGTGTATGATAAAAATGACTATACTAGGATAGATACCAATATGCAATATCTGTCAAGTAGTATAAATGTAAACATAGCAATGCATACAATCTATAAATTTTGTGTTTTTGAAATATTTGAATGTTTTTGTATTTTGACATGTTATATTATTTTTTTGTTTTCTGAGTATAAGCTATGTACAATCAAATGAAAAGAAAATATGTACAAAGAGTGAGATAGAGAAGGAAAGTATTTATAAGGGTAGGAACCATAAGAACCAATGAGTCTCATGGGAGACTCGTTATCATCGTGACCTATGTTGAATAAGGGAACTATGATCATGTGTATGGTGTGAAAGGGAAACCGTGAGCCTATGATCTATTGTGTTGTATAAACTAAGTTTGAAGCTACTTGTGTGGTGATGTTATGATGATGTGGCACTGATTGTGATTCCCTATGAACTGTAGGGGTCTTAGGGACCCATTAGGTAGAAGAAGAAGTTATAGGTGATGTAGGAGCCCTATGTTGAGAACCCATAAAATACAATAAAACTGATATCAACATAAATTGTTTAGAAGATGGTCTTATAGAATCTATGATGTATCACTAACACAGGGGTCTCTATAGCAATGGACTCCATTGGAGAGTGTGCATACATGTAGATACCATAGGATTAGATCTGGCCTACATTGATGAATCCATTAAACACTATGATGTATGCATAGGAGTTATACTCACTATTGTAACTGATAACTATGTAATATTTAGTAATGGTGATAGAAATGTCACTAGTGTTTGTGATGGAACTGTAGCTATAAACTATGCTAGAACTACTTGTGGGATAGGTAGAGGATATTCATATGGGACACACTCAACCTTAACCATTTTATTAGCATGTATATACTTCAAGCATCAATTTACTATAGATGGGATGGCTTAGAGCTGCTCTAACTATGGCCTACCTAATAATATATCAAATACACCTGTACTAGGTACTACTAGGAATTAAGTGGCTATGTGTGGTGGTCTAACCTATAATGGAAGCACAATCTCCCCAATAGAGCTTTGAATATGGTCATTGAAACCACTAATGACTATATATGTGGGGAATATATCCTGCTCTGTGTAACCCAAGTGTTGTAAAAGTGTCATGGTGCACATGCTTATACTTAACCTATTTTCAAACATAATATTAGGAATAGGATGGTAGTCTATGTATTCTCATAATAAGAGTGCATGTAAATATGTGTCATCATCCACAATCTCCTACTCTAAAAATGTGATAAGTGGTTTAGGTGGTATTGTAGTGTGATACATGCCAATAATGTTATGCAAGGAATGTGTCTCCTCTATAATTATGTGATAGGAATCTAGTGGTGGATGCACCTGGTATGTATAGTTAAAACTTGATGTGCCCCTACCTCATGTGATGTATGCTTTTGGAAAGCATCTAAATATATCTTTAGTGTCTTAGAAACTATTTGTTGTTATTTTGGTGCCTTTGTGGGTGTGCCTACATTGATAATATTAGCCTCAATGAGATCTTGTATCTTGTGCTTTAGGTTAATACATATGTTTGTCATGTGGCCTATTATTATTATGCAAACTTTCTTATAATTGTCTATTGTTTGCATAATTCAATTGGGTGGTAACCTTTGTTTTGTAGGACTATGTCAAAAATCTAATTTAAGGAAACATTGCAACTCCCTTAGTTGCGATTTTGACAAAAACATAATCTAGTTATATTTGAATCCTAGAAATCAATGTGAAACTATTAATTTGATAAATCATAATCAGACACACCTATTAAAATAATTTAGTCTTTGTATATTTGTTATAAAAAAAAATTGTACCATCTTAAAAATTTATTATAGTTAGTTTCAATCATGCCTCTCCATTTATGATTTTAGTTATGGTTTTGCCTTAACCATTAGTAGTATGTTTCATCATCATGTAATATCACTTCTTAATCATCTATTATTTTGAGTCATCTATCATAATTTTGATAATCCATCTATGATTTTTAATAGCCTAATTGTGTGATTACTGTCATGGTATACATAATTGCTTATTTCCATCTACAATTTTGATGATTTATTTATGATTTTGAGTCTATGTATGTGATTTCACATAACATTAGCTATGTATCTATGATATTGATTAATATAGTAGCAATTTTGCATAACTTAAAATTTGGATTTGCCCTTT
The DNA here is from genome assembly GCA_037957365.1 of Torreya grandis. Taxonomy (NCBI): domain Eukaryota; kingdom Viridiplantae; phylum Streptophyta; class Pinopsida; order Cupressales; family Taxaceae; genus Torreya; species Torreya grandis. The sequence continues at coordinate 2,062,304 of JARHVA010001713.1, forward strand.
ATTTTCCTTCAGAATTATATTTTTTGAGTGCATTTGCTAAGATCATTTTTGGTGAATTTTGAGTCATTCCAAGCATCCCGTAAGCCTTAAATGGATTTTGGCTCTACTCCCAGACCTCACAAGGGGCACTTCCCCTTGACCACACTGGGGGATGTTGCCCCTAAACCCCCATGTCCTGACCCCTCATTTAATAGTCATAGTGTGCAAGTTCATGATTTTTTTTGTTAGTTTAAACTAACATCTTGTCTTGCAGGTCACATTTTGTCTTTGTCTAACATCTTGTCTTACAGGTTCCCCCTCAAGATTTTCAAATCAAACTACTAATCACTTGCTTTATAATATTACTTATCAAAGACTTTGGAATTTATAAAACCATATTTTATATATATATATATATACACACACACACACACACACACACACACACACACTACTAATCACTTGCTTTATAATATTACTTATCAAAGACTTTGGAATTTATAAAACCATATTTTTTATATATATATATATATATATATATATATATATATATATATATATATATATATATATATATATATATCACGTAATCAACTAGTTAATTAATTTTTGACTGCCTATATGTAAATCTTGAGGGTTACAGTGGTGTATGATCTCCTCCCTACATCCTAGTCACACATCTCAAAGGATCAAAAACCACTAACAAACTCTTCCATTTTTATTTTATTTTTTAGGTGGCAACATGACATTGAAGTGATACCCATACACTTTTCATAGTCCTAGGGGATTTTGATCATGAATTTCACCACCATGCACAAATCCACACTCTATGTTCTGACAGAGTCTAAATAAGAGGGAGAGATATCATTAGGCCAAACGTGATACCTTAGAGAGAATCCCATGAAAGTAAGGAGTTAATTCTCTAACCTAACCATTAGACATCATCCTACATAGACTTGGGCCCCATTATCCTTAGCGTATATCGGGGATACCCCTAGAGATCCTCTATATCCTAGAATAAGACCATCAACCATAATAAGCAACTTGTTGCTAGAGTCAAGATCATCTCCCATAGTGATCATTATGCACAAATGGGGTTGAGAGGTTTTGAGAGATTCTTTAATGGGTCACCATCCTATAACCTCACTCATGAAGCCTTTAGATGGTGTATTCATTAGGTTACACTCTTGAGTTGGTCACTAATTCTAGGTTTATGGTTTTCTTGTTTTATTGTGTGTTGTGTAGGCCTATATTTTTGGCATCCCTTGAAACAAATACATAACCTTATCCCCTAGTAAAACCTATTCCATAGGTCAACCATCATCATCATCCCTTGTCTTAGACCTTATCATATCCCGATCCCATTTTATTATATCCACCTTAAGACCTAATCACACCATAGTCATACCTTGGTTTTAACCTTGTCCATATTGTCCTTAAGGGTCTAGTTCAAAATTGTTTCTCACCTCACCTCAGTTAACACCACATCATTTTTCTTGATCTTGTATATCCTAATCACCTTATCCACCATCTTATCAACCTAACCTAATAATAGTCCAACCCATATTTACCTTATCATCTCCTTGTCAATACTAGTCATCCCATAAAATATGTAGTTATACGTTAGTGTTTACCTATATTGGAAAACAACTCTTTCCACATCACGGTGCTGATTCTAAGCTTGATTGCATCTAATCTACTTTGAGTCATACACACCATCTAATCCTATCATTGTATCATATCAACCAAGTCATCTCATTCAAATTGAGTCGATTATCTTAGCCTTGAGCTAGTCTAATTTCTCAAATCCAATCAACCCTTGTTGAAATCATATCTCTTGGGCTAGTATATGCCCTTATCAAGTCTTAGATCTTGTCATAGATGACTTAGTCGAATCTAGTCTAAATCATTGAAACTCTATCTCACATCCTAATTCGGTCTACTTGGTCTTGTCTTACCCCATCTAACATCACATCATGTCAAAATATCTAATCAATCTTGAGATTATACTAAAGTAAGCCTTTGTCCAAATTTGTTTTACACATCCCATCTTCATCACTAAATATTTCCATTCAATCCCCCATAACTATTGACTGGGTTTGATGAACCACATCATTTGTATTTTCTCCCATATTGATCTATGGCATCCAAAATAAATTTGGTCAATGCCCTAATTGAGAAATACCTTATGGCCAATAGGGATATACTCATTTCTTACCTCTTTGAGATGAGCACTCCATGTCCTACAAACTTCAACCCCATCTACCTAACATTACCTTCAGTCTATACCCATTCACATTCATCTACTTTTATCCTATATAGTACCCAATCATAATTAATCCCTCTATCCATCGATCATAGCCAGTCATCTACCCCTTCCTATCCTATCAAAGGGAATCCTATCCTGGCTACTTCATCTAATACTAGTCTACCCACCCAATCATGTCAACAACCATCTGATCTAAAGTTCAGTGATTCCACATCCAATTCACAAAGTGAAAAGATGCCCCATACTCCTCTTCTTGTGTCCTTAAAATCCCTATTCCATAAACTTGTTGCCATAATAATGATGGTCTATCCACCCATATGACATCTTGATCTTGTCAAACCTAAGCCCTCTTGGTATAAAGCTAACCACTAATATATATATCACCAAACCTGGGGGCATATCTTAATCGATATTGCACCTTTAAAAACTATGTCCAAGACCTCATCGACTATGGTGATCTTGAAATTGAGAATGAATTAGATGAATCTACACTTTGTAGAGTAAGATTATGAGATGTGTTATTTCATGATTTAGTCAAAAAAACATCTAATAAAGAAGCATATAGAGCTAAAACATCAAACTTACTCCCTCATGGGATGTTTCTAGTGAATTCTAAGATCTATTTAAGAAAGGAATACTACTAAACCTTTCAAATAGCATACCTCCTTCTAAGAATAGCCAAAAAACATGTTTTTCCCTAGATTTGGTGTTCCAAGTCTACATCAATGAAGAGTAACACGTTCCTCCATCATTTCCTAGTACACCAATGGCTTAGGCTTAGAAGATTATTTAATTTATATAAATAGGTGAAGCTTTGTGAAGATAATTTTGCATAATAACATTACACAATTCAAGCTTAAAAATGGTTGTCTTGGCTCACTTATTTATAACTTTCTAAAAATGTTTAGGATCAGTCATGACCATCCATCTTGAGATCAAGATGTATGGCCATGAACTGATTCAATTTTGGAGAAACATGCCATAAATATTTCCATTAATATTTGGAATAATGGGTCATTGATGAGGCATGAGAGAGCTTAATTCTGATATTTTTTCCATTAATGGTCTATGGATGCCACCCCATTGATGATGTCATGGGATGATGTAGATTTGAGCAGTGAATTTCCAATAAATAGATTTTCAACAACATTTATGGAATTTTCACTTAGGCTCTTGATTTGGTTTAATTTACGTAAGTAACTTTGATTAATTTTTTTACAAATCTATTGCACACTTAATCAACCTGGTCAAAAATATCATTTTATTGAGTCATAATTTGACTGGGGTATAATCATAAGAAGGTGTCAGTTGTGTACATAAAAATACCCCAATAAGGGCATTACAAAATGAAATAACACATGCACTTAATGTGTGCTATCAAATTAGAAGAATTCAATGGTCTAAAGTGTCATTTTATGTGGTCACAATTTGATTCAAAGTGATTTTTAAAAAGATAGTAATCACATAAAATGCATTGCCCCATTCAAGGATACATTAGCCTAAATTGGCACCTGTTCGTGACAAATTTGAATGATTTAGCATGTTTTAATGATTTTGGCCCAAATTGTGTGTTATCATAGAATATTGCTTAGATTGAAAATTGCAACACAATAGTGATAAAAAATGGATGTCTACATTTTTATCCTATTTGAGAAGGCATGGCAAGACATTCAGTCGATGTAACATCTTTTCAAAGAATGAAAAGGTCACTATAATCAAAAGAAATAAATTTCATTCCCACTTTTTGTTTTTAAAGTTTACATGAGTTATGGAGAAAAGAGATTATTAAATGCCCCAAAAATCATTTGGGCAGCCCATGATGCCCCCTTGAGGGGAAGATGGAAATTTTGAAAATATTTGACAAGTGGGCCGTCGATCAGAAGAGATAATAATCATGTAATTTCAGCAAAAAAAATTGAAAAACAAATCAATTAAGAGAAAGTAGGAGGAAAAATAAATAAGAGGGGATAAAATAATAGCCCAAGAGAGATAAAATGATGAAACTATAGGCCTAGGGGGTGAAAATTTTGAAAAAAAATATTATATTTTGACCCCTGGGGGTAAAAATAGTTCATTTACACTCCTAGTTATAGTAATTTTTGAGTTCTGAGATTTGTGTGTGAGAGAGCTGAGAACAATGGCCAACATCCCACACCACTATCACCTTAGAAATCACATGAGATAATACCAGTGACCATCAAGGAGAGAAGTATTGATAGGTTCCTTTTTGTGTATTTAATTTATTCATTTTTGCATTTATTACACATAGGAAGTAAGTGATTGGGTGATCCTGTCATTTTTCCAATTTAGAAAATGGTGAGTTCACCCATGAAAATGGTAGGATTACCATGAGATTAGTGATATCGCCAACCTTTCATCAAGATCATGGGTTAAAATGGTGAGGTCACCAATATAATGGTGAGTTTGCATTTTTGAGTGAAAATCACCTTGGCAAATGGTAGATTTAAAAAGAATAGTAGGATCGCCCTGCCAATTATCAGGAATGACCTGCTAAATAATGAGTTTGTATATTTTAATAGGAACACCAAAATAATATCAAGAATCCTAGAATAAAATATAATGAGGCCCATAGGAGATTAATCTAGGCCCAAAATTAGAAGAATAGGGAGAGAGACTCATTAAGGATTAGTCTAGGCCTCAAAATTGAAAGAATTCAATGAATGATAGGAAAGATAATTGACTTGATTCCCTATGTTTGATTTTCAAGAGAGATTTAGGGTCATCACATCATGAGATTGATGATCTTGAGTATTTCAGTGATAAGGGATTATGACAAATGAGCTCATGGGCATCCTAGTAGTAGTAGACATGTATCACCTAGCATGACTGTCAGTGATCCACACAAATAGAGCTTAATTTTTATTAATAGTAGAGAGGTGGAATTTAGATACCTATAATTTTCATTTGAAAATTGGAGGGCATAGTGACATTGGAGGATGTACACCACATTCTATGAATGCTGATGCAAGGACCCATAATTACTTGGATGGAGGTGAGATGACAGGCCATGTTAAATGACATGTTCAAGGTAGTGGACTTGGAGATTATGGATGACTATATAGATGTGGATGCAATGAAGGATTTAGTTTGGCCCTTAGAGTGTGGACCAAGATAGGGGATAGTTCCCCCAGAGGTGGTAGTATTTATATCTCTTGTCAGTGACCTTTTGCTGCTAGACAAGAGTGGATGGTTCTTTCCATTGGGTTTGATCAGCATTATATAGGATATGTTTGATCAACTTACATGGTTTGCCTAGGGACCTATGATTATTACATAGCTATATAAAGACTTGCACATGATTACTTATCAAGGAGGGTACAACATAGGCCATAACACATTATTGTATGGGCTTGGGATCACATAACCATTACACAACCATTAGGGATGAGATATCAGAGGGGACCAAAGGGTATTATGGCTTGGGGATGGTACCTTATAATACCAAGCATGTAGGGACACTTAGGGGACTTTTCATACTATCAGTGAGCTATTGATGAGATGGAGGGTGAATATTTTTATTTGGTGCCCCTACTTAGGGACATAGTGGTTGTGGGTAGAATATTTATTTATGATCGAGTATATGATCACTCTATGCTATATCACAAGATGCCATGACTATGTGGTAGAGAGGTATAGGCCAGATCAATTCCAATGGTAGTTTGGCATGCTAAAAGATGTCTTAGAGGGTCCACACTAATTCACACATGTGACTAAGGAGATTATGGAATGGGGGCAACTAGTGCCTAGGATTGAGGTATTGATAGACTATAGTAGGGTTGTTCATGTATTATGAGACTATATTGGAGGGGTTTCAGATGCAAGGATCACCAATGCTTATGCCACATGACGGATCAGAGTTAGACATATCTAACTGATGAAGTGATTGCCTTAGCAATGAGTCTTATGATAGAGATGGGTCAAGATGAGGAGAGATTAGAGATAGGCCCCAGCATAGCAATAGTGTCATGTGATGATATAGCTAGCTATCCCCTATGCCATTCCATTATATGTGGTGCAGTTGCATGCACAATAGGATCTCATGGAGGATATAGAGATGGTTGAGCTAGGTGATCAAGATGTGGATATGGGGGATGCCCTAGGTGGTGATGGAGGCCATGGGATAGGCTTAATAAAGGTATGACCATTTTATACAGGTGCATCTATAGGTATAGGTTTAGGAGGGGTAGGGCCCTTAGGCACAAGGAGGTCCATAGAGGACCAGAATTTGGTTGACTTACTCTAGAGGGAGATTATTACATGCCTTTTGGACAATACAAGTTTATAAGGTATTATGTCTAGGTTACAAGCATAGTTGGCTACTATTCAGGGAAATACCACCAAGCTAAAAGGTCTCATTATAGCCAAGGATGCAAAGATTATTGGGCTCAAAAGATAGGTGGCATAGTTGATAGGGGTTCAGGCCTAGTTAGCCACATGGGATATGGAGCTATAGATAATAATTATGGAATGAGATAGATCTTGAGTGGATAGGGAGAGATTGATATCTCAAGTGGAGAGGCTCACAGAGGAGTGAGGCAAGGCTCACTAAGTCAGGATGGATATAGGTTCAGGATCAGCTAAAACCTTGGTCAATGTGATTATGGCTAAAGATGATGCCTTACACATGAATTATAATGTCCTATACACCCTAAATAAGATAGCCTACTGGAGGTAGGCATATGAGGTGGCAGTTCTAGTAGAGAGGAGAGTGGCTTCCTATAGGGAGTATTTGAAATCATAGTAGACTAGCTAGACTTCTAGGTCCAAACATGAGACAGAGTCAGAGTGGTTAGTGATGTACCTAGTAGTACAGTAGGTAGTCATGGGGCCTCCACCACCACTTCCACCAGTAGCACCAATGTCAAGGATGGGTTATAGCTTCTAGTTGAGTCCTCCCAATGATGAACATGATTAGAGCTAATTTTATAGCTCTCCTTTTTTGTATTTATGAGATGTATAGATATTCTTGTAATGTATAAAACATGATTTTGAGAGATATATATGACATTTTTTTTTATTGCTACTTGTACATGGACTCTTAATATTCTTTGATTGTCACATGATGTTTTCATTTATATTTCTCTTATTTATGATATGTTTTGATATACTAGTTTTAGGAGAGGCACGTCCTTAGTTAGCATATGGATGTTGATGTATTTGTTATACTTCATGTATGACTAGATGCTACAATATAATTTAGGAGATGCAGTCCCAAACTAATAATATAAATAGTCAATTAGACTCACATTGTATGTCAAGAGATACATGTCTTGCATAGAATCTTGTTTGTTTCTAAAATTAGCCTAGGATAGATATTATGTTAGGTATTGGGTGTGGTGTGTTCAAAAATGATATTCAGTACCACATTAATTTTTGGACTTAGAGAAATTGGTGTTTACTATAGCAAATTGAAATTATTTATCATAAGTATGAGTTACTTATAATAACATTATATTTCTATTTACACTTGATCGATTCAAATGTGAATATTTATAACTAAGGATAATGATAAAAAATACCAAAACCAAAGTTACAACTATTTATATTTAAACAAAAAAGAAACAAAAACAAAGAGAAAAATAACAATACAAAGGTGTAACCTAACTTAAAATCAAGATATGAACAATCAAGATTTAAGTAGGAACAAGAATATATAAAATCAAAGCAAGAACAAATTATTTAAACACCTTGAATTCAAGATATAAATAATTAAGATCCACACATATTAACAAGATGTATTTTGAAAACAAAAAAATAATAATAACAAAATAAGTTAAATACAAATTAAACACAAAAGAACAAAATTGTAAAACAAATGACAAAAATAAAGGCAGAATAAAACACCAAGAAACAAATAACAAATTACTAATAAAAATGAATGAATAACAAAATAATAATAGAGAAAATAATAACTCAACAAAACAACAATGAAAACACAATAAAACATCGACAAAATAAAGACACAATGCAAATACAAAATAACAAAAAACTAATAAAAATAAATGGGAAGATAAAAAAACACAACAAAATAATAATAAAAATCAAGTAAACACACACAAACAATGGTTAATCATAGTGTTAGTGCAAGAAAACAAAAAATAAATTGATCTTGTATGTGGAATAGAGGTGTTACACTTTACAGCAGGGTGACCCATAAGCTAAGATATAATGACACAAGTACAACGAGATAATAACAATGGATATAAAATTTGCCCCCAAGTAATAGGTAAAAAACCACATAAAACAAAATGGGGGAAGATAGAAGAAAGGTAAAAGGGTGGCCAAGCTGACTCCAGATGCACGAGGCAAGTGGATGTTGACTACATAGTTCTATGGATGCAAGATCCAACAAAAATTTTAGGCCAAATATAGTTCTCCCAGGAAATGGTATAGAATAAAATTGATGATAAGAAAACATGATTGTATTTTAGATGAATAGGAAAATGGGCTAGCAAAATGATGAGTGCATTCAAATGATTGCTCATAAAATGATGAGAGCGTAAGATCTTTGGCAATTTTTTTTGGAATTTTCTAAGCATCTCAACTTGATTTAGGACTATGAGATACTAAATGTTTCAACTTAAAAAATGGTGATAGGTTTTAGACTTTAATTGGCTTGCAAAATGGCGAGAGTGAGAGATCAGAATAAATAAAGGTTTAAGGCAATATTTTTATTATTTTTGTCTATCAATTTATAATTTTTTGTGTTTTTGGGCTAAGAAACAAAAAAAATATATTAACAAAAGGCACATGGAACTACCTAACTGAGGAGATACACTTTCATAGGTAAGAGTTCAAACAATAGCTAAATTGACTGCAATGGGGACTATGAATATAAACAATGGCATAGAAAACCACTTAGCTGAGGAGTTGCATGTCCATATGTAAGTAAAATAGATAAAATGGCTATGAAGATACATGTGATCCTATCAAGGTGACAATGCATACAAAAAAACAACAAAATAATAATAGAGAATTATGTAGTGTCAAATAAATCTAAAGAACCTTTTAGTAGGAAAAAACTATGTGCTGACATATCCTTGTACACTCGTCTATAAAAAGTTGTGAGATATTGTTTAGGCTAAACTATTTTGTAGAATAGGAATTGAGAATGTCCATAATGCCTCTGAATCATAATCAAGATCATAATTGTTTATGAGATATAATAGTCTAGTATTACAATGGTCCAGGGTATTAAAATAATATTATTCAAGGTAGAACGATCTAGGATAAAATTAGTCAGAATAAAAATGGTCTAGAGTAGGATAGTCCAGAGTATAATAGTGGGATAAATAACTACAGAACAAGTTTCCCCAAGTAAGGTCTCTTGTAGACAATGGTTCAAAAGTCTATTAGGCATAGATCCACTTGAGATGTATAATATTCATGGGTTCTATGAGCTCTTTTCCATTTGGAATAGCCAATCGGTATGCCCCAATCCATAATTTATTATGACTACATACAGACCCAACTAATTGGGTTGTACCCTTCTTTTTCATTCAAAATTAGTTTTCTTTTGGTTCTCCTTCAATACCAATTCACCAATTTCAAACTCCCAAGGTAGAATGTACTTATTATGGCTTCTATACAATCTATTCTGATATGATTTTAAGTTATCTAGGGCAGCCAAATGCTTGTCATCAAAGAGCTTGAGCTCTTATAACCTAGAAACTCTATAATCCTTGTCATTTTCAATGTTCTCCAAGGATACTCGTAGTGAAGGTAGATTGATCTCAATAAGGATAATAGCCTCCATGCCATAAACAAGGGAGTATGGAGTGGCTCCTATGGGGGTTCAATGACTAGTGCAATAAGCTCAAAGGGCAAGAAAAATTTACAAGTGCTAATTACAACCAGTGTCATTGAAAATATTGTTTAGAATTACAATAATGGTTTTTTTATATGCCTTAGCTTGTTTGTTACCTTGTGGGTTGTATGGTTTAGGTATTTTATGTTTGATTTTGAACTTGGTGCAAAGAGATTTAACATCTCAGTTTGTAAATGATCTACCATTATCAAATATAATACGAGATAAAATAACATATCAACATATGATATGATACTGGATAAATTTGACAATTTGCTTCCTGATAATGTAAGTGAGAAGAATGTCCTCAATCCACTTAGTAAAATAGTAGATAGTAGTGAGAATGTGCTTGTGGCCATTAGAAGAGATTGGGTTGATTTTCTTGATGAGATTGAGTCCCCACATGGAGAACAACCATGGTATAATGATCTAATGGAATGGAAAAGAAGGTGTGTGTATCAAATTACCATGTTGTTCGAAAGGAACACACTTCTTGACCTAATTACAATCATTTATTTCCATCTTGGGCTAGTAGTATCATGTTCTAAGGAGTTTCCTGGCTAGGCTACACCATTGGTGTGATCCCCACACATTTCTTCATGAACTTCCTTAAGTGCTAGATTGGATTCTCTTAAAGATAAAAAATGAAGAAGCATTCCATCATACCTTTATGATAAAGCATGTTTCCAGAGAGGGTATAATGGGCTATGCGATGAAGGAAGATTTTATGGTAATTATGTGAAAGGTCAAGCAGAAAGACTTGGTCATGGAAATAGTTATAAATGTCTTGAAACCAAGGTATTTTAGATGGGGGATTGAGACTAGCAATGGTGCATACCCTCTCTGAATCTAACAATACATGAGTAGGTTATAGAATATTTTTAATGAGGAACTAATACCCTTTAACATTGCTAGTAATTTGTATCATGGACCCAATTATTTCCATTGCATTGTTGATTTATTATTGGCTCATGGCACTTGTTCAAACTATAGGGACCTGAAGTGATTCTTAAGATTATCCACAATGTTCTTTTAGGGTACAATCTTATCATCTCAAATTTGATATTGATATGTGATATGATTAATAATTAATTGAAAATCCCAATAGATTATTAACCATTGGATATCCCACTATACTGCAAGATAAAGTCCTAAAATAAGTGCTTCATACTTGGCCATATTATTGGTACATGAAATTTAATATGAAAATATTTAGGGATTAGATCCCCTTATGATGTAATCAACAAAATGTCAACTCCAGATCCACGAGATGTAAAGAAGCCATAAAAATATAATTTCCACTATTTAGGTTCATGCAACACTTCTATTATCATAATAGAATCATTTAGGAAATCAAGTGTGAGTGGTTGAGTATCTATAATAGGATCTTTTGCAAGTTGATCTACAATGACTTGCCCCTTGATAGTCTTTTGGTTCTGGTACTCAACATCAAATTCACTTTAAAACATGACCCATTTGGCCATACGACCTATAAGAGTTGATTTGGACAATAAATATTTGAGAGAATCCACTTTAGCAATAACAATGGTTTTATTATTCAGCATATAGTGTTGCAACTTTTGGGAAGTGAACACCATTGTTAAACAATCTTTTTTTATAGGTGTATAATTATTTTCATATGCCACAAGTGTGTAGCTCAAATAGTAGACTACATGTTGTTTTCCTTGTTCATCATGTTGGGCCAAGAGCACCCCCAATGCATGTTTTGTGGCTAAAATATGAAGAATTAATGGTTATCCAAGAGTTATTGGTCTCAAAACTAGTGCATTAGCAAGTATGTTATGAGCTTCACAAATGCTAATTAACATTCAGAACCCCATTAAAAAGTGACCCATCTTTTCAAGAGGTGTGTAAAAGGATGGAACTTATCTTCTAGTTGTGAAATAAACCTACAAATAGATTGAATATTTCCCTACAGGCTGTGGAACTGTTTAAGATTAGATGGTGGAGGCATTTCCATAATGGACTTGCCCTTAACAAGATCCAAATCAACCCCTCTTTATGACATAATTAACCCTAAAAATTTTCTTGAAATGATGCCAAAGACACACTTCTTAGGATTTAGATGAACCTTGTACTCATAAAGTATCTCAAATATTCTCTATAGAATATCAAGATGCCATGCACATATTTTTTATTTTGCTAAGATGTCATCAACATAGTCCTTAATGATATTGTGCATCATGTCATGGAAAATGATAGTCATATCACACTGATAGGTGGCACCAATGTTATTCAATCCAAAGGGCATGACTTGATAATAGAAGGTTCCCCATGGTGTGGTGAATGCGGTTTTATGTTAGTCCTCTTGAGCTATCTTGATATGATTGTATCCTGAGAATCCATCCATGATGGACAACATATCATACCCAGCAGTAGAATTGACAATCATGTCAATGTTGGGTAGATAAAATCCATCTTTGGGACATGCCTTATTGATATATTTAAAATAAGTACAAATGTGTATACCCTGTGGCTTTTTACTTATTGAGACTATGCTCGATATCTAATTGAAATAATCTAGTGGTATGATGAAGCCAACTGCTAATAGTTTCTCCAATTTTGCCTTTATTAAAATTATAATGCATGGATGCATCTTTCTCAATTTTTTCTTTACTATCTTTGCATATGGATTTATAACAAGGTGATGCACAACCAAGTTAGGGTCTAGGCCTGGTGTGTCAGAATAAGCCAATGCAAAGACATCAATAAAATCTCTTAGAATGGTGACAATGTAATCACACTCTTTATTAGTGAGGGAGTATTTAAGATAAACAATCTTATTATCATCATAATTTCCCAAGTTCATTTTAATGGTTTTTTCTACAAGGAGTGTAAAACCATCTTCTAAAATAGTGGGTAGTGTTTGATCCTACTCTTCTAGTTCTGCTTCAACTTTTGATTATTCCTTCCAAAGCTCTAGATAATGAGATGAATCTAAGTTTGCCTCTTCAGGTAGTGGCCAACTAGAAAATGTCTTTGGAAAGTAGAGAGTAAGACACTCAAATACTTTATGTTGTTCGGATGTGATATTGGCACTAGATATAAAGTTAGGACTTGGTGGACACTATGCTTCCTTTGGAGATAAGCAAACTTTTCCATCCAAGAGTGCCTGAAATAGGTTTTCACTTGAGGACTTATCTTTTTATTTACTATTTACCTAATTAATGAGTGCCTCAAAGAGGTTTTCACTTGAAGATATCGACGTTTTATCTTTTTTTGTGACTAAGAAAGTTTTCCTTCTCTCCAAAGTAGGTAGAAGAGTCCAAAGAAAAGTCAAAGCCTTGCTTGTAATTGTGAATTGACAATTCATCTTTGAGGCCCATGTACTCGGTAATAGATTCCTCATTATGAAATTCATTGAAAGGTATAATAAAAAAAAATTGGTCCTAATAAATGAGGTTAGGATGGTAAAGGCAAAGGGGACAATGGGCTATGATAGTCATAATGGAGTTAGACTCAAATAGGTTAGTGTTAATAAGCTTATCATAAATGCTATAATGGGATGTTGTGTCATTGTCAAGAGTCTCATTTCTAGTTGATTCAGAAGAATCACTATCAAAATACATGAGGTCACCCCCAGGTGGTATAATTCCAAGACCTTGACTCATGTTAGGCTTACCAATAGATAATGGTTCTATGATTCCTTGCTCTTATGTTTCAAGGCCTTTACCTGTATAATCAAAGTTATTCATAATCTGATTAGGGATAGGGTACTTAGAATTTTGAAATTAATCAGCAAGACTATTAGAATATAACTAGTCTCTATCAATAAAATCTTCTCGATCTTGATTTGGTGAAGTTACTAGTACAAAAACCATTGGTGGTTTATGTGTGTCTTTCTTATTTTTCCAAATCATGTTGGGTATGCAAGGGATTTGAGAAGGCTTAGGTTTGTTGAAAGACTTAGGAGACTTGGGTAATTTAGCAATGTGGAAAGCATATTTTAAATGGTACATAGAAATGCTTACATCCTCAATAATTACTTTTTATGCAAGTGTTGCAGGGAATGGATTAGCCAAAGTGGAAACAAGGTCACATGGGTTTATATAATTAGACCTAGGTGGTCGCAAAACTATTTCTTTATTATTTTTCACTATGAATTCAGAACTAGGGTAATAGTTATAATTATGAAATTCAGCCTCTAGGTGTTTACAATATTGGTAGGGTTGTAGATCAGTAGGAATGGTAACTTTAATCCTATCATGGGGGAACTTGAGGAACTAATGCAAGGTAGGTAGGACAACCTTTACTTCATATATCCAAGGATGATAAAGAAATATATTATACGGTAATTCAATGTCCATGATATGACATAGAGTATGATGGGATATAGACCTAATAATGATTGGAAAATAGATAATTCTAGAGGATTCCTTTTTAGCATTATCATATGCCTTGATCATGATTATCTCAGGTTGAATATCCTTGGTAGTATAACCTAATTATTGTATTAACTTGAATGACACTATGTTCAACCATGAACCATTGTCTATAAGAACCTATTTGATCTTATAATTTTCTATAATGACCTCAATATATAAGGGGTTATTATGGTTAGGACCAAGAGTAGATGTATCTCTCTAATCAAATGTAATTTGTTTGAAAGGAGATAATTTCCCTATAAGTGTCTAAAATTATTTAGGGTCAATGTCCTAGGGAATAGTGGATTATTGAAGGAAGTCATTTAAAATAGTTTGATGGACTTCCGATGTATGCAAAATATCTAGGATAGAAATTTGTGTAGGGGTTTTAATTAGTTGGTCCATGATGCTATATAGATTTTCAATAAAATAACAAGAGATCTTGTCCTTGACTAGTATAGTGTTCGAATTTGGGTCCAAAGGCACAGTGTCTAGGTTAAGTTTAGTGTTAGAAGAGGGAAAGGGGCCCTAGAGGGTGACTCGCGAGTGTCTAGTTATGATTACATAATCTAGAGTTAGATAGGAGCCATTATAATTATAATAAGTCAAAGTGCCTTGGATGATGACTCATGAGCATCTAGTTGCATTTACATAATTTTGAGTTGCAAAGGAATCATTATAATTAGAAGAAGGGTGTAGTGGTCCAGAAATAGTAATCTACAAAAATTGAGGTACAATGGAATTACTTGAACTTGATGTAGCATTACTTGAAGAAGAGGGCATTGAACCTATAATGGTGGGTCTATTACTTTGAGAAGTGTTGGATGATTCATAATCCTTGATGGTGATAGTGATGATGTGATTTACAAAAACACATCCCATGGTGTTATTATAATCATATGGCATGTTGTGTAACCCAGGTTATTGGCATGGGTATTATGATCCTGATTATGATCATTTTGATTATGATTATGACCTTGTGCTTGTTAACATTGGCTCTGTCCTTGATTCTGATTATTCTTTGGCAGTTTTTTATTGTGTTTTGGAAATGGGTCCTTGTAAATGCACATATCCTGATTAGTGTTTCACATCATGTGTATTATCTCAATTTCACCACTTTCAATCAAGTCCTCAATAAGATGTCTTAATTGAATACATCGATAAATTACATGGCTAAGAACATGATATAAATTTCAAAACTCATCTTCCCAATACCAATTAGTTTTGGATTGATCTTTAAGGAATAGCCTTGGTATAGGCCACACAATCAGATTGGCTGCCACCAGCTTTTGGAACATGGCCTAAATAGGCTCTCCTAGTTTGTTGAATACCCTATATTTATTAAATCCCCTTCATGGAGGATCCATTTACAATGTGGTTGATATGTTAAGCGGGGTTAGTTACACATTTTGATCTAGCAGAGCCTACACTATTTGCACATTTAGATTCTATCACTTTATAGCCCATCATGTTCTTGTTTTTATTAAACCCTTTAGATTTTTTTATAATAATAACTTAAATAAGTGATTGGGTCTAATTACATGTTTGACCCTATGAATAAATATTTACAAGTCCCTTAGTAATGAACACCTTCTAAATTTGTACACCTTTGTCAGTAATATCTTTCAATGTGTTTGCACAAGCGAGTCATAAATTATAAGCCACCTCAGGATGTAGGTTTTGTGCAAAAATATCAGCCAACTGTTTATATTGAAAGTTATGTTGAAAGTTTCCAACTAATTCTCTCCATCACTGTAGGTATGCTATGAAGCTTTCCCCATCTCGATGGTTTGCTTTGCACAAATCAACCACTATTAACTCATGTTCAATGTTATAAGATAAATGGTTGACAAATTTCTCAAATAAATCATTCCAATCCATCACTGATCCTTTAGGTAATTTGAGCAGCCAATCTAAAGCTTATCCAACCAAACTACATAGAAATAAGTGAAGTAAATAAACACTATTATAATCTACCTCTTGGCATAGTATGAAAAATGCTTGGATATGTTCTCGAGGGTCACCCTTCCTTTTGTATTTATTAAATTTGAGTGCCTTAAAATGAGGTAGAAAAGGGACTTGGAGAACACTTAAGTTAAATGGATATGGACATATCTTGTCAAACTTATATTTCTTAACTCAGTTTCCCATCTCCAATCTTGACACTATTTCCTTCATCGAATTCCACTCCTACATGTTTGGTGTATTTATAGGTGGAATATAATTTTGTTGGGGAGGTATGTACCCTTATTGCATTGTTTTATTAGGGATATAAACCCTATGATTAGTCAATTTATTTTAGTTCACTCTTTTAGTCAAGTAGGTTAGTTGTTGATAAACATTTCCTAAAATCTACCACATTGAACTATAATTAAACTATTGGTTTTGAGGAGTTTATGGTCAGTTCACTAGAATACATGATAGTTGGGTTGATCTTACCAAAGTGTTTTGAATGACACCCCCAATATGTGTTTATTATTTCATCCCTTGGTTTTGTGAAGGGACAAGATCCTCCTAGTGATTTAAAAATGTATGTTTTTTTCTTGGTGAAACATTTTACAAAGCATCCCTAGGTTTATTTTTTTTCAAATGAAATCCCAGGGTCTACCATACACATAGGTTCCACTAGAGTATGTTACACTTGATCTATCTAATTTCTTTCTCGTTAGAAGCATTATTGTTAATCGAAGTTGCATCCAAAGAGTCTGTCAAGTTTGCGATAAGCTACTCTATGTATCATTGACTGATTTTCTTGATCCTAGTAGTAAGACCTTAATCATTGGGAGTAAACTTTATAAGTGTTTATTTTCCCTTGCTAGAAGAAGCAATGTTGTATTTTGTGATACGAGTGAGAGATTGCTCTTATTTTTTCTCTTATACCCTAAAAAGTGTGTATAATTGTTCCATCAAGAAATTTGGTGGTAACCTAGCACCTGATTATATAAACCATAAAAGGGATTCATCTTTATCTTCTAAGGGTTGATGTTCATAATAATCTTCTTCAGACCCTATAGTTGTTGGGATATCCTCAAACACAAAGGATTTCTCTTGTCCATCATAATAATGCTTTTCCTCATAACTAAGGTTGTAAGAGACCCCACTATGAGTATACCTTTGTGGCATGCTTGAAGATGGATTTTTCTATGTTTTATAAGATGTGAAATGTGTTTTACAAACATTTAAAAATGGTGCTTAGATTTCAAACAAAAGACAAGGTAAGATGAGACTATAAAAATAAATGGTGTAGTACCACACAATTAGGAGAAAGTGATTACAAATTTACTCAACCTTTATGGGTTGAAATCGTCAATTTAGAAGAGGGTAAGATAATTTTGGAACCTAAAGTGTAGGCTAGAAAAATAAACTTAAGTTAAAAATTTGTCAATACCTTAAAAAGTTAGATACAACTGTGAGGAGTATGAATATAAAATTAGAAGATCTTTCTAATCGGGAAGATAAAAATGTGAACTAAGAAGATCAAAACATGAATTAACACAAAAACTCCTAAGTATAAAGACAAAACTAAATGGTAATTTATATACACCCTAAATTGAACAAGAAACCACACATATCATGTCTTTTCATAATCCTTTTCATAGGAGACTCTAAATGGAGAATATGAGCCTTGTTCACATTAGCCATGTCTTTTGTTTTACTTTTTTTGGTTTTTTTTTCATGCTTGAGTCACCTTTTTGTCCATACTTAGTCATCTAGAACCTTTTGACCAATCATTCCACCTCATCCAAGTAGTGTTCCTTGTGCTATTTCTATCCCCCCTAGGTCTCGAGATTATAAGATAAGAATATTGGGATTGGATGATAGCGTTGGACCCTAAGATGTCCCATTTTTGGTGCTCCTATCTTTTTGTATTTTGAGTCCCAACAGTCATTTATCTTCACTCAAGAGGTCTAAAACCCTTCTTATCCCCTCCCTTAAGTTTTGTTTATCTTTTGGATGTCGATTAATGAAAATAAAGCTCCCAAATTCAAAATAAAGAGTCTCTTATATAAAGGACTACACAAGGCATTTTATATCTAGCACTTACTACTTTGGCATAGTATATAATTAAAAAAAGTCAATAGTATAGTTCAACATTCTACATCACACATAGATTATATGCTTGATCAAGGTAGGGCCTAGGTAAAATTTCATTCTTACATCTATCGTGTGCATTGATTATGTGCATTCCCTAAGGGAAAACTGCATTTGATCTGAGACCCTAGCTTGAGGGTTAATATAGGCAATGAATAGGATAACAAGGGTTCTAGATCATGTGATCATACTTCCCCTAACCCAATTTTCCTCCTTTTATTTTTTATGTATTTGTTGTCTCATGTGTGTAGATAGACCTAGAGTTTCAAGATTAAAATAGATCTATAAGGAGCTTTGTCAACATTCAACACTGAAAGTTTCATAGACAAATTTATACAAGGATAGTGACCAAAATCCAAAAAACTCGGATCTCTATGACCAATTTGGACAATAATGGCAAGAGTGAATGATACTATCAAACCCTAAAGTTTCCTATTTTTAACACTCATTTCTTTTTTCTAAATGAAATCTAGATCTAGATTCATGACACTATCTCAGTTCTATTCAATATTTTTTAGCCCCTAAATCATTTGTTTCAGCCTATTTTTCCAAATAAGTTACTTATTTTCCCTATGTAATTAATTTGATTAAATTGATATAAATCTATATTTTACTGTATTTAATTACTTATTTCCCCTTACTTTAGACCTTTATTTTTTAGGAATGAGACCCTAGTTTCCCAAAAATAATAAAACATTTGGTGAACCTGACTTACTTCGAACAAATTTCAAACCCTAGGTACCCTTAGGGTTTTTCCTTCATATTTTTGTGCACAAATTCAATTTTAAATTTCTAATTTTTATATAATTTTTTTTGTATTTATCTTATTCAAATTTATTTTATAATTTAGATTATTGCAATAATTTTCAAAAAATTTAAAACCCCAACCCAAAACCCTAGATTTCTAAACTAGGTCCTCAAACCCCAAGCCTTATAATTTTTAGATAAAAATTTTGGAATTTTTACAAATTGTTTGGAGTGTCAAAAATATTTTCAAAATCTCTATGTTAGTAGTGATTTTATGCAAAAATTCAATTTAAATATTTTATTTTTGTATAAATTTTTGTACATTTATCTTATTCAAATTTATTTTAGAATTTAAAATATTTCAGTAATTTTCAAAAATTCTAAAACCCCAACCCAAAACCCTAGATTTCCAAACTAGGTCCTCAAACCACAAGCCTTCATCCCTTACAATTTTTAGATAAAAATTTTGAATTTTTTGCAAATTATTTGGAGTGTCAAAAAAAATTTCAAAAACTCTATGTTAGTAGTTATTCTAACATTTATTTGCTTAATAGTAATTTTACATATTCTCTCTGGTGAAAGAAATAAAATGGACACTAAGGCACTTCTTCCCTCTCATCCCATAGATTAATTTCTAAATTTTTCTCATAACTATGACAATGAATGAACAAATTTGCAAAATTACACATTATCTAAAAATGTGGAAAATGATTTCATTTACAATGAACATAATTAATATTATTGTAATGAGGAATATGATGATACATATGAAAGTGATAGTGAAGAAAAAGTAGATGCATCTTCTTCTCTCAAACCTATCTCTTTTCTTCCCTCTTCTAAAGAAAATAATTTTGATAAATGGGAAAGGTAATTTTTACCTCATTCTCCTATGCATAATGAATCAAATGTATAAAGTAGTCATGAATTTCCACGTGAACCTCTCATTGGTGATAACTTGCTTCCATTTGAACCTAATCTCTCTCTCTCTCTCTCTCTCTCTCTCTCTCTCTCTCTCTCTCTCTCTCTCTCTCTCTCTCTCTCTCTCTCTCTCTCTCTCTCTCTCTCTCTCTCTCTCTCTCTCTCTCTCTCTCTCTCTCTTTTGCTACTTCTATGTTCAAATTAAAACAATATAAATGCAATAGAATCAAATTACCAATGCATAGTTCAAATTATACATATCATGTTCTTAACTCTACTTTTTCATCTCAAACATTGGTAAAAGAATGTTTAAATGATAACTCTCTTGCTCTTACTTCTCACATTATAAATGAAAATAATGCATGCACTCCATTCAATGATAACATAGATGCACATAGTTTCCAATTTCACATGATAATTTATTGCATATTAGAGAAGAATTAACTTCTTCTCTTACCCCTCTCCCTAGTGATAATGAATATGATAGTGAACATGCAAATGAATATGAAAATGAGAGTGAATATAAACAAAACTCTGATTGTGATAATGCATGAAATAATGATGACTATTATGCACATAGTGAAGAAGGAAATGCATCTCATGCTTATAACTCTTTTCTCACTCCTCTCAAACATAATTCACTACAAAATTTTGTTTCTACTTCTATGAATAATTCTATTTCAAATGATGCACATATTAATGATAAAATCACATCTTCTACTCAATTAGAATTTTATTCACTAAATAATAAAGATACCAATGAATCTCCCAAGCCACCCCTTACTACAGTATGCACTATAGAGAATATAAGTAGGGCACCACTATAGTTGGATTCAGAGCAAGATAACCCATATGTCATATTAGCAACACTACTAGATAGGAGGTTAATCACATTACCTTCTACTCATCGATAAGATTCACATCTCTTACATAAATAGCCACATCAGCCCTTTTATAACTATCATCCTATCCATGGACATAGAGATAATGATTGTTATGGACTCATGGATTTCAATAATATATGTGTTAATAATGGCATAATAACATTCACACTAGGGGCACTGAGATCTCCTCCATCATGGAACCATAGAACTCATTCCTCCACGATTGAGTCATCCCAAGTAATTCCTTCATAGGAATCATCAATTACTCATCATGAGAGTAATGTGGTTTCTAGGATAGAGCCTCATATGAGATCACCTATCCCATCTACTCAAAAGGTTTGGAGACTAGTATAGTGAGAGCATCTTACATATAGTAGTGTAGTCTAAGGAGTACATAGTGCAGTTCCATATACATATCTAGCATAATCATAGGCACCATAGTAGAGTACTACTCTAGATATATATTCACTATGGTCAAGTTTTATGGGTCCTATCTCATGTATCAATCCATTATAATTAATATTAGATGAACCCACATCATAGAGTATTGTTCCTAAGAGATATTCACCACAGCCAAGTTTTTAGGGACCTATTTCATGTAGTAACCTATTATGATTGAGATTAGATGAGCCCCTATCATATGTTATAGTTCTATCTCGATCTATTGCTCAGTCATACACATCATAGTAGAGGCCATAGGGTGTTATTTCACATAACAATCCACCATAATTGTGAATATATGAGCCTCCTTCATAGCACACAATTTTAGTTGTGCATCCATTGAGATTTCATCTTATCCATGTATAGCTAAAATTAGTACACTATAGACAATATCAGATATAGATCATGTTCCTACACATTCCTACATAGCATGAGTAGTATGGGCACTTGTTTAGTTAGCCATTAGGGTTTAGATAGTGATACAACACACATTCATACCTATATCAGTTCATAGCTTCACTTAGTGGGCAACAATGGATCCAAAGGTATAACTATCCTTTGTATTCTTGATCCACTTACTCAAAGGGATTGGACACATAATCCAAACATCAATTAACATATTCTTAATCACATAGCTTCACTTAGTGGGTGATGATGGAGCCAAAGGGCCAGCCTTTGTATTTTTGAGCCGCTCTCAAAGAATTGATCACAAAGTGATATACACAAAGTTATGTCTTACATCCCCTTATACTAACAATTAACATTCCTAGTTCTTAACAATCATCCCTAGCCAAACCAAATTATGCAAATCACAATCTTACCAATATCATATTTTACCAATCTTAAACCACCTCACTTTATCAAAGCAATTTACAAACTCTAAAATAACAAAAACATTTACTCGCATATGATTCAAAATCAAAAACTACCATCACACTTATCAATAAAAATCAAATCACATATCCCAAATATCATTTTACCAAAACATATGCAACCTCAACATCAATGTCAAATTAACTATTTCTAGTTAACCATTTTCAATAAATATACTAGTATATTCCAAAATCCATAACACAATACATATGATTCAAAATCAAACAAATATCCATACATATATATATATATATATATATATATATATATATATAATAAGTTTTAAAAACATATACACCATATCAAATACAATCAATCATGAATGGGTGTCATGCCCTCACTCTCAGTCTCACTCTCCCCACTAGTACTAGTCCTATAATCCACTCTAGCACTCGATGGCCCCACCTCCTTAAGCTATCGCATGCATCTTACAATGACTCTCTCACTCCAGTAGCTAACCATACTCCTCACACAAGTCCACATATCACTTCTAAAGGTCTATATACTCATCCACAATCCTCATGCTAATAGAACCAAAATCAGTTAGAGGCATCTTATGCCTATTTAGCTCATCTCTCTCTCTTACTACCCTAACATATGTAGTTATCACTATCATAGCCTTGTCAAATAGACGAGCATGAATACTAGTCGTAACCATCTCCCATTCTATCAATCCCTCCACCACATCATCAGGTACATGTCATGTGAGTTCTTGGAGTGTAGACTCAATGATGGTCTCCCAATAATCATTATGTCCACTCCCCACCCTAGCATGTGTCTCATCCTATGCACCTCCCACTCCACTTTCACATAAAATATAACACTACATTGGCTATACCTTAAAAGAAAACTAAAAGCATGAATTTGTACATAATTCAAAAGTAATCATTGCTTACCTCCCATCATCTGGATCGGCTCAAGACCTCATACTCTATAGCATCCCCTCCATTAATAGGGTATAATGGATCCCACTAGTACCTATCCCACCATGTAGTATATGCATCTATAAACCCAATGTCATCCACATCAAGAATATCTATAGTCGTATCCCACACGTCCAAAGGTAATGGTGCTAGCTCAACCTCAATAGGCCTCACATGATCTCTTACCCTCACTAGTGCTTGTGTACTCCTCACCCACACCCATGGTATCTAGGGCACATCTTATGGTAGCCCAAACTATCTAGTCATGCACTCATACTAAAAGTGCTCATGTACTCCAACCTAGCAGTCATGTATCCAACATTTGACCCTCATATATCATAATTTCACTCCATCTTCAGCCCACCCAAGAAATCCTTTGTATGTCCTGTATATGATTTCACCAACCACCAATTTAACTAACACCTATCTATAATGATCCATTCTAGGGGATCAGATAGCTAATGTGCTTATTCATCACTCCTCAAATGGTAGTGGAGGTGCCTAATTCTCCCTCGGTAATCCTGTTGGTCACAAAACCACTAAGTTCTCATAAGCCCAATAATGAAATAAGGTCATTGGCTCAATCCACCACTAAATGCTTCCTATGTAAACTTGTAGATATCCCTGTATAAGTGGGCAAGCATAGTCATACCCCATGAGAATATAATGTCATATACCTCCACACTATACACAATCCTATGCATCCTATATATAATAGACACTCCACTCACATCCATGGAAATAAATGAATAGCCAACCACTTTTACAAGAATAGAACACTAGACTACACAATAACTGATAGTAGTACATCACTATCAGTCTCTCTCTGATGTATACCTAAGGGCATACTAGAAAAATACAAGGATGTAAAATCAATAGCATCAGCACCCATATCATCATGTAATGTCACACATCATCCACTAATCGGTAAATGTAAAATATGATACACATCTTCCAGAGTCATAGTAATCTCCCTTGTAGGGAGCCAAAAATTACATGTATTTTAATTTCACCTCTCACATAAGGTGGTAATTATATATCTATCCCACTACACTATGCTTAGGTCACACACATGTCCCAACCCTACACTATCCATGATAGTTCTCTCATCAACAGATAATGGTAATAGTCTCAATGTTTCCATCACCTGGCCTTTACATAAATCTCTCATCGACACCTCACCCTAAAAACACTAGAAATAGCACAAATATCAATCAACAATGCCAAATTAAAATCCAAACTAGAATAATAGTTAATAAATAAATTAGTATCATTGAAAAATTAAGCCTTCAAAATAACAGTGTTGGATATAAGACATTAGTGTTGGACAAGAGCATTGCAACATAGACAGGAGCATTGAAACCTAGATAGGAGCATTGGATATAGGATAGAAGTGCTGGAACTAGTAAACATTTTCCTAGGATACTTTAAAGAAGCTCAAAAATATCAAAATAGGCCTAAAATAGACAAAAATCAAGCATTTGGGTTACTTACTAGGGTCACATCACCACCATCCTAAACCTAGGTTACCAACTGCTTGAACCAATTTGTGATAGGTGCTCATCTCCTTAGATATCTCTCACTCTAGAGATCCAAATCTCAACCTAATCAATACACAAATGAATCAAGAATCAATCCAATTTCCTATATTAGCCAACTTTTTCAATCAAAGCAAAATATCATTTTGCCCATAACTTGAACCCCCTAACCCCATTTTTCAAACTATTTTCTTCTAAAAAATCATGACAATGATACCTTCAGTATCACTCAAATTTCACTCTCTTACTATTTCATCTACCTAATATGGCATGAACATATCTATATTTCTCTTATACTCAAACACACACTTTGTTCATCACCAATAAAAACTTGTTCCACTTTCAACAACTTAGTCTAATCAATCAAACAACCTCTCAAGCTATTCATAACATACCAATCCTTGTTTCTATTATTACGCCACTAATCATCACTTTTGGCTCAACCTCCTCTATCATAAATTTTGTCCCTCTCCCCAAAAGGGGAGCATCATTCTTACTATTCATATTTCTACACTTACCCAGCATGCCCATCCACTCTCATATGTGGATACACCATGGTTCATACACATCCAATAGTTAGATTATCAAATTTAGCTCAGATCAATCAAGATATATAATGATTTAGATTAAATGGGTCACTCAACATTACTTAAGACATTCAGAGGGATATACCTTCAATTTATACATATATAGACATTTAGATATAGTGTTTTAGATCATATAGATCCATAATGATTTTAACTTATAGGTACATAGACTATTTAGATATAGTGGTTCAAATTGTATGGATTCATAGTGACTTTGATATAGATATAGACTCAGATACCAGATTTGGGGTCATGTACATAATACACATCTCACACATACAACTTCATATAGCATGACATAGTTATAGAATCAGATAGCAAACTATAGGTATAATGTAGAGCATAGTTTTTTAGTCTCTAATTTTTCACATAAGACATGGTAGGATATTTCATTTCACATGTGGTTATATATATTACCAAATTATATAGATGCATCACTCACATATCAAATTTGGGGGCATGGCATAGATGTTCATGTTCTTCATCACTCAGTATTATATAGATGAAATGGCAAGACATGCCATTCTTTTCTTGCATAATGACCATAGTTTTAGATTACACCTAGTTGTACCCAATTTGTCACTAGGTTGGACTATATGAACATCTATAATAGTTAGTCCATTGCATTATCCAGACCCAAACTACATGAGTTTGTGTGGGATAGAGGACAGACATTAGTTTTAGGCCTCCAAGCATTTCTTAGTTCCAGTTTACATATTCAGAGTGGGGGAATGATAGATTTTTCTCTTCATATCATATAAATTTTACACACACATTTCATATTACATAAGTTTATGTGGGACAGAGGATAGACATTGATTTTGGACCTTCAAGCATTCCTCATTTTTAGCTAGATTTAGCATAGGGGGAAAACATTGCCCTCCTTCTCCATATTACATGGATTCCACTTTTAGAATCAATACATGGGGCATCCATGTTAGGGATTCTTTATTTTTATAGGTACTATTCATCTCTTCGTCCACTTCCCTGGCTAGGAAGTGAGTTGCACCCTTTTTTAGCACATTCATCTCCATCTAGGTAGGTTCAAGTACACATTTTATTTCTTTTACTTCAGTACTTCATTTCATTACATCACTAGAATAAAAGAGGGGAAAATATATATACCTTAAATTGGTCAAGCAACCACATATATCATGTGTTTTCATAATCTTTTTCATAGGAAACTCTGACTGGAGACTATGATCCTTGTTCACATTAGCCATGTTTTTTGTTTTACTTATCTCGGTCTTGTTTCATGCTTGAGTCACCTTTTTGTCCATAACCAATCGTCCAAAACCTTCTGACCAATTATTATACCTCAACCAATTAGTGTTCTCTATGTTAATTCTATCCCCCCAAGTCTCGAGCCTGTAGGATAAGAGTGTTGGGATTGGACTATAGCGTTGGAACTTAGGGTGTCCTATTTTTGGTGCTCCTATACTTTTGTATTTTGAATCAAAATGGTCATTTATCTTCGCTAAAGAGGTCCTAAACCCTTCTTATCCCCTCCCTTAAGTTTTATTTATCTTTTGGATATCGATTAATATGAATAAAGCTCCCAAATTCAAAATAAAGAGTCTCATATATAAAGGACTACATAAGGTATTTTATATCTAGTACTACTACTTTATCACAGTACATAATTAAAATCAATCAATAGTATAGCTTAGCATTTTGCATTACACATAGATTTTCATGCTTGAACAAGGAAGGGTCTAAGTGAAATTTTATTCTTTCATCTAATGTGCACATTGATTATACACATTCCTTAAGGGAGAACTACATTTGATCTGAGACCCTAGTTTGAAGTTTAATGTAGGTAGCATTCAAGATAGCAGGGGTTCTAGATCATGAGATCATACTTCCCCTAACCTAATTATTTACCCTTTTTATTTTGATGTATTTGTTGTCTCATGTGTAGATAGACCCATGGTTTGAAGATTAAACTAGCTCGTGGTGAATCTTGATAGAGCTCCTTGTAGATAGACCCATGGTTTGAAGATTAAAATAGCTCTACAAGGAGCTCTATCAAGATTCATCACTTAAAGTTTCATAGGTAGACTCACAGGGATAGTGAATAAAATCCAAAAAACTCAAATCTCTA
Organism: Torreya grandis; assembly: GCA_037957365.1. Lineage (NCBI taxonomy): Eukaryota > Viridiplantae > Streptophyta > Pinopsida > Cupressales > Taxaceae > Torreya > Torreya grandis. The sequence continues at coordinate 2,089,872 of JARHVA010001713.1, forward strand.
TGACTAGTTTGGACAACAACATCAGGAGTGAACAATAGTGTCAGACCTTGAAGAGTCCTATTTTTGATGCTCTTGTCCTTTCACTGAATGAAAGCTAGATCTAGATTCATGACACTGTCTTAGTTCTGTACAACATTTTTTAGCCCCTGAATCATTCATTTCAACCTATTTTTATAGATAAGTTACTTATTTTTCATATGCAATTGATTTGATGAAATTGATATAAATCTATATTTTACTGTATTTAATTACATTTTTGTCCTTACTTTAGACCCTTTATTTTTTTTGGAACTAAACCCTAGTTTTCCAAAAATAATAAAATAGAATCACAATAATGTTACATAACAACAAGATGTAGAATGATCCAGTAACTTAGAGCATGAGTGAATACAAGATAATCTAAGTCCAAAATGAGAATAAAATGATGATGAATATAAGTAATGACCTTCAATCCAAATGGGAAATCGTATCCAAGTTACTCAAACTAAGTGTGAAAGATAAATTGATAGCACCTTAGATCCGAACTTAGAAAGGTGAGATTTTGAATTTAGACAAAGCAATGAAGGACTTTAATATTTTTCCAAGTGAACAAATGGTCTAGACTCAAATGGATAACATATTAGCATTGTTTATAAAATACAAACATAATGTTTTGAATAAAGATTTAAACAAAGCAAGAAGTAATTTTAATTTGGTTAGCGCAATGCCTCTTTATTCAAATAAAATGGTGTATAATAAAGTGTTTGGTTTTTTTATATGTTTTGGATTTCACAAAAATAGTTTTAGACTCAAAAATACCAAGCAATAAAAAGGATAAAATTATAAACACGCTTAAGTGTAATGTCATAAATCCTAAAATTTAAAAAGTTACATGATACTATCGAATTTCATCTATATAGTACTCTTCAGAGGATTTTAAATGTTAATCCAAAAATTAAAATGACATTAAAAGTATGGTTTTTATTCTCCCTCTTCTCTCAATATTTTTTATGATGACATGGAACTTTGGGCTACTCATCCTGCATCAACAATATATCTGTGATAATTGGGGTTTATCTAAAACTAAATTTATGTACATCTAGATGGTCCCAAGTGTGGCTAGCACTAGATATTCTCATGTTAATTAGATCTAAATCAATTGAATTATTATTAAAAGGTCTTGTCTTTTTCATAACCACTACATCCATTAATTTCTTAGTGTAGTGCAACGTCTGAATTGCCCCTACGATCTGAGGTTGAGTACCACTAATGGAGTTTATTCTAACTACTCAAAACAAACATCCTAATGGGTCACCCTTGATTTATATACCCCACCATGGAGTGGGGTTTAAAGGATTTTAAGTAATGAATTCTCAGGTCAATGATTCCTTAGATAACCCGTGAGGAGGTGATGAACTCCCACTCACAAGCCAAAGTGCATAAAAATAAAGATAACTAAAAAGATTTTATGGTCATTTTGGGGTTACCCAAATCATATGGATTTGGGGAGGGCCTTAGTGACTTTATTTTTATGCCTTTGGATAAGGTGACAAATGAAAAAAATGAGCATTTTTAGTCACCAAGTTCCCTAAAGGGGATGGGGGGAGAGCAAACACATAACACTCATCTTGTTTAAAACACACACTTCAACAAATAAGCATAAAAAAAGAACTCTGAAGGGTATTTATCTAATGTGAGAGTTCATTTATGACACCAAAATGAATTATATAATGAATTTTTCCTTTGATTTGTCATGAAATGGAAATTAAGTGACTTAAATCTTGTAAACAAGGTATTAAGAGTCTAAAAATAGGGTGTGAGATTGTTAGATAAACTTTTAGCTTATTGTTTTAAGTTTTTGTTTTCTTATGCAATTCAATCTTGTCATTTCATAGAGCAATCTCAATGTTCCATAGTGTGTTCCCATCATTCTACAAATTTATCTCACTAAAAAATAGAAGCAAAGAAGACACTAATTTATGATCTTGTTGATTAATAGGGCAATATCACTGATTAGCAGGGTGTTCCCACCAAAGTATAGGGTGTTTTCATTGAAATGATAAAAAAAAAAATACAAACAAATAATAGTCACATGTTATTTTCTAGTCCAAGATGATCTCATCATTTCATAATACAATATTATTGATCCACAGTGTAATCTCGTTGATTTATGGTGCAATCATACTAATCCATAATATGATCCCACTGATCCATAGTACGATCTCGATGATCCTTTAAGAGACATGGGTAGATAGAGATAAAATAAAATGATTCCACTATTCATAGATGCATTTCCACCATTTCATAGGGCATTTTCATTGATGTTCAAGTCGATCCCACCAACTTTCAGAGTGATCCCGTCATTTTATAGGTTAATATCATTATTTTTCTTAGAAACTATAGAAACATAAAATGCAAGAAAAAGAAGTGAAAAATAGCCTCCAAGAGGGTCTGAATAAAAAATTAGAAGGTATAAATACTTATGTGAGGTACGAGTCCCACAAGCATGTCAAAATGTAGAGTAAGATTATGAGATGGGTTAATTCATGTGTTAGTCAAGAAAACATCTAATTAAAAAGCATATAGAGCTAAAACATCAAGATTACTCCCCCATGGGGTGTTGCTAGTGAATTCTAAGAGATATTTAAAAAAGGCATACTACCAAACCTTCAAAATAACATCCGTCCTTCCAAGAACAACTAAAAATCATGTTTTTCCCTAGATTTGGTGCTTCAAGTCTACCTCAATGAAGAGTAGCATGTTCCTCCATCATTTCCTAGTGTACCAATGACTTAGGCTCACAAGATCGTTCAATTTGTGAAAATAGTTGAAGCTTTGTGGAGATAATTTTGCATAATAACATTACATAATTCAAGCTTGAAAATGGTTGTATTGGCTCACTTATTTATAGCTTTTTGATAATGTTCAGGATCGGTGATGACCATCCATATTGAGATCAAGATGTGTGGCCATGAACTGATTTTATTTTAGAGGAATAATCCATAAATATTCCCATTAATATTTGGAATAATTGGGCATTGATGAGGCATGTGAGAGATTAATCCTAGTATTTGTTTCATTAATGGCCTATGGATGCCATCCCATCGATGATGTCATGGGATGATGTAGATTTGAGCAATGAATTTCCAATAAATAGATTTTAACAACTTTTATGAAATTTTCACTTAGGCTCTTGATTTAGTTTAATTTGCTTAAGTGACTTTAATTAATTTTTTGCAATTCTTTGAAAACTTGTTGCACTCTTAATCAACCTAGTTGAAAATATCATTTTAATAAGTCATAATTTGACTGGAGTATAATCAAAATAAAATGTCAATTGTGTACAAAATAATACCTTGATTAGGACATTATGGATGTGAAATAACACATGCATGTAATGTGTGCTATTGAATTAAAAAAATTAGTGGTCGATAATGTCATTTTGCATGGTCATAATTTGACTCAAAGTGATTTAAGAAAAGATAATAATCGCATAAAATGCTTTGCCCCATTTAGGGATACATTAGCCTAAATCGGCCCCGATTCGTGGTAATTTTGAATGATTTAGTGCATTTTAGTGAGTTTAACCTAGATTATGTGTTATCATAAAATATTGCTTATATTGATAATTGTAGCATAATAGTGATAGGAATTGGATGTCTACACACTTGAGGGTGAATAAGAAGATGTATGCCAAGATTCCATTCCCAATCATGATTGATCCCTTCCCTTTTTAAGCCAAAGTCAAGACATCAATTCCATCTTCTATGATCCCCCTATATTTAACAAATCCTCCATCAATGACAAGTCCATTTGTCATGATCTTAGTCATTCCCTCTCTAATGAGACTTTCTTTCATGGGCCTATCTTTATCAAACCCATTTTCTCTCCATCATCCATTATCTTTCCATCATATCAAAGACTCCACGTTGATAGGTCACTTATGGAAAATGAATCCTCTACTAGTAGTATTGCATTATATACATCAGAGTCAACATTGGAGTCAATACAAGTCTTATCTGTATCAAGATCGTGTCCAACATTAGTATTCAAATCAAATTCTTTGTCAGAATCATTATCCTTAATTATTGTTACAAATGGTGAATATGCATGTGTTTTTGAGTATACCTCCAACTCAAATGTCAACTAATCACAAGGCATATCTTTTGATCCCATCCAGGATGATGAAGTCATAATATAGTTATTATAAGCTTTATAAATGGATAATTGTTAATGAATCTCATCCTTCCTCAAATTCATGTCCTACATCTAGTCTTAGTGATCCTTTTATGAACCTTGAGGATATTTTCTCTAATGTCAAAACTAGGTCTCCTAGGAACCTCTATCAGGACTATGCTACCCCACCACCACTCATTGACCTCATCATACCATCTCCCTCACCTTCAGCCATTATAAACCCCTTTCTTATTTTTAATGATCATTTAATCACCTCCATTCATAAGGATGAATAAGAACATAAATTTTTGGACCCTTCCTCAAACAAAATAATATGTGCCATAAATACAAAATTCCAAGACCATATTCAAAAAATCATACATGATGATCAAATCATATTTGATATAACAAGTCAAAATCAAAAAAAATTAAATCATCAGCCTAATTACAAAGATTCTTCACCTATTGAAACCATCTTTGAGGTACTAGAGGACCATCAAAGTCAAAATAATCATCATCTATCAAGTCAAAGATCAATCTCCTCTATTGAATCCCAAAGTCAGGCACTAAGGGTAGTTGAGATATAATCAAGTCTGAAAATCAAAACAATGTCAAAAGTAGTATCAAGATGGCCCATAATCTTTCAAATAATTAGATCAAAGATAAACCACAAATTCAAAGTGTCTTGTATCTCTTAAAGTCTTTTTTCATATGGCACCAGTCAAATATGAAATGGCCATAATATCTAATGATGTGTGTGACTACTAGTCCTAATCCTCAAACACCCATCACACTTTCCTACCATGATCCTATCATCTAATAAATTCCTATACAAACTCTAAACCCATCCATACCTCACCTCACTATAATAAGAAATGTTATCTCTAGTAGCGGTGTCAAAGACACCTGGTCTAGATGTCTAGAGGAGTCTTAATCAAGAATCAATGAAGGTCACAAAGACATTAGTGAATCTAGCATCGACAACATGGTCTTAGAATCACATCTAACTAGAATAGGTGTTAGCTAAAGATCGTAGAATTTTTTTCACCATGCATCTCATCCACCTCTAATAAATCAAGATGCCCAAAAATTCAAAAAAATAAAAAAAAATAAAAATCATCCAATGGTGAAAACTAATCTTCTATCACTTTGGGTAAGTACCATGATGAAAACCAATTTATAACATCATGGTAAAATAGTCTATTATTTTCATTGTACTTCAACACTTGGGGAAAAATTCCATCCATTGCTAATCCCATCTATGTCATCCTTGTATATCTTATCCCTTAGTCCATTGCTCCTACCTATCATCTACCATCAAATCTTGCATCCTATTATGTCCATCATTTCTTCTAGTCTTGACCTTTATAAGGTAGTGGAATATTTCTTGGGAAATTTTATAGAATCATCATAGCATATCTTCCAATGGATACTTAGGCAACTAGATATTTGGTTCTTTCATGATGTGGTCATTGTTGTCCATTATTCCTTGGTCCTCATACCCTTTTTAGCATCACCCTCATCCTTTTGTCATCTCATCCATTATTTCATCTATGATTCTCCTAGATGCTACGCTTGGTATTATGTTTGATAGTAACCCAATTTGTATAGTGTACATACATATTCTTAAAAGAACTAAAAATTGAAATTTTCTAAAAAACCCTAAAAATATAAAATTCATAAAAATCCAAAAACATCTAAGTTATCTTATCTTATGTCATCTTGTCATATGCCATATGTATCTTGATTGTCTTGTCCTATGTCCTAAGTCATGCATATCATCTTGTTATCTTGCATTGTCCAATATCCTAGTGGTCTCATCATTTTGTCATCATGTCTTTTCATATATCCTAATCATGAAATTCAAGTCCTTTTTCATAACCATATCCTAATCTAAGTCTTTATTATATTCAAAAACTATACCCCTATCCAAATCCAAATCCTTACTCCACATTCACATCATGATCATCATGACTAATGTTATCCAAATCATCACCTGATCACTCATCCCATCAACTCTCATCTAATAAATTATACAAGACATAATGCATCTACATGTAGATACTTATGTGTTTTCATCTTTAATGATGTTTGAATTACTTGCACATATTTTATCATGTATATATCTACATATGTTTGTTTGTGTGTCTATGTTTATCTTCTTTAATTATTATTTAATTTGTTTTGCATCATGCCTCTTTCATTATGGGTAAAATGAACAAGGATGATATGATGTAGCCAAAAAAATTATAATAATGCTTTTGGATGCCCTATGTAGAATTCATCATTTACTCCTTTTATAATCATGCACTTTAACATAACATCATTTTGGTTATACTTATATCATGGGGCATACTGTCAAGTGTTATATTTACATTGGATTCTTAGGCTATGATAATACCTATTATGGCAATTATGGCTTGACAATGGACTGCACTCATCATTTCTCCTACCCTCTCTCACATGTCTAAACATCTAATCATCTCAATCCCATCATCAAGTCAATTATCCCAGTCTACTTATCTAATATCCAATCATTCTTATAATCCATTTATCATCTTATCTATATCTTCTATTTACTCATCTATCATCTCTCTATTCAACAACATCTACAATCTCATCTCTCATCATTTCTCCTAGTCCTAAAACTTCATGTCTAACATTTAAGTCGCATCTTATATCTAATAAATAACATGTATAATAGTCATTATCATATTCCTCCTATAGTCTATCTTGTCATCTATCATCTAGAATAAACTACATTAGCATAGGGTTTTTTTAGACTATGTAGGTGGTGCTTATTCATATAACATGTCTAAGTTCAGCTCAACCACTCTTTCCTCTTTCCCCATCATTCATCATCACATCTATCTTTTCCATCATCCTCACATATTGCGTCAGAAAAATCCTTGAGCTGAAATATCATTAAACAATTAGTCTATTGATCAATCACTATCCACTCCATAATCATCTCCCTAATCTTTCCATTCAATCACCCACACTTGTCAATTAGGCTTGACAAATCACAACATCGATATTTTCTTACATCAATCATCCATTATCACTTATTGGCCAATTCATCATTTAAATTTTATGGTTTCCTCCTTCAATTGGGGCATGACTAGGACAATAAGTTTATTATCATCTATCATTCCATTAAATGTGTCCTTGTTAGGGGCATAATCGCTATTAATCACATTGTGTCTCATTGATTCAATATATTACATACTATCTCTTCCCCTTCATCTTCTAGTCACTCAATCTTATCATTTCTTCTTTCTCATCTTTGTCATCTTCTCATATGTCTTAAGCTATGAGTTACACCTATCAATTAATAATATCAAATCATTATCTAATATTGACCTAATACTCTCCCATACATGTTCCCTTTCTTGGGATATGTCAATAGCTCATGGCCTTCTCTATCAATAATCCTGGTCTGAATCTCTCCCTAGCATGTGTCCTTGCTTGGGATATGTCTAAAGCTTATAGTGTTTTATCTTGTCATCATCATGGTATGGTTGATTATCCTTTGGGATGTTTCAACAATCATGACACAGTCATTTTGGTTCCCTCTGCATAGTTATTTACAAAGGTCATCATCACTTTATAGTTCACTACTCATGTCAAGTTCATTTTATTTATCATCAATCTTTGATCTATAATCCCAACCCCTTGTCTATTCATGCCTCCTACCCCTCATTCCTTATTTTTGAGTGACCATCTACCTTCTTCCTCCCTGTATATCCCATCAAGGGGGCATCATGTGTCCACTAACATCATTTATGAACATTCATCCATGCATGTATTTCTTATTTGAAATATCATTACTCATTCCACTTCATTCACTCATAATTTCCTTTCAAAAAGGGTAAAATGTATGCATCTAAATTTTCTCACCTTTATCGGCTTACTAATTTTAAAAACTAATCCCATCTAATTTGTCTTACTAATCTTCCTAGTTATTTTTATAAAACTTCCTTTAATTATTCACATCATGAAATAACCTTATTATCTTCTCAAAAATTAATTAATCCACCTAATCCCCATTATTCACTAATAAATCTTGTCTTATCTAATACTTGGGAATTTGAAACTCCCTCTTACCTACCCTAGCCTATAAGTAGCCTTTCTTACACCCCTAGTGTTGGAAGTACAATCACTGAGAGGGGGAAGGAGGTGAACTAGTGATGTAATAAAATAAAATTCAATTCCAATTATTCAAACTCTAAACCATTCAACATAAGCATTCATGAAGCATATAAACCATTCATTGCAATGAACAAAAAAAATAATGCAAGATCAAAGCACATAACACACATATTATGTGGGAAACCTTCATGGGGGAAAAATCCCACTAAAACAAGATTTGGACTACTATCATATAAATTTATTGCTTCAATTTATACCAACACCAACTGATCAAGGATCACCCACCCCTTAATTTGGTCAAGCACCCACTAGACATTTAGCTAGCACCAACTAGGAAGGATGTTACAACCCCCTAAATGATCAAGCACCAACTCAATCACCTCCAAACTGATCTCCACCTTTTATATGATGTTTGACACACCTGATGATGGACTTATCCTAATATAACACCTTAAAATCTTCCTCTCCACCTCATACAACTAATGGTAGTTCATACAAACCAAAATCTACCTCTTACATAGGCATACAACAACTCTTTCTCTTCTTTACTCAAACACCAGTCATACACAAGATGATGATCTTGAATCCATTCCTCATTCACACTCTAATATTATTAGATGTAAATATAGTCTTGAAAAATCATTAATATCATTCATACACAACCTTAGCATTACTCTTCCAACATATATTCAGTGCACTTCTTCACTCTAGGTCATCTAGACAAACTAGGCCTAATCATGCCTCGAATCAATACAAAAACGTATTGATTACCTTCAACATCAATTTAATATCTTAATGACATATTAAACATATTATTATAATTTTTTTCATGTCCTCTTACCCTTATTCAAACTCTCATACCATTCGTTTCACTCACCAATTGTCTAACTAACACAATTAGGCCAAAATAGCCTTCTACTTATACATGATTCTTTCTCCAACCAATCTTGGTTAGCCACAACACTTTACATGATTGGATAAAAATAAAAATATATATTTTAACACATTACATATAATATACATCACCTCATTAGGTATTCCATGCTTAAAATCGCTCAAACCAACACACTAGGCTTAAGTTAGACCTAAGTAATTAGCCCTCCATTAGGCCACATGTTACACTTAGATACCAATAGCCCTTAACCAAAGATGGAAACCTTTTAAACACTTTAACATAATTTCCTCCAAACCTTTTATATATTTAACAATTCATACAACACTCCAAGTCAATCGCTCACCTTATGAAACCTCTTTTAGCCCTCAAGCTTTCAATAGGTCCCATGGAGACCTAATATACCTTCACAGAACACTTTGAGCCACTATGGCCCAGATGGCCCTTACCAATGACCTAAACCACTTCAAACACTTTAATTTAATCCTTTATGATCCTTATCCATTATTAATAAACATAAAATCATTCTCTCATATTTTGAAACCTCCATTAGGTCTTAAAGACCTATTAGGCTTAATTAGCCCAAAAACACTATCTTCACAAATGAGTCTCAAAATAATTGTATATAAACTTTTTAGGCATAATCCACATATGTATGTAAATAAAAATACCTATATAACATCATAAAATCCATAATACACCTTTATTCATCCTTCAAAGGCTCATAAACACCACTGCAAGAAGCCTGCTCAGACTTGCAATAATTATAGTCAATAAAAGTCAACTTTGACCAACAATAACTATAAATGTATAGACATTCAAAACTCCAAATCACTTTTAGGATGATCTACATGGCGTATAAATTATTTTTTATTTTTATACCAACAAGGTTTGATATATATTTTGACTTATACAATCATTTATTTTCACTATTGTTCATTCAGAAAAAACATAGTCAACTAACTGTCAACTTTCACGTGCAATAAATGCAATTATATGACTATTCAAAACTCCTAATCAATTTTCTTGGATTTCCCTTGAATTTATTTACCATTTTTATTTTTACATGATCATAAAATTCATCCATTATCAAAATTTATAAATAAAATACTACAGACTATTTTTCCTTTGTAAATTCAAATATTTGAATTCCAACGGTCACTTTTTAATGCAAAAATGGCTAAGTATGGAAAATAGCGAAATCTTCCTAGGAGAGAAACTTTTAATTACCATAAATTTTTATATACATCATGTTAAAACCTGAAATTTGAAACACATGATCTAGGCACAAAATTGAACAAACTCATATGACCACTTTCTTCTGACACCTTCACACGAGTGAATGTTGACATCATCAATATACTTAAGAAATTCTACCATGATGACTAGGATAACATAGACCTTCAAAAGATTACTCAAATGGATTCCTTTCACTTCCATAATTACACCAAGTACTCTTGACCCCTCATATGACCCCTCAAACATGGTCAATCACCTCAAAGGCCTGCATACATGGTATGCACTCTCAAATCCACTTGGAACCTATCACTTTGTCATTAATGCATTATGTACTAAGATCACCTTGACATCAATGACAATCAATGCATTCAATACCATGCTCAACAATCTCCCCATTTTTCATTGATGGCAAACACCTTTTAGAATGCTCTCTTTCAAAGTGAACAACTCCTTCATTCTGATCGCTCTCCCCCTTTGACATTAATGATAAAGGGTCTCTTCCTCAACATGTCAACTTGATCCTTGGACCTGAAAAACTAATCACAGAGCTATAAATATCCCCCTAACATCATAATAATCTCATATAACCTATTCTCAAATGATACTCAACCACACAAGCTCCTTGGAATTGAAACATCTCACATATGCTCCCCCTCACTCTATGCATACATTGCATATTATCAATTGAAGAGAACATACCTCTGTCTAAATTGATCCTTAACTTCTTAGCTTACAATAAAAATCCCCAAACTTCACATACTTATCAAGAAACCTAAGTTATAACCCCCTAACTCCACATTCCATCTAAACAAAACCAAAATACTACAAACATATACAAGAAAAATATCTTACAAGAACATACCTTGAATGGAGCCATCTTCATCCACACATAGGCTACCACAACTATCCAACATCCTTCATAATAAAAATAAATAAAATATTTATCTTCTTAGGTCCAAATGACCTCTTTCAATGGTCTATAAACCTTCTCATATGAATCAAACAACCATAACTGATATGAATAATAAGAACATGCTCAAAGCAACTAAACTTACTTGAATCCATGTCTATAAGATCTCTTCAAGCTACCAACCTGAACAGACTGCCTCATTAGGACATAGATGGATGAAATTTTATTTCATTCATACCTTCCTTATAATACAAGTTGAACTAACATTCAAAATCTTATCCCTTCAAGGACCTCTCTCTTGCACAAGAAAAGATACTCCTTTCCTGGGTCACTTCAAAGAGGTATATTACAAATAAAGATACATAACTAAAATTCTCATACCGTTACACCAAGGCACTACCTATAGCACACCATAACCTTATTTAATGCTTTTATATCATCATTTTACACCTTCTCACCAAGTTTAGTGACCCAACTCATTATACAATCCAAGATACACCATGTCAAGGGTTTCTTACATTAGAACCCTTATGCCAAAAAAGGACACTCAAAGTAAGATATTCTTCCAAAAACAACTTAAGACCTTCAAATCACAGTTCTAAATAGGTGATATACATCTTTGAAAATATTTAAACCAATTGAAAGAATCCATACTCAGCTATTTACATATCAAGACAAAGAACATACCTTGACCCATTGACTAGTCTCTTACTTATCAACCTTGCAACACCATTCCATGATGCTTCAAATGAATGATTAATGCCTCTATAAATCTTAATGAGATACCTCATCTACCAAGGCACTTAGAACACCCAAAACTTAGGAGATTCCCAAATCTCCATACTCTCACTAGTTTGATTATCTTTCTTAAGTCCAAATGACCTTTTTCAATAGTCTATAAACCTTCTCATATGAATCAAACAACCATAATTGATCTGAATAATAATAACATGCTCAAAGCAACTAAACTTACTTGAATCCATGTCTATAAGATCTCTTCAAGCTACCAACCTAAATAGACTGCCTCATTAGGCCATCAATGGATGAAATTTGATTGCATTTGTACCTTCCTTATAATACAAGTTGAACTAACCTTCACAATCTTATCCCTTCAAGGACCTCTCTCTTGCACAAGAAAATATAATCCTTTCCTGGGTCACTTCAAAGAGGTATATTACAAATAAAGATACATAACTAAAATTCTCATACCTTTACACCAAGGCACTACCTCTAGCACACCATAACCTTATTGAATGCTTTTATATCATCATTTCACACCTGCTCACCAATTTTAGTGACCCAACTCATTATACAATCCAAGATACACCATGTCAAGGGTTTTGTTGCGTTAGAACCCTTATGCCAAACAAGGACACTCAAAGTAAGATCTTCTTCCAAAAACAACTTAATACCTTCAAATCACTTATCACATCTCTAAATAGGTGATATACATATTTAAAAATATTTAAACCAATTGAAATAATCCATACTCAACTATATGCATATCAATACAAAGAACATACCTTGACCCATTGACTAGTCTCTCACTTATCAACCTTGCAACACCATTCCATGATGCTTCAAATGAATGATTAATGCCTCTATGAATCTTAATAGAGATACCTCATCTACCAAGGCACTTAGAACACCCAAAACTTAGGAGATTCCCAAATCTCCATACTCTCACTAGTTTGATTATCTTTCATAAGCCTCCTCATAGGCTTGATTGGCTCATCCATCTTCTCTTTAACTCTCTTGTCAACACACCCTGATAAACAATACACTTAACTTGCCTTCATATCTAACACAAAAATAAGCCATCTTGACTAATATTCTCAGCAACCAATTCATCCTTAGTCTCAATCTGATCTCTCTTAAGATTCTTAGGTCTCCATATTCATGTATGACCTCTTCCTTGCACACTAGGAGCTCCATATACCTTATTTTTTCTTGAGAACTCATTAAACCTGTTATTATAATAATTTGAAATATGACCAATTCTATGACACCTAAAAAAAAATATATCATTCATACCTTTTTCTTGATGATGGTTGTTATCTCCTTTTGATAGGTTACCTCTCTTTTTACAATCTTTTACAATGTGATCAAACTGATTACAAGCATAACATTAACTATGAGATGAATTGACAAACCTCATGGTATTTGGTTTCCTTTATATTATTCTCACCTTATTCTTCATGTTATCATCCTTCTTGACCTGATCTAATTTCTCTTTCTCAACCTTGCTCATTTTGACCACTAGCTTCTCATGCTCAACCTTGAAGGAGCCTAGCTCGGTTTTCAATTGATCACACTCGGCCTTCTTTAACCTCAAACTTGAATTTGAAACCTATAACTAATTATTAAGATCATGAATAGTCATATTATCTTCTTTTACTATTTCAATCATTATCTCAAACTTGGTTTTAAGATGACTCATCTTTACTTCATATTCTATAAAGGATTTGACCTGCTCTCTAAGACTTTTGATGATATTTTCATATTCATCTTCCTTGGAGTTAGAGTTCCTCATCCTTGTCTTAAAATAATTAATCCTCTCTTTAATATTTTTTACCATCAATCTCAATTCATGATTCTCTTTTCTTAGTTGTTTAGCCATGTTGTGCTTCAAGGACCACCTTCATAATTATCAAGCCTTCCTAAAGGACCTACTCTAATACCAATTATTGGAAGCAAAATCACTAAGAGAGGGGTGAATCAATGATGCAATCAAATAAAATTAAATTCCAATTCTTTAAACTCTTAAGCATTCAATATAATCATTCATGAAACATATAAACCATTCATTGCAATGAACAAAGAAAACGGTGCAAGATCAAAGCACATAACACATGTATTATGTGGGAAACCCTTATGGGAGAGAAAACCTACTGAAAAAAGATTTGGATTATTTTTATATAAATTTATTTATTTAATTTATACCATTATAATCATCAAGTATCAGCAACCCCTTAATTTGGTCAAGCACCCACTAGACCTTTAGCTAGCACCAACTAGCAAGGAGGCTACAACCCCCTAGATGATCAAACACCAACTCAATCACATCTAAACTAATATCCACCTTTGATCTAATATTTGACACACCTGATGATGGAATTATATTTCTATAAAACCTACAAACCTGCCTTTCCACCTCATAAAATTGATGGTTGTTCATACAAACTCAAATCTACCTCTTACACAGGCATACAACAACTTTTTCTCTTATTTACTCAAACACCCCTCATCAACAAGCTCATGATATTGAATGCATTCCTCCTTCACACTCTGATATTATTATATGTAAATAAAATCTTTAAATATCATGAATACTAGTCATACATATCCTCTTCTTTACTCTTCTAACATATATTTAATGTGCTTCTTCACTTTAGGTCATCTAAACAAACTAGGCCTAATCATGCCTTAAATCAATACAAAAAATTACTAAACCTTCAGCATCACTATCATATCTTCATGACATATTCAAAATTTTATTATTATGTTTCTCATGGCCTCTTATCCTTTTGAAAATTCTCATACCATTCAATTCACTCACCAATTGTCTAACTAACACAACTAGGCCAAAATAGCCTTCTACTTATACATGATTCTTTCTCCAACCAATCTTGGTCGGCCACAACACTTTACATGATTGGATCAACATAAAAATATATATTTGGACATGTTACATACAATATACATCACCTCATTAGGTTGGTCATGCTTCAAATGGCTCAAACCAACACACTAGGCTTAAGTTAGACCTAAGTAAAGCCCTCCATTAGGCCACACATTACACATAGATACCAATATCCCTTAACCAAAGATGGAAACCATTTAAAAAATTTAACACAAGTTCATTCAAGCATTTTATATGTTTAACAATTCATACAATACTCCAAGTCACTTGTTCACCTTATGAAACCTCTTTTAGCCCTTAATCCTTCAATAGGTCCCATGAAGAACTAATTCACCTTCATGAAATACTTTGAGCCACTATGGCCGAGATGGCCCTTACCAATGACCCAAACCACTTAAAACACTTTAATTTCATCCTCTATTATCCGTCACCATTCTTAAGAAACATAAAATAATTTTCTCATATTTTGAAACCTCCATCAGGGCTTAAAGACCTATTAGGCTTAATTAACCCAAAAACATTGTCTTCACAAATGAGGCTCAAACTAACTATATATAAACTTTATAGCATAATCCATATATGGATGGAAATATCAATACATTATGAACATCATCCAAACCATAAGACACATTAATTCATCATCCAAATTCTAAAAATCACCACTGCAAGAAGCCTACTCAGACCTGTAATAATTATAGTCAACAAAAATCAACTTTGACCTGCAATAACTACACTGGTATAGATGATCAAAACTATAAATCACTTTTAGGATGATCTACATGGAATCTAATTAATTTTTTATTTTTATACCAACAAGGTTTGATTAATATTTTGGCTTCTACAATCATTTCTTTGCACTATGGTTCACTCAAAAAAAACATAGTCAACCAACAGTCAACTCTCATGTACAATAAATGCAATTATACAACTAGTGAAACCTCTTAATCAATTTTTATGGATTTTCCTTGAATTTATTTACCATTTTTATTTTTACATCATCATAAAATTCATCCATTATAAAAATTTAGAAACAAAATACTACAAACTGGTTTTCCTTTATAAATTCAAATATTTCAATTCCAACTATCACTTTTTAATGCAAAAATGGCTATAGAAAATAGTGAAATCTGCTTGGGAGAGTAATTTTAAATTACCATAACTTTTTATATACATTATGTTAAGACCTTTAATTTTAAACATGTGATCTACACACAAATCTAAATAAATCCATGTGACCACTTTCTTTTGACACATTCACGCATGTGAATTCTGATGTCATCAATCTGCTTACTCAAGAAATTCTTCCATGATGACTAGGATAGCCTAGACCTTCACAAGACTACTTAGATGGAATCATTTCACTTTCATAAGTACACTAATTACTCTTGACCCCTCATATGATCCCTCAAACATGGTCAAGCACTCTCAAATCCACTTGAAACCTATCACTTTATCATTAATGCATTATGTACTAAGATGACCTTAACATCAATGATAATCAATGCATCTCAAGACCATGCTCAACACCTAGTCCTTAATCACCCATCTAACCATTTATCTTATAATTTACTAATCTTGCTTAAGTCCTCTAATGGATTCTAGAGTTCTCTATTTCTAAAATCCTCCCCTTTTTGCTCCTTCCTCTCTATATACCTCTAAATCTAAAGGCTTTTTGGGAATTTTTAATTCCCATTTATTCCCTCATCTTCTTATATTTATATCAGCCACTCCATTTCCAATCCAACTATAAAATCCATGCTAATCCAATTCGTTAATACTTTCATCAAGCTATCAATTAATCCATGCAATCCAAGTCTTAAATTAAGTCAATATCATGCTAAAATTTTGAGTCTACAAATGCAATCCATAATCAATTAGTCTTTTTTTGGTTTTGATCTTGAATTAGATCATTTAGCTTTAGGATTGAAATGTTGATTTCAAATTTGTATTTGTATTTATGTTTTTTATCTTAATGGCTCTAGATTTTAATGGTAGATTGGTATTTTGAGTAGTTTTGGTTAAATTGCATAATCAAATTTAGTTGCTCAAAATATTGGTATTACACCTTCTACAATGCATGGGTGTCTTAAATACATTCATGTCAATTAGGTAATTACATTTTTCATAATACCATATGAACATCCTCTTGAACAAGATAAATTTATACCCAATTAGTTAACTATCAAACCTACTAAGGTTAATTCACCATAAAAGGGTAAGCAACAGGCAATCCCCTTCACTAGGTGGCTAATACTTGAGATACCATTACATTAGAGACATACAATTAATTCTATGAAATCCTCATCTACTACACACCATATTTAGATATCCAAAGTACCTACACATGTTCATATTTTTGCTATTCCAAATAAACTATAGAGCACTCAACGATGGATTCCATGAACCCCTACCCCTATTCCTTATATTTCTACTTCACAACCACAGACTCCTATTTTACATACACAGAGTATCACAAATACTATGGTGACAGATATTGCATCTATGCATGTTCCTCGGTAGCATCCCCAGATTATTACACCAGGTTTACATTGGGGAGATATCTATGATCACCCTTTGGATGAGATCATTTACTAATCTTGCTTAAGTCCTCTAATGGATTCTAGAATTATCTAATTCTAAAATCCTCCCCTATTTCCTCTTTCCTCTCTATAAACCTCTAAATATAAAGGATTCTTGGAAATTTTTAATTCCCATTTATTCCCTCATCTTCTTCTATTTATATCAGCCACTCCTCTATTGCCAATCTAACTAGGAAATCCATGCTAATCCAATTCATTAATACTTTTATCAATATATCAATTAATCTATGCAATCCAAGTCTTAAATCAAGTCAATATCATGCTAAAATTTTGAATCTGCAAATGCAATCCATGATCAATTAGTCTTTTTTTTGTTTTGATCTTGACTTAGAGAGTTTAGCTTTAAGATTGAAATGTTGATTTTGAATTTTCATGTCCTTATTCTTTTTATCCTAATGGATCTATATTTTAATGGTAGATTGGTATTTTGAGTAGTTTTGGATAAATTGCATAATCAAATTTAGTTGCTCAAAATCTTGATCTTACACCTACAATGCATGAGTGTGTTAAATACATTCATGTGAATCAAGTAATTATATTTTTTAGAATATAATATGAGCATCCTCTTGAACAAGATAAATTTATACCTAAATAGTTAACTATCAAACCTAATAAGTTTAATTCACCATAAAAGGGTAAGCAACAGGAAATCCCCTTCACTAGGTGGCTAGTACTTGAGAGACCATTACATTAGAGACATACAGTGAATTATATGAAATCCTCATCTACTACACACCATATTCAGATATCTAGAGCACCTACACATGTTTGTATTTATGCTATTCCATAAAAACCACAAAGCACTCAATGATGGATTTCATGAACCCATACCCCTATTCCTTCTATTTCTACTTCACGACCATAGACTCTTATTTTACATACATAGAGCATTGTAAATACTATGGTGACATATATTGCACCTATGCATGCTCCTTGGTAGCATCCCTAGATTATTACACCAGGTTCATATTGGGGAGATATCTATGATCACCCTTTGGATGAGATCATAGGATATCCTTTCCCTTTCACATTCAAGAAAGACCAAAAAAATCAAAAACACTCAAAAATCTAAAAAAACATTTTCAACACCTACATGTTCTATTGGCTCCTTGGCATCTATGTTAATTCCATGTTGATGGATGGCATATCAGCTACTTATATATACACATGTGTGTCACGCTTATGTGTGAATGTGATACAAACATACACAAATTCATGATCTATTCATATTTCAGATGTTAGGCCTTTTCTCTACTCATGTCATAAGGACAATGGAGGCATCCACCTCTATGATCACGATAATTTTAAGTTATATCATTCTATGGTCATGTTACATTATCATATTTAAGCTCTTATATGTACTTACACATGAATTTATATATGATTATATATTTCATAGGGTACATGATATGATATTCACTTGATGTTTTTTTACTAACACATTTGGCCCATAGGCTAATATGACATGTTAATATTGGTTGCTTATGATTTTTTTTATGCACTTCCTTGAGTGTCTTACCTTTCTATTATATTGATTTTTTGAGCATTTGAATATGCTCATTTGTTTACGACCCCTGTGTCTATGTGTGTTTTCTTTGACATTTGAACATGTCATTAATTGTTGTATGGACATTTGAATATGTCATCCTTATTTTTATGGATATTTAACTAATTTAAGTCCTTTTGATTGTGCATCATTTGAACATGCCCCTTATTTGTAGTCTCCTTAGACCATTGCCTTTTGACTTGCTTTTGAGTGCTCTTGTGTGTGTAATCGATTTGTTTGTTAAACTTGTACTATTACTATCTAGATTTTGCCATGATATTTATCATGCATTTTAGGCCTTCATGTGATCACATAGTCCTATGCATTTCAATGCTACATTTATCTAAATATTTATTTATATATGCTACATGGTTCCAGTCACATATTATACAATTGTCTTATCCTTTTAAAATGAGGTAACTAACGGTTTTTTTTTCTTCCCTCGCCTCAAAGGGGGGCATATCAGTGGGGGAATGTCATAGAGGCATGTTCTCCATATTTGACATAATTTTTAAATTTAGTGGGGGCATGTTTTAGAAGCATGTTCTCCATTCTCATTTAGTATTCAATATTTATATCAATTTTTAGATTCATTGGGGGCATGTCATATAGACATGGATTTCACACATTCATAATTTTAGATTCTATAGGGGTATGATTTCGAAGCATGTTCTTCACACATTCAGTATTTGACATACCTAGATTCAGTGGAGACATGTTTTAGAAACATAACCTCTACATTGGCACTTATTTCAGTTTTCAAATTTCTCCATATATAGTGGGGGCATGATTTTTGAAGCATTTTCTTCATACTTACATATTTTTCAAATTAGCCAAAGCACACAGTTATATAATCCAAATTCATAGTTGTGACATAATTTTATACATTGGTACCATTGTTATACATAGTTTCAGCATTAAACATATCTAAGGTGCATATATTATATGATGTGCACATAATATTATAAAATCTAAATCAATTCTAGATTTCAAAACACTCTCAGGTATTATCATCACCCACTAGGATATACTTTTATAGACTATATTAAGCCAACCTACTATAGTGGTTGGTTCACTTTTGATAGGGTTGACGTGATTAAATCACTCAATCTTATCAAGTTTTCAAGTTGGAATTGATTGTGTTATCTAGCCTTACCAATTTGATAGTATGAGTTGACTTTTGTTCACTCATATTCACTAGGTTAAAAATATAATTGAATTGCATAATTGAGGTAATCTCAACTGCTGAGTCATAACTCAATTTTTCTCCAAGGTTGGGGGCATGTGCCTCTCTCTCTCTCTCTCTCTCTCTCTCTCTCTCTCTCTCTCTCTCTCTCTCTCTCTCTCTCTCTCTCTCTCTCCTTAAATATATGCACTTTTCATGTGTGTGTGTGTGTGTATGTGTCCTAATATCAGTTTTAGATCCTTACAATGATACATCTTTCAAATCAACTTACCAATAGGCAAGGCGGTTACATCAATACACGTGTACTCCTAAACCTGCCTCTTTCAATTTCAATCTTTTTAAATTATTTTAATTTTAGATTATATGCATTGATTATATACTGTAACATTCTATTCATTGCAGGTTAATCACTAATAAAGCACTCAAGTTGGACTCAAGCAAAGGCAAGGTGTGTTATACACACCCAAGTATGCATTCATTTCCTTTAAACTAGAAATTTCATTACTAGATTAAAGGAAGGAAAAAATGTAGACACTATTTTATGGATTATATATCACCTCAATCTTGTACACTTGGAAAACTCACTTTCCACAGTCTCACATGTGTTCTATCTTGTGCCCCTTGGCCTATCTTTTGGTTCAACCAGTATTATGTTGATGACCCCGACCTTCTATTTTGTCTAGAATATTTAAAACTTCTTTATCTTCTATATGTGCAAGTTTTGAATCTATAAGTACTTTCTTTCTATTTGGACACTAATATCTAATACAAACACCTGCGTCAACATAGGTGTCTTACCCTGATGTCAGTGTTCAATGACTTAAAGTCATAGAATTTATAAATGAACTGTAGCATAATGGGTGGCCTAAGTGATTTAATACGAGTTACATCTCCAAAGGGATTGATATATATACAAGATCAACTCTCATTCATTCATCATCTAAAAACTTCTTACCTACTCACCAGGGAATTTACAAAAGGCATTCAATCAAGCACTCAAGTGAGTACAGTTTCTCTATTTTCTCATATTTTCATATCAATTATTGAGATAACATAAACACATGTCTGAAGTACTGAACGAATAGCCTAAGATCTATATTTTCTAAATTAAAATCTAAGTCAATGTTGTACTTGTTCTACACATATTGCATGATTTACACACAAGCCAACACATATGGGAGAATTACATAAATTTGAGACCCTCTTCAAAGTATTGTCTATATAGGCAATGTTCATTTTACAAAGTGGTCTTTGGAGTCAGCTTGACACCATGTGCTCACTAATCTATTTTTTCTCAAGATCACTGTGAAGATGAAGAACTAATATTTTACAAATTCATGGGGAGAAATAGTCTATGACCCAAATATGAATGCACCACAGCGAAGATGAAGTCAAACCCAATAGCATCCAGGTGGTTTCATCCTTTTTTAGTAGGTATTTTGTACATGACACCTACATCAAGTTCAGACAATAAGGTCAATGTAACCATCCTAAATTAATGCTAGTGCTTGTAACTCTAAAGGCACTCAACTCAAAATCTAATGATTGTTTCAAAATCATCTTCTAATCCACTTTTAAATTGTTCCAGATCTAGAATTATATTAGCATCAAAACTAGCTAAATACATTACTTCTTTATCATTTTTATATTAAGCATAGTTGTACTTATTATTTTTAGTTTATCTCAATTTAATGAATTCAACATATGTTTATTGTAGATAAAATTTGAGCTCTATATAGATTTAACAATGTAAATTTAAACCCAAATATCAAACTACTAGGTAAAGTGATAGAGCCATTAGAACTTAATGCCAACTAATAAATTCACAATTCAAAACAGTATTATAATTCTAAAGTTAAATGCTCTACACCATGATTAAATAAAATTAAAATAAGAGGATTGAGTTATAGATTACTTTAGATTTTTGATATGGATGCTTGAACAAAGGATTGTTGATGAAGGATTAGATTGGCATGGATTTGTTATAAATCTTGGAGATTGCTTTCCATGGAGGAAGTGAGTTGTTTAAATAGATAGAGGAGAAAAGAATCAATGGTTGAGGTTTAAACTTGGTTGGAGGAGATCAAGGGTTGTAGATTATCCAAAGAATTTAAAATTTCTTGGAAGCCTTTAGATTTGGAGGCTTCTAAAGAGGAGGGTGAGAATAGAGAAAGTTCTAGATTTGGAGGGTTCTAGAATCTTTCTTAGAGACTAATGGTGATTAGAATGAGGTTAGATAGGGATTAGGGGTGTAGGATAGCCTAAGAATAGGCTAATAGATGGGTGATTGGGAATTTAAAATTCTTAAACAATAGGTAAGTAGGATTAGGATGGGATAATGGAGATTTAAAATAAATTAATGATTGGCGGGGATGAATAAGGTTAATAAAATGATGAAATATGAAGAAGTGGACATTAGATAAATGACTAGGAATGGGATAAATTAGTGAAATATATTAGAATAAATTATATGAGTAAAATTAGTGTCGACTAATAGAAATATTAGTGACAATAATATAAATGAGTGAATTTATGTGCATACATTTACTCCTCTTTGAAAGGGCATTGCAAGTAGATTGAAATAGGAGTAATGGTCTTTCAAATAAAAACCATGTCATGCATGGGTGTTAGTAGATATGATGCCCTCTCAAGGGGACATGTGAGGAATAATGAGATGGATGGCCACTTGAAAGAAGAAACGATAGGTGGGATGAGATGGATAGACAAAGGGATGGGAAGCTCAATGTGAGATAAAAGAAGAGATGGATTCGACTTAATCAATAAGCTAAAGATTGATGATCCCCCTGGCAAGGACATGCATACAAAGTAAAGATTATGGGTGTCATGGTTGTAGACACATCCCAAGGGCGAATCAACCATAACATCATGATATAATTAAAGGGCCACAAGCTTTAGACGTATCCCAAGCAAGGATGCATGCAAGGGAGAGCTATAAGACAAGATAAGACTCATTTGATAAGATTAATGATGGATGTATCTCAAAGCTAAAGTTGATCAATATGAGGAAGAGAATAAGGGAGAACAAATGATGTGATAGAGTAACCAAAATATTGGGGGATGAGGATGGATGATATAGATAGTGGCTGAGCTATCCTTGGACATTGAAATATGGCCAAGTGTTGTCTACATAGTCTGAAAAGACCTCAGGCCGATGTAGTTATGACTAGAGAATAGATGATAATTTAAGGATGATGATGATGATGATGATGATGATGATGATGATGATGATCAAGATTAGTGATTATAGGATGATGTTAGTGATTAAAGGATATGACTTAGATGATGATACAAGGATAAAATATTGAATGTTAGTTGGTTGGGTTAAGAGGATTGGATTAGTGATGGGAAGAGGGATGATTAGATAAATGATAAGTGTACAGGATATCAAGCCATTATAAATGTCATAAATCTCATCATAGTTTAAATAATCCATTAAATATGGCACTTGGCAGTATGCCCCATGATATAGACATGACCAAGAGGATGTTGTGCCAAAGTGCATGGGCAAGTAGTAAACTCTGCATCCTTGAGGGCACTTTTTGGTGTCCTCATAGCATCCTTGTTCATTGCCCAATAGACAAAAAGACACAATGCAAACAAAACATTAAAAAAACAAGATATATACATGATAGTCAAACAAGATAAACAAAACAAATAAGTAACACACACAAATATCTACATGTTGTGTCATGATGTCTTGTCTAAAGATGGGGTGAGTGATTGGACTAAGTTGGTTATGATATGATTGGGGACTTGGATTTAGATAGGATGATCATGATTAGGATTAAGACGAGGTGTTACCCCTAGTTTAGTATGGAAGGATGGGTGACGTGATAAGGTCTTTGAATACTGATTCAGTCTTGAAATTGAATAAAAAAAAAGGTGGCCAATGAAGGTGGTTTAGAAAAGTGATAACCAAGGATTACCAACAGACAATGCCCTACAAGTGTTCAATCTAGCGAGGAAACTAGGAGATGATGGGATCAAATACCTTTCATACTAGCAAGAAGTGATTTGATGGGTGCCAGGTATGAAAAAGGCACTGATAGGTGATGGGATCAAGTACCTTCCACACTAGCAAAGATGTGATGTGGGTATGACTAGGCAATGATATAGAAATGATGGGTGTCAGGGTAAATTCTTTGAAAAGGTGATGCATGTTAATAATACTTAGTCAAAATAATGTGATTGAAGAGATGGAGAGATGGGTGACCACTCCGGTTCCAAGACTAAATGTGGCATCCAAAAATGGGAAGATATGAAATGGATGGAGATGAATGTGACTAGGGGATTGGGCATAAGACAAGACACCATGGTTTCTTTTTGACATTTTTTCAAGTTTTATGATTTTTAGGTTTTTTGACATATTTAATTTTTTAGGGATTTTTAGAATATGTATGTACATTGTACAAATGAGGTTAATAGCAAAGGAAATACCAAGCCTAGAAATTAGGATGAGGATGGATGGAATGATGGATGAGTGACAAGAGGATGAGGATGATGCAGAAAGTGGATGGATTGTTAATGGCCATATCATGATGCAAAAAAGGACTATGGATGAGGACCAAGGAGAAAAGGACTATGGATTCTCAATGACCACCTCGTGAAGGACAAGATGTTTAGTTTCCTAAGTGTTCATTGGATGTTATGCCAAAATGATTTCAAAACATGTCTCAAGATACTTTCCATTCCTTATGAAGGCCAATACGAGAAGGAATGAGATATGATAGATGAGGGGTTCGATATGGACAAGGGATGATATGGATAAGAATGACATGGATGGGTTTTGCCCTCAATGTTGAGGTACCATATGAACAATAGATTATTTTACCATAACATCGAAATTCAGTTTTCATCATGGTGGTTTCCCAAGGCACTAGAAGACTAGTTTCACCATTGGATGAATGATTATTTTTTTTTAATTTTTTGAATTTTTGATTTTGCATCTTAATTTATTAGATGATGGGTGAGATGCAAGGTGCAGAAACTTGATGGATCATTTAACTAACCCCTATTCTAAGGATATGTGATGTTGGGATAATGCTACTAGATGTATTAGGGTTCATGTGACCTTTGGTGATTCTTGAAGGAGACCCCTCCAAATATCTTGACTAGGTGTCTTTGTTTCCCATAGGAGAGACAATGCTGCCTGGGGAGGCGATGTGAAGTACGGATTCAATTAGAGCTTGATTTTGATGGATGATAGGATCCAGAGAGGATGGTATGATGGGTGATGGAGGATTAGGACTAAAATGAATAATATGATCATGATAAAATGGGGTGATAGGTGTGGAGGATTAGGACTAGAAATCGCATACATCATTGGAGATGTGGTACATGCTTCATTTGATTGGTGTCAATTGACAAAAGACTGCAGGAGATCCAAGACACTTGGAATTTGTGATTCATCTTTGATTTGATCACTTGATGGATGATCGACCGTGCTTTTAACATTATTTGGGTTTTTTGATTGGATTTGTCTTTGATTGCCCCTTGGTGCTTGATTTTGGGCTTCACTAGGGGATATTGATCTTTGACTTGATATGCAATGATTATTTTGACTTTGATAGTCCCCTAGTGCCAAATATTGGGCTTCACTACGAGGAGACATTTTTGGGTAAGGTCGATGATTTGACTCTTCTTGATTTTGATTAATGGGATCAAAGACAACTTGATTATTATTTGACTTGTGGAATATGGTCTTCGACCTTTGTGGTTGTGGCACACACTATATTTCTCAAGGAAGGGTCCAACAAGGCATGTTCTTATTCATCCTTATGGAGGGAAGTGATTAAATGGTTGTTGATGGGAAGAAAAGGATCAGTGATGGATGGAAATGGTGGAGATGATATAATGAGGTCGTGGAGTGATGATGGGGCATCATAGTCTCAATAGGGGTTCCTAGGAGACCTAGTTTTGACATTGAAGAAAATCTCCTCAAGATCAGCAAAAGTTTCACAAGGACTATCTGTAGTAGACGCATCCAAAGGAGGATTAGATTAACTCTAACAATTTTTGACAGGTAAAACTTGCAAGAACTCATTTATGACATCATCATCCTAATTAAGATCAAAAGATATGCCTAGTGATGGATCGAAGGCATCCAAATTAGAGGTACCCTCAAAAAGATAGGCTTTATCGACATCAATAAAGGATGATGTTTCTGATGAGGAATCTGATGTGGATACTAGTGTTAAACATGATCTTGATGAAGATAAGACTTTTGGTGTTGACTCTGATGTATAAGATACAATGCTACAAGTAGAAGGTTCATTATCCGTGATTGACCTCTCAACAAGGGGTATTTGATGTGATGGCTAAAGGGGTTCAAAAGATTCAGGAGGACTAGGCTCATGGGGAGTAGACTTAACTTTGATGGAGGATTTGTCGAGGATGGGGGGATCATGTAGGATGGGTGTGGAGTCTTGACCTTGGCTTGGAAAATGAAAGGGATTGATTATGATTGGGAATAGAATCTTGAAATTCCTTTTCTTGTTCACCCAGGGATGTGGATGCATCTGGTTCGTCCTTAATTACTATATTACCATGGTCAATGAGGTCTTGGACATAGTCTTGAAAAGGTCAACACCGATTAATGGTATGCCCCCAAGTTCAGTGATATACATAGTATTGATTATCTTTATACCAGGAGGGTTTAGGCTTAGTGGGATCAAGGTGCCAGATAGGTGGATAGACCATCATTTTGACGGTGACTAGTTGTTTAAAAAGGGTGTCCAAGGAGATAGGAAGGGGAGTATAAGAACCCGCTTCTCTTTGTGACTTAGATGTGGAAGTATTGGATTTGTGTTCAGATGATTGGTGATGCGACAGGGTGGAGAGAGTCGAGGTGGCCAAGATTGGCTTCCCTTTGCTAGTATGGGAATGTATAGATGGTGGTTTATGACTAGTAGATGGAGGATTGGTACGGGACTCACATGAAGGGGCTTGGACAGGAGGTGCAATGAGTTGAAAGGGATCAACACCTTCAAGGAGTGGAACACCCATCATAATAAGCCATAAGAGGATCTCATCCTTGTTGGAAACTATGCATTGGTCTATAAAAGTGGGGTCTATCTCCATGGTGATAGTTGATAAAGGAGGGATGATGATGGAGGTAGGCTAAGGATTAGGGATAGTTGCTTGAACAAAGATAGGTATGAATGCTTTGAGCTAGTACGATATGTGATGATGGATGAATGGATTAAAGAGTAGGATCAGATTTCAAACTAATAGTGCAATAGGTACTAACGACCTATCAACAATGTCTAGTTGTCAAGCTACCTATTTCACACTATTTTTGCTTTTCTACATTCAAAGGAAGTAAGAAACTAGATAAAATGGTCAGGGGTTTGTACATACCCGGATGAAGTTTGTGCACCATTATCCAGACGTTGTAGGGACTCCTCTTTGGTTGTGGAGGATGACACCTGTAAAAGAAAGAGACTCAAACACAGAGATTGTTAGATAGAGATAAGGTGGACTACCAAGCAAAAGCTCAGTCCTAGAAGTGCAAAGACTTCTTTGTGGGATGACAGTCCACTGTTAATAAGCAAAAGTGTCAAAAATAAAGAAATGACAAAAGACTAGCAAAGAGAAAACTAGATAATGCGTACCTGTTGTCTGCTGTCGGTCTGCCACAGTTGCCGACGCCGGTTAGTCTGTCGATGTCGGTTTGGTTAAGGTTGCTGATGTCGGTTAGTCTTGCCGACGTCGATAGGGGCAATGAGCCTGGAGACTGGCGTCGGTTGGGGCAATGGCCTTGGACGGGTTCTAGACAAGGTCTATGGTCGATGGAATAGTCTGTGGTAGTCTGAGAGTCTGTGTAGGGTGGTAAGGCAGTAGATAGAGTCCTTAGGAGGGACAAAGGCGGGGGATATGTTGTCAGAAAAGGGGTAAGATATGGGAAAGGCCTCTCAGTCTTTTCGAAAAGAGAGTCAGGGCTGGTCTGGTTAAAAGTCAGGTCTGGGTTGGTAATATGGCTTAGAAGCAATAAACAGAAAACTAATTACAAATACATTCTAAGCTACTGAAATGACATAAAAGAAGAATACTTAGCTCTTTAGCAGGGAACCAGAAGGAGTGTAGAAGACTTGTGGCTGATGTAGAACACTGATGCAGAGTACCTATAGCCTGTGATGCTTGATGTGTGTCTGGGAGAGAGGGAGAGAGAGGTCGAATACCTACAGCCAAAAAATTAGCAGTCGAGGAAGAGAAATTGATTCAGAGTTGTGATTTTAGCGTCCCAGGGGAAGAGAAGTCACCTTCGGGTTGTAAGTTGGTTTTAAGCAACCGACGTCGGTGATCCCATCGGCGTCGGTCGACTGTAACCGATGTCGGCAGCTAGAATAACGGAAAAAGGGCTGAAATTAGCCTTTTGCCCATTCTTCCAACTGCCAGGGTCAATTGGTCGTGGGAAAATGGTCGAAGGTGGATTAAAATAAGCACGGGAGGGTTGAAATAGGTCATAAATTGGTCATAGGGTGATGGGAGGCATCCAAGGAGAGGTATCCAAGGTGGGGTGAGGTGTCATGGGTGATGTGTCAAAGGGGGGTGTTATTAATTCAAAATAAGTTATTATTTTAAATTAATAAGTTTGTGGGTTATGAATGTGTTAGAAGTAGACCAAGGGGACCAAGGGGGGAGATGACCAAGGGTTAGACACGATTTCGGTGTCTAAATTTGCCCTTTTTTGTCTTGTTGGTTGTTCTGGATGAACTGCAAGACAAAAATAGGAGTAAATTGCTTCAGGTATGGGATAAGGTTGAGGTTGCCCCAATTATGATGATGAGGTATCCCCCCTCAAAGCAGGAGTCGAGGGAAGGGAACCTGAAATTGGGTGTCGATTTGATAGATAGTAGATGGATGTGGGGATGGTGTGAGTGCGAACACTACAATAGTTCAGATTGGGTGCATACCACTTCACGAGATGGTCAGGTCAAATTATCGCAAGTCAAGGTCGAAGAGTGCCAAAATCAAAATAACTGGGCCCCAGCATTTAGTCATAGCTGATTGGGTTATTCGATCCAAGTTGTATCTCCAATGGTCGTCATGTTCCAAGTATCTCGGGCTCAGGAAGTGCTCTTGAAAACACAAAAATGTCACAAGTAGTGGGGATCAACTTGCTCACGATCCAATACTTGTGAGGGTCAAAATGCGGGTTGTGGACAATTTTGCTAACCATTCGTGAGGTAGCATACATATAATCACAACAACTAGGGCAAAGTTGTCTCAAAAATGGTCATGGTCTGAGGAGATAGTCGCGATCTCCAAGGTTGTTGGTTAAGTCGAGTCGAGATAGATAGTTGGTCCATTAGATGGACGGACGAAGGAATATGGCCGAGTTAACCTCAGAAGACCCCATGTCAACTGAGTGTTGCCTACATAGCCCCTATTGGAAGGGCCTCAGGCCAATGTAGTTCTCCCTAAAAGGGAGGAAGGGTCAAAGTGGTCGATAGGTGGTTTGGTCAGGTTAGGTCATGGTCAAAGGTAAAATAATTTGTCCATCAGGTAGATGAACAAACAGATGTGGTCGAGCTAATCCCAGAAGACGTCATGTCATCTGAGTGCTGCCTACATAGCCCTTGTCGAAAGGGCCTCAGACCAATGTAGTTCAGACGAAGAGTCAAAGTGGTTGATGATTGGGGTCTTTACTAAGTTAAGTGATGAGATGGTTTGTCCATCAGGTAGACAAACAAACAGATGTGGCTGAGCTAACCCTAAAAGACGTCATGTCATCTGAGTGCTGCCTACATAGCCCCTTGTGGTGAGGGGCCTCAGACCAATGTAGTTTAGACGAAGAGTCAAAGTGGTTGATGATTGGGGTCTTAACTAGGTTAAGTGATGAGATGGTTTGTCCATCAGGTAGACGAACAAACAGATGTGGCCGAGCTAACCCCAAAAAACGTCATGTCATCTGAGTGCTGCCTACATAGCCCCTTGTGGTGAGGGGCCTCAGACCAATGTAGTTCAGACTAAGAGTCAAAATGGTCGATGATTGATTTTTTCATGTGTGAAATGATGAAGGTAATATGGTTTGTCCATTAGATAGACGAACAAATGGATATGGTTGAGCTAACCCCAGAAGACCCCATGTCAACTGAGTGTTGCCTACATAGCCCTTGTTGGAAGGGCCTCAGGCCAATGTAGTTCTCCCCAAAGGGGAGGAAGATGGTCGGTTATAGATGGGTTGGACGAGGTTAAGTTATGGTTAAAGGTAATATGGTTTGTCCATCAGGTAGATGCACAAACGGATGTGGCCGAGCTAACCCCAGAAGACGTCATGTGATCTGAGTGCTGCCTACATAGCCCCTATGTTGAGGGGCCTCAGACCAATGTAGTTCAGACGAAGAGTCAAAATAGTTGATGATTGGTTTTGGTCATGGTTAAAGGTAATATGGTTTGTCCATCAGATAGATGAACAAATGGATGTGGCCGAGCTAACCCCAGAAGATGTCATGTCAACTGAGTGTTGCCTACATAGCCCATGTTTGAAGGGCCTTAGACCAATGTAGTTCAGTAGAAGAGTCAAAATGGTTGAAATATGGTTTGTCTATCAGATAGACGAACAAACAGATGTGGCCGAGCTAACCCCAGAAGATGTCATGTCATCTGAGTGCTACCTACATAGCCCCTGTTAGAAGGGCCTCAGGTCAATGTAGTTCTCCCTAAAAGGGAGGAAGAGGGTCGGTTATGGATTGGGTCTTGACCAGGGTAAGTCATGGTGAAAGGTAGAACGGTTAGTCCATCAGATAGATGAACAAACGGATGTGGCCGAGCTCATCCCAAAAGACGTCATGTCATCTGAGTGCTGCCTACATAGCCCCTGTTTGAAGGGCCTCAGACCAATGTAGTTCAAAAGAAGAGTCAAAGTGATTGATAGTTGATTTATTCATGATGATGAAGGTAATATGGTTTGTCCATCAGATAGACGAATAAACAGATGTGGCCGAGCTAACCCCAGAAGATGTCATGTCATCTGAGTGTTGCCTACATAGCCCATGTTGGGGGCCTCAGACCAATGTAGTTTAGAAGAAGAGTCAAAGTGGTTGATGATTGGTTTGTTCATGATGATGTTACAGCCTTTTCCATATTGTGTGATGGTGTATTCTGTAACATTGGTTGAGTGGTCTTTCATCTCTAGCAATTTTTCATATTAGTAATGGGTTATGCTAAAAATGAATTGAGATGATTTATGCTTCAGCAAGTAATGGTTTATGCTTAACATAAATTGTGTATGGTCTATAGTTTCCATGTGTATTGGTTTCCATAGAAACTAGTGTGAAATGGACTATGTCATGTTGGTCTGAAAATGCTTGGTTGGTTTGGTTGGGTTTTGGTTTGGTTGAATGTGACAAAGGTATAAGAAGTGAAAGGCGCGTTGCTCTTTCATTGACAAGGACCATAATGGTGGCATAGATAGGGGGTTGTTTAGAAACAAAAGCCCCGTTCATGTATTACGTCGTTGACCATTGGTTATGTTAGAGAAGTAATCGAATCACTTGACGTTAAGTGAGCGCGAAATCCCTTGAGTATGTTGGGGTGATAAATTTAATTATGTGAGATGGATGGAAGGGGGAACCCTTTTTGGCAGGAACAACTTTGCCCCTTTTATAGGTGACTCCGAGAATGACTATAGACAAGTTCATGACTTTATAGTTTGTCAGTAATTTTATTTTATTTTATTTTTTTTGGGGCAGACTGATCGATGCAGGAAGTCTGCGAGGGGATGTTGTCTTGTTTTATGGTCATGTTGTGAAGCTGATCGATGCGGGAAGCTTCTAAGAAAGTGTTGTTTTGTAGCAAGATTTAGGCATAGCCATCCTTCGAGGGAGTGGTCTATATTTTGCTTTGTATGTTTTTGAGGGCTTTGAATAGTTGTCCTTCAAGGGAGCAGTCTATTTTTTATAGCAATGATGCAGCTGTCCTTCGAGGGAGCAGTCTACATTTATAGTTTTATGACCTTGGAATATGCATCCCACTTTTATATTTTTTTGGTTTTTTGACTAAATTTTTGGTCATGGACTTGACTATAAAGGTATAGAGGGTTTCCCTTTTATTAGGACGAAGCATTCATGCTTGACCAAAGGGTTAACTGATGTTTCTAGGGTTGAGGGTTGAAAGGAATAGGAATGACGATGATGGAGATTGCTCAAGAGATCGAGCTCAAGTTAAATGTCAAGTGAATAATTACTTGACTAGCAGTAGACTGGTCGAAGATGCAAGGCATAAAGGGGCTGAGGTTCTAACAAGTCCTTGACCCATGCTTGTTATGATGCACGGTCCGAGTCAATTAGGAGCAAACTTGCCCCATTTGCTTCATTCTAAATTGGTCATATGTTGGTCGTTGTTTGGTTGGTTGATGTGTGGTCGATGCTTGGTTGGGGTCGATGTTTGGTCGAGGTTTGGTCGATGCTTGGTTAGTTGATATGTGGTCGATGCTTGGATAAGGAGGCCGTCGAAACCTCGCTTGTAAAAAAGTCCCCCTAACATGGTGTAGCGAGCAGTGTTCTTGATAAAAGCTCACCGTCTATTACTAGAGAGTTTAGGAGGGATGATAGAATATGTCAAGTAGTCCACGAGTCGCTTATACCAAGCGTCATGTGGACTAGAGTGGTTAGGAGGAGTTTCCCCCAGTGATGATGGTCGAGACATGTCCAAGATAGAAATATTGGGTTGTGTTGGTTGAGAGGTCTTGACGAATAATGGATATGTCAAAGGTGTAGAAGTCTGGTCTGTTCCTTTATTCTTCACAGTTTGGGGCCTGGTAGCCACACTACCAGTTTTGATTTCGAATAAAGGTTGAGGAGGTGGTTGAGGGACCATAGTCTTGTATGGGGATCCCAGTTTAGGTGACGAGGTTTTGGAGGCATGAGATGATGTCGAATGTTGGTCAAAAATGTGGTCAAAAGAAGCCTCAATGTGAGGGGTGTCCTTTGCCAGATGTTGACGGATGACAGCCTTAAGGGCGCAACAACGCTCAGTGTCATGCCCCGGTGTGCGATGATACCAACAAATTTTAGTGTCATCGAACCAAAGGGGTTTTGGTCTGAGAGTTGGTAAGGCTTGATAGGCAGGAGGACAATGCTAGATGACTGCAACAATCGACATAACATCGAAGCACAAGAACCCTTTAATGGGTCTGCACTCTTTATTGTAGTAGAGGTTGACCATTTCTGTTTAGTAGTTGTTGGAAGAGTGTGTCGTGTCACCTTTTTAGTTGGCGATATGGCCACGTGTGGAGATGGCACGTTCTTGTTGAGAGGTGTTGGATGTGGGAGCAATCCTACTAAAGTAGACAGATGTGGACCCAAGATGGATGGTAATGGCGAAGGTGGGGGAGGAGTTCTCTGATGAGGTTTAGTAGCTTTTTTTGGTTTAGTGTGAGGACTACTATTGTGCGGGTTGAGGTTTAAGTCTACCGTCACTTGTGGGTTGGATGTAGGGCACACACTGAGGGATTTAACCTGTTTCGGCATAATGAATGCCTGTGAAGGTTTGGGTGAGGTTGCATGAGGTTTTATAGTCAGTCGTTTAAAAGATTGAGGTGATTGTGAGAGAATCGTCACCGGATCTTCTTTGGTCGAAGTTGGTGAAGTGATAAGTTC
Organism: Torreya grandis; assembly: GCA_037957365.1. NCBI lineage: Eukaryota > Viridiplantae > Streptophyta > Pinopsida > Cupressales > Taxaceae > Torreya > Torreya grandis. The sequence goes on from JARHVA010001713.1 coordinate 2,123,820, forward strand.
TTCTCTCGGCGGAGAAGGAATTGGATAATGTGGCTCTTTAGTTGGAGAGAGTGTTGGGATGATAATGGCTTCCTCATGTGGTCAAAGAGCGGAAAAAGTATGATCCCCCATTGATGATAAGAAGGATGAGGGTGAGGCAGTCGGCGTTGGTGTCATCAAGGCGTCCTGCAATATGTGACAGGTCAAGGTAGATTCTCCCACATGTGAAAGAGGTGTGGATGGGGGATTATCCTCCATTGGTCGAGGCAAAATGGGAGAGGAAGGCTCCTCTACCCGTGGTGGACAAGTAGGTTGATTAACCTCTTCAGACTGTGAGAGAGGTTGGTTAGGCATAGGAGAGACCGTGTTGACCGTGTGTATGTTACGCTCTTGAAGGTCATCGGCCATAGTCTGGACATGATTTTGACTGGGGGGATGGTTAGAAAAAGGTTGTCTAAAGACGTCTAAGCTTTGATTAGGTGGCGCATTTGGGTTGTCCAAGACAAGATCACCCTTGTCTAGTATGTCTTGGACAATGTTTTTAAAGGTTGTGCAGTTGTTTGTGTCATGGCCATGGACACAGTGATAATGACAAAAGGCATTTTCCCTGTACCATGCAGGGATAGGTTTTGAGGGGTCGAATTGAGGTGGTCAGATTTGAGGGAGATTGAGGACCCCCTGCTTGACGAGTTTATCCAAAATGGCAGCGTATGATTCTCTAATTAGAATGTACTGACGTTGTATGGATCATCGTTGAAAGTGTTTGGTGATGCTTTGTGATGTGGAGGGTTGAGATTGATTGGTTGTTGTCGAAGATGATGATTTAAAGACCACAGCGTTTGCCACTCCCTTGGACTTGGAGTGGGTAGAAGGAGGCTTGGAAGAAGGGTCATTAGATTTTGCGTTGTTATTTCACAATTTGACCTTGTCCTCTTCAACAGCGCGGAGTTCAAGCTTTCGAGCCATGGTGAAAGCTTCGTCAAAAGTGCAGAATGTCTGAACCCGCAAAGTAGGTGAGATGTGCTTGGCACATGCTCTAGAGAGGAGCTCGATGAGCTCAGGTTGAGGTAAGGAGAAGGAGAGTTGGTTAATCAAACCTCTCCAATGGGCGACAAAGTCAGCTATAGATTCGTTGTCAAACTGTCTGATAGAGTATAGGTCCGTGATTGAGACCTTTTTGGTGATATTGATCGAAAAGTGGTCAAAAAAAAGTTGAGCTAGTTGGGTGAATGTGAAAAAAGAGTGATTGGTGAGAGAGCTGTACCAATCGAGGGCAGGGCCAGAAAGTGACATGGGAAACGTGCGTAACAACAACGCATCATCATGCGCTATAAGATAAAAAGCATGTCTAAACGCTCGTAGATGTTGCTGTGGGTCTTCCTTACTCTGGAAGCGAGTAAACTTGGGAAGCTCCCACTGATTTGGATAGGGTCATATTGGGACTGAAGGATGAATGGGTTCATTACAAATCTGTTCGTATGAGAGAGCATTGCTGGAACCGGAAATAGATGCCTCAAAGTTAGACATCTTATCCATCAACATCTTGATTAGATCGGTTGACGAATTTGCAAGTGGGGCACCCCCTAGGTTGTAAGGTACCTGGAAGGTGTTAGGAGGGGCGTATGACGTAGTTGGTTGCACCTGTATAGGCGCAACATATCGATAACTAGTCATTAGGACAGATGTTGAGGCCAAAGGGGCTTGTGTCATGAAGCTGGAGGGCATGAGTTGACTAGATACCGCCAAAGGTGGTTGAATGGCGGCATTGGTAAAAGGATGGGTAGTCACTCTCACATTTATAGGTGCAAGTGTGTATGGAGTCGAGACAATCAAGTTCTGGTATGATGTATAACTTGGTTGAATTGCATGTGGTTGAGGGGGTAATGAAACCCCGATGGAGGTCGGTCCAAAAATAGATGGGGAGGCCAAACTTTGCGTATTGGCCATGGTCGGGTTAATGGTTGAGGCAATACCCTGAGTCATAAGAGGCTGGGTAGCGGATGGTGTTGATGTCACTGCCGCTTCACCCGAAAGGTCTCGCATTTGGTTTCTTGCGAGATAGTGTTGGAGAGCCTTGACATTATGGTCAAAGAATCTCTCAAAATATTGATCCCCCTTGAGAACGATAGGGGATGGATTGGGGGTTGAATGGATAGGAGAATATTCAGTGTTTGAATGATACTCCATTAGAGGACTTGATATGAAAGGCGAAGGCGGAAGTGGTTGTTTCCTTGCGTGGTCAACATGTCAGGATCTTGCTCCACCAAAAGAGCACAATATGATTACCAAACCAAGCAACTTAATATGCAGAAATTAACCAGATTCACCAAGTAACTAGAATTCAGAATAACACATGATATGAGAGACAATACACAACTTGTATTAATACTTTACAGAAAAGAATACAATAAAGAAGATGCCACTTCTTCTCCACCACCTTACAGAGGTTTCCCACACCTCAAGTGAACAGTAAATCTTCTCCCCAAAGCTCTCCCTCTCAGGTCCCAACACACAACTCAAATACAGAGTTGGTGTTCACCTCATGTGCTCCACGCACACCACAAGTGCTCCACGCACTCCACAAGTACTCCACGTACTCCACAAGTACTCAAGGTACTTCAAGTAGATCTCCCATGAACCTGCAACAACCTGCAATTCAACAGACCATACTTATGGAAGGAACTCCCTTGCCTTCCTCTTTGCTCTATCCGAGTACACACCTGTACTCCAAGTAGATCCTGCCTGATACTGCTCCCTGTTGTGTTGCTATCCTATATGATCCTGCACACCTGCAAATCAACCCAGTTCTGCACACCTGTGAACCTTGACCTTGCACACACATACACTTGCAGATCAACGATCTTACTTACCATGTAGATCTCCTATATAGGCCATGCACCTGTGACCAAGATCCTACACACCTGAAGAATCTTGCTGACTCTCCAAAACCAGCGCCCACCTTGGTACTGCTGTGGAACTAGGAGGAACACCCTTGCTCACCTCACACATAGAAGGAGCTAACTTTGCTCAACTCAAACTAGAACAACTTTTCCAATACAACCATGAGTCTATTATATAGATCTCATCCAAACAATGATTAGACATCTAATTACAATAATTAGATCCGCAACTCTCAGTCTAAAAATAGATCTAAACATGCAAACACCTGGTTCGTTAGCTAACTGCCCGTAATAAGCTCGCAGTCGAACCACACAGGCGATCGACGTCGGTCCCTGTCTGCCTAGGAGTCACCGACGCCGGCCAATCTCTGACCGACGTCGGTTGCTTCCTGTCTCCTACCTGCCGACGTCGGTTGGCCAGACCAACGCCAAAGACTGTGACACTCAGCAACTCATCCTGCAACCTCTTTCATGTCTGCATCAGTGAAGCTTTTAGCTCCACAACCTAACAATCTCCCACTTGGAGATAAACAGTTGCATTGTACCTGTACCTGTACTCTGTCTAATCAGTTTCCTGGTTTGTATCCCTCTTCAAGCTCAATCCTGAAGACAACCCACCACACATCCCGTGGTGTACCTCCTGTCATTCGAGTACCCTGCCACATCTGAACCTACAAACACATGTAGTGAAGTCCTGACCCTGCATGTATACTTGCTGCTGGTCCCTCTCAAATACCTGAGAACTCACTTCCCCGAATTGGCTCCTAACTCTCTGATAGCTCCCATTGCATGGGAATACTCAGGTCTATACCAGACCTCATGTGATTTTGGACACTGTACCTATCCAGCCCTTAGTGTGCTCTGGCTCTGCATCATGAACCTTGCCAACACCTGATTCACATCAGCTCCCACTCGAGACAAAATCAACCTGTGATCTCCATGTCTCCCATGTCAAATAATTTCGCTGCTCCAAACTCCTCATGACATGCCACTGAACTAACCTTACCCTTAGCTCAGCAAGACCCTGTATGTCTGAACCTGTACCAAGTTCATCCTCCACATACAGCAACAGGATAATGTTGCGACCATCATCCACCTGGTAAGATAAACACAATGGTTATACTGACATTGACTAAAGCCCTGCTTTGTCATCCACCTGGTACCACCTGTCAGTCCTGTCCCACTGTCCTGCAGCTCCTCAAGACCATATGACCTGGTCTTCCGTCTCACGTATCCGTTCTCTCTATTCTTCAACTAAGGTATCCATTCGTCTCTGTGTTTTCTTACCTGCTGGCAACCCTACCAAAACACACCTATTTGGTTCTCCTCCAAGGAATCACATCCTCATCCATGCCAAGCTCACACCTGTTTCCTGGATCCTTCCTACTCTACAATCAGCAACATGTATAAAGAAGAGGAACAACGAATTTGAGGGCCTACTTACGTCTTCAGTCCTCTGTATGGGTGTTTGAGACTCCTTGGCAGCTCGCTGTCCACCCAAAATCCGTTACAGTGACCGACCTCGGTCACTCCACAGTCTGCATCCGACCGAAGTCGGTTCCCATGCGTCTATCCCTGACTACCGACCCTGCCGACATCGGTGTCTCTGCTGCCGACGTCGGTCCTCCTGACCGACATCGGTCTTACCTACTGCCGACGTCGGTCCTCCTGACCGACGTCGGTCTTACCCTGCCCGACATCACCGGCTTCAGTCTGCACATGACCGACATCGGCACCTGTCTGTTCAACGTCGGTTCCTTCTGATCGATGTCGGTACCTGTGTTTGCCTGTGAGTGATGACTTTTTACTCGCGAGCTTCTTTGAATCAAAACCCATGTCCAAATTGCTCTGCTCAGAAGTATCCAGCACCATCCACTGGTTTCTATCTGCCATCTCCTCCAAGTACACCAAGGCTTTCCAGTTCTTAAGCCTGTCAAATATATCGGTCTTTCGCTTAAGAACATGCATCTCCTTCCTGCTCATGTGACCAAGCCTACGAAGCCACGTCTCCACAACAAAAGAAGAATCAGTAATATAAACAAGTAGATAAAGAGTACCTATTTTCTTACCACCAGCTAATTCAAGTGCATCCGCTGTGAGAGTTCTTGTGCATCTCTCATCACCCAATCTTTCTAAAAAAATTAGCCATATCTCCAAACCTGGGACCTGCATGACCTTCATCAACACCTGTGTGTTGGCCGCCTGCAATTTCAGCTTCACTTCCCCTTTGCCAATTCTTTGGCAAGGCTCACCAGCGCCTCTACCTGGGGCTGCATGGAAAGAGGCAACCGAATCTTTTATCCAAGATTCAACTTTATCCAAGAAACCTCCCAGAGCATCCTGTGCAACAACACCTGCTACATCTGCTTCTTCAGTTTCTTCATACTGATCTGCTACCAACCAACAATATTCTTTTACCTGTTCTTTCTTTCTATAGGACCTTAAGAGACCATCTGTGCTTTTCAACTCTTCCATTCTTAGCTTACTTTCATCTGCCATTGCTCTACTCCCACTCGATCAGAAACCCCTGAGAGTGTCCTGTAATCAAAACACACTACCCAGATCTAAACCAATCTGTTAGTTTCCCAACCAAAAGCTCTGATACCACTTGTCAGTGGTATCAAGCTATGAGCCAACAACCTTGCTCTGATACCACTTGTCAGGGTCTTGCTCCACCAAAAGAGCACAATATGATTACCAAACCAAGCAACTTAATATGCGGAAATTAACCAGATTCACCAAGTAACTAGAATTCAGAATAACACATGATATGAGAGACAATACACAACTTGTATTAATACTTTACAGAAAAGAATACAATAAAGAAGATGCCACTTCTTCTCCACCACCTTACAGAGGTTTCCCACACCTCAAGTGAACAGTAAATCTTCTCCCCAAAGCTCTCCCTCTCAAGTCCCAACACACAACTCAAATACAGAGTTGGTGTTCACCTCTTGTGCTCCACGCACACCACAAGTGCTCCACGCACTCCACAAGTGCTCCACGTACTCCACAAGTACTCAAGGTACTTCAAGTAGATCTCTCATGAACCTGCAACAACCTGCAATTCAACAGACCATACTTATGGAAGAAACTCCCTTGCCTTCCTCTTTGCTCTATCCGAGTACACACCTGTACTCCAAGTAGATCCTGCCTAATACTGCTCCCTGTTGTGTTGCTGTCCTATATGATCCTGCACACCTGCAAATCAACCCAGTTCTGCACACCTGTGAACCTTGACCTTGCACACACATACACCTGCAGATCAACGATCTTACTTACCATGTAGATCTCCTATATAGGCCATGCACCTGTGACCAAGATCCTACACACTTGAAGAATCCTGCTGACTCTCCAAAACCAGCACCCACCTTGGTACTGCTGTGGAACTAGGAGGAACACCCTTGCTCACCTCACACACAGAAGGAGCTAACTTTGCTCAACTCAAACTAGAACAACTTTTCCAATACAACCATGAGTCTATTATATAGATCTCATCCAAACAATGATTAGACATTTAATTACAATAATTAGATCCGCAGCTCTCAGTCTAAAAATAGATCTAAACATGCAAACACTTGGTTCGTTAGCTAACTGCCCGTAATAAGCTCGCAGTCAAACCACACAGGCGACCGACGTCGGTCCTTGTCTGCCTGGGGGTCACCGACGCCGGCCGATCTCTGACCGATGTCGGTTGCTTCCTGTCTCCTACCTGCCGACGTCGGTTGGCCAGACCAACGCCAAAGACTGTGACACTCAGCAACTCATCCTGCAACCTCCTCCATGTCTGCATCAGTGAAGCTTTTAGCTCCACAACCTAACACAACAAGCGTTTTGGTTTGACTTCGTGTCAAAACCATTCAAGGCAAAAAGGGTCAGGTTTTAGAAGTTGTGTTTTTTCAGTTTCAAAACCCAGAATGTGGTTTTGGCAGAAAAAGGGTCGGGTTTTAAGGCTGTTTTGGAAAAAAAGTTGTTGACAGTGACCGACGTCGGTAGAAAAACTGATGCCGGTGAAAAAAGTTGCCGACGTCGATGGAAAAACCGATGTCGGTGACTATGTGTTTCCAGAAACTCAGAAACTGAAAGTTTTTGGAAGAAATAAGAAGGTCTGAGTTGTTTTTAGATCTCAGAATACGACCTCACCAACTCAAAAAATCAGATAGAGACAGAAAATAGATGAAGACAAGCAGACCCTAACGTTAATTCCTAAGAATAAGTTTTAGAGTCTTGTTGGCTTATGCCTTAGAAGAGTGTGTTTGGAAAGTTGGCTTGTAGAACGGGTCCTAGAAGAGGCAGTCTAAAGTTGGTTTCAGGTTAGTTTCAGTGCTCAAGAGTCTGTATTAGGTTTTGTATGTGGCCTGGTGCTAAGGAGCAAGCTCCCCTCACTTCACGAGCCCAGAGATAAGCTGGGTCGCTTAGCCAGTATATACTTCCCCTAGAGTTTATACTCTGCCAGAGAACAGACTGGGCTTTCCCCTTGGTAGTGAAGTCCAAGTGGGATTGTCAGGAAGGGTAAGGTATCCGCTAGGTGATGAAATCCTAGTCGGACCTTGTCTCAGGTATGTTTTGATGTTTAGTTTGTGAAAGTGGTCAGGGTATGTAACATAAGTGGACTACGCTTTATTCACAAACTAAACATCAAAACATACCTGAGACAACAGGTTATGTAACATAAGTGGACTACGCTTTATTCATAATGCGTTTTAAGTTACTAGATGTGAGAGCTAAGTATGCATTCAGGCAGAAATGAAATGCAATAGATTTTTAAGCCCAAATTGAAATGTGTGTTCAGATGCAGACAAGTGGAGAAAAGGTTGAAGAGTATGAATTTCACTACTCTAGATGCAGGAAAGAAAGAAAAAGAATGATTCTTTTTAACTTTGCTGATAGTGTCTTTTGGAAGAGATAGAGGAAAATGATGCAAGAAGAGACCTAATGCACCTATATGAAAAGTTTGTTTTTAGAAGAAAAAGAATGAACCTAAGGAAAACTCCTAGGGTCCCACCAGGCATGCCAGAATGTTTCAAACTGTTTTCGATTTTCTACATTCAAAGGAAGTAAGAAACTAGATAAAATGGTCAGGGGTTTGTACGTACCCGGATGAAGTTTGCGCACCGTTATCCAAACGTTGTAAGGACTCCTCTTTGGCTATGGAGGATGACACCTGTAGAAGAAAGAGACTCAAACACAGAGATCATTAGATAGAGATAAGGTGGACTACCAAGCAAAAGCTTGGTCCCAGAAGTGCAAAGACTTCTTTGTGGGATGACAGTCCACTGTTAATAAGTAAAAGTGTCAGAAATAAAGCAATGACAAATGACTAGCAAAGAGGAAACTAGATAATGCGTACATGTTGTTTGTTGTCGGTCTGCCACAGTCGCCGACGCCGGTTAGTCTGTCGACGTCAGTTTGGTTAAGGATGCCGACGTCAGTTAGTCTTGCCGACGTCGGTAGGGGCAATGAGCCTGGAGACCGGTGTCGGTCAGGGCAATGGCCTTGGACAGGTTCTGGACAAGGTCTCTGGTCGATGGAATGGTCTGTGGTAGTCTGAGAGTCTGTGTAGGGTGGTAAGGCAGTAGACAGAGTCTTTAGGAGGGACAAAGGCGAGGGATATGTTGTCAGAAAAGGGGTAAGATATGGGAAAGGCCTCTCAGTCTTTCCGGGAAGAGAGTCAGGGCTGGTCTAGTTGAAAGTCAGGTCTGGGTTGATAATATGGCTTAGAAGCAATAAACAGAAAATTGATTACAAATACATTCTAAGCTACTGAAATGACATAAAAGAAGAATACTTAGCTCCTTAGCAGGGAACCAAAAGAAGTGTAGAAGACGTGTGGCTGATGTATAACACTGATGCAGAGTACCTGTAGCTTGTCATGCTTGTTGTGTGTCTGGGAGAGAGGGAGAGAGAGGTCGAATACCTGCAGCCAAAGAATCAGCAGTCAAGGAAGAGAAATTGATTCAGAGTTGTGATTTTAGCGTCCCAGGGGAAGAGAAGTTGCCTTCGGGTTGTAAGTTGGTTTTAAGCAACCGACGTCGGGTTGTAAGTTGGTTTTAAGCAACCGACGTCAGGTTGTAAGTTGGTTTTAAGCAACTGACGTCGGCGATCCTGTCGGCGTCGGCCGACTGTAACCGACGTCGGCAACTAGAATAACGGGAAAAGGGCTAAAATTAGCCTTTTGCCCATTCTTCCAACTGCCAGGGTCAATTGGTCGTGGGAAAACGGTCGAAGGTGGATTAAAATAAGTGCGAGAGGGTTGAAATAGGTCATAAATTGGTCATAGTGTGATGGGAGGCATCCAAGGAGAGGTATCTAAGGTGGGGTGAGGTGTCATGGGTGATGTGTCAAAGAGGGGTGTTATTAATTCAAAATAAGTTATTATTTTAAATTAATAAGTGTGTGGGTTAGGAATGTGTTAGAAGTGGACCAAGGGGACCAAGGGGAGAGATGACCAAGAGTTAGACACGATTTCGGTGTCTACACTACCAAAAAGATTAAGGATTTGATGGGCACCTAGATTCAAACTAGCAAGGGGACAATATGATGGGTGTTAGTTATGAATAGGCAAGATGATTGGACTAGATTGATGATGATGGGTTTGCTAGATTGAGACTGACAAAATGATAAGATGTTAATAGGATATTGACTAGGTAGGAGATCTGACCAAGTGATGAATGATAGTGGATTAAGATGATAGGATGATGTGGATGATAGGACTAGCTCAAAGCCTTGGAATAATTTTGCTCAAGATAGGATGATTATGTGATGGAGATGGTATGATGAGGACAAGTATGATGATAGGTGAGGATAAGATGAGAGAGGAGTAATATGAGATGGTTTGGACAGAGTTGTGACCTAAGGAGCCAATTAGGATAAGGTAGGATGAGGTTAGACTAGATGGGTGATGGGGACAAGTTTAAGACAAGTGATTAAGTATGGACTTAGGACAAGATGGGGATGATGAGATATGATTAGGATAAGTAGGGGGTATGACTAATGATAAGTAAGACTAGGATAGGATGTGACTAGAGGATGTACAAGAGAATAAGGATATATACAAAATAATGATGAGATAAGGATATACAAGACAAGATGTAGGTGATGGGGGTATGACTAATGACAGGTGGATCTAGTGATAGGATGTGACTAAGAGAATAAAAATATATACAAGGGGCATAAGACAAGGATATACAAGATGGTGGAATAATGAGACAATATGATATGGGGATGATTAGGACTATGGTAGGACAAAGGCGGATAAGACCAAGTCAAGTTTGGACTAAGGGATTAAACAAATCAAGGTGAGGTGTAATTGATTATGGATAAGGTGGACTTAGGATAAGACGTGGATGACCAGGTGTGACTAGGATATGTGAGAAGGATGATTAGGATATGACTGGACTAAGATAGGATAGGACAACGAAAAGGATATACAAAGACAAGATGTACAAGGAAATGATAACAAGGATATACAAGATGATAGGATATACAGGATGATGTATACAAGAGGAGTAATGATGTACACAATGGTAGAAGGATGAGGCAAGGATATACAAGATGGTATGTGAAAAAGACCTAGATAGGTATATAGGTTTGGGTGAAGGTTGACTCAGCTCACAAACAACATGGGTTTAGCAAAACACACACTCAATCAAGCAAGCTACAAACCTATAATTAGTAAACTGATGGGTGTGTAACTCGATGCCTGCACCATCCAATGGCTTCACGGGTGAGGCTATAGGTCGGTGACCCATTACGGTATCAACCAAACCTTCTCAATCTTGCTCACACTCGATGGCTACTTTGGAGCTTATACTGACTCTTACAGCAGTACACCTATTACGATTGAAGGCCCCTAATCTAGGTATACACAAATATTTATAGGTGCATCCCCTATATACACGAATGTACAATGGGGCCTAAGTCCGTATAGGATGTTATCTGACCACCCTATATCTTGGAGCTTAACCACCCCTCACTCCATGGAACCCTTTATAGGAAATTTCACTTAGGTGCGTAATGACATCTCACCTGATTTTTAGACTCCACCGAAACACAGAGTTTGGACTAGTGCACGGTGGTAAAATCCACGATCACTATCCTCCAAAAAAGAAAAAGGGTGGAGGTTTCATAAGCGGTTTTTGATCCTCCAAAAATCTTCGTAAGGAAGCAAGGGGGAGAGCATACATCAACCATAGCCTTCAAGATACAAACATGCAAACAAAAGATTAATTGACCAATTAAGATTAATATGTGATGTATATACAAGATGGAATATAAGAATATACAAGTCAGATAATGACAATGATATATACAAGACAAAGTGATTAAAATAATATATACAAGGCAATAACAAAATTAATTTTTAAAAGTGCCAAGAGGAGTTTTTGACAGGGGACCTACAAATAAGGGTTAATAGTTTGACTTTGGCACTCAAAAAAGGTAACCTACAAGACAAGAATTAGTAATTTAATTTAACAATCTTGAGGGGTAACTTGCAAGTCAAAATGTTAGACCAAAATATGACTTGCAAAACAAGATGTTAGACAAAATTCATCCCTGCAAGAAACAACATGTTAGTTCAATAGGTCTTAATAAAACACCCTAAAACATCGCGATTAAATTTTATCATTCCTTTGGGTTGAGTGGGCCATGATGTGGGGTCTGGGAGCGATAGCCCCCAATGGGATCAAGGGGCAGTGCATCTTACGGGGTCAGGGGGCAACGCCCCAAGTGTGCTCCCTATCATGGTATAGGGCGGGGTTGAGGGGTGGAGCCCTCGATGTCAGGCACTTTGGGCCTTGCAGGAAGCCTGAAATGACTCAAAATTCATGAAAAATGACATCAAAAACACACTTAAAAAGAACAATTTAAAAGACAAAAAATAGTGCAAAATCGCAATTACACAAGGCAATATCGCAACTAAAAACTACAAAATTGTAACTTTAAAGCAAAAATGCAATCGTGAGTTATGATTTTGCAGCTATTAGCTTAACCATGACAGTCAAGCTGCAAAATCACGACTGTTAGACAAAACCGTGACTGCAAATGATAAGATCACTGTTGACTATAAATCAAGAGTTGTAGTTTTGTGATAAAGTACAAAACCTTCAAATTTTGACTGCTTGATTCAAAGAAAATGATCCCTGTATAGGTTATAACAGATATCTAGATGTCAAAATGTTTATTTACAGAGGGTTATGACCGATTTTATGATGTATTCAAAAATTTATGAACAGATGGTAAGATGCTCATGAAAATGGATAAAACCCTGTTCAAACATAAAGTATTTTTTTAGCAGAGGTTACCCTAAGTCTGTCCAATGAAATTTAAAAATTATAACCAGCAGACAATATGGAAAAAATGGGCAATTTATAAAGTCGCTACTCTAGTCACAATACCGGGATTTCACAGGGCAAAATTGCAACTGTTAAAGTTTCGTGATTTGCGATTTTGTGGAAAATGGAAAAAGGCTTTAAGCGATGTGTATTTGCTTTATCTGCAGATGATCTTCTGGTCTGGTCTTCTTCCTGCTGCACCTACAAATTCAACAGATCACATACATACCAAACTCCTTTTACAAAAAGGGGGTTAGTAACAAATGTGCATTTAGATCAAAATCCCCTTGAATCAAAATATAAAGACGATAAGGTTTATGGATAATGAAATCCCAGAGTTTCCTAAAAAATTAGAAAAAATGTTAGAATGAAACCTGTAGCCCAGGGACAATAACTGTTAGGGATTTATCCAATTTTACAATGTTGCAACTCACGATGCCAATACCATAGTTATTAGGGCAAGGTCGCAAATAGAAAAATTGTGATATTGTGTCTTATAGGTTAAGTACTCGAACCTTAACCTTGTCTATCTACAAAACCACAAGTCAATAGTGCAAAATCGTGACTTACAAGGCAAAACCATGATTCACAAAATCACGATTTTGTAATAAACCTGCAAACAGACGGCTAACAATTAGACAAAATCGTTACTTGTTAGACAAAATTACAACTCTATGCAAAGTCGTAACTCCCCAGTTGCAATATTATCGGCAAGCCAAACCCTGTCATGATTAGGAAAATGTTTAGTGGTCACGTCTGGCGGTTAAGACAAAATAACCACTTAGGGACAAAATCGCGACTTTGCATAACAGAGCAATATTGCAACTTCGACCTATGCACGCAAATTTTTAAAATTTTGAGGTTTTTCTTGATCCAATTAGCACTGCAAGCTAGCAAAAACACTTTTAAGATGCAAAATTCTTAGTTTGGGAGGAATACTCCCACCATGGTCGCCAAAATGCACATAAAATTTGACCTCTATATAGATTTAACAATGTAAATTCAAACCCAAAAATCAAAGTACTAGGTAAGGTGATAGAACCATTATAACCTAATGCCAACTAATGAATTCACAATTCAAAACAGCGTTACAATTCTAAAGCTAAATGCTTTACACCATGATTAAACAAGGTTAAAATAAGAGGATTGGGATATGGATTACCTTGACTCATATTTTTGACTAAATGTTTGATCAAAAAATTGTGGATAAAGGATTAGATTGGTATGGATTTGTAATAAAGCTTGGAGATTGCTTTCCATGGAGGAAGTGAATTGTTTAAATAGATAGAGGAGAGAAGAATCAATGGTTGAGGTTTAAACTTGGTTGGAGGAGATCAAGGGTTGTAAATTATTCAAGAAATTTAAAATTCCTTTGAAGCCTCTAAATTTGGAGGTTTCTAGAGAGGAGGGTGAGAATAAAGAAGGTTCTAGATTTGGAGGGTTCTAAAATTTTTTTGAGGGACTAATGGTGATTAGAATGAGATTAAATAGGGATTAGTAAGGGATTCAAGACTAAGTGTGTATGATAGCCTAGGAATAGGATAGTAGGTGGGTGATTGGGAATTTAAAATTCCCAAATAATAGGTAAGTAGGATTAAGAAGGGATAATGGGGATTTAAGATAAATTAATGATTGGTGGGGATGAATAAGATTAATAGAATGGTGAAATATAAAGAATGTGATATTAGATAAATGATTAAGAATGGGATAAATTAGCAAAATATATTAGAATAAATGAGACGAGCAGAATTAGTGTCGACTAATAAGAATATTAGTGACAATAATATAAACGAGCAAATTTAAGTGCATACATTTATATCTGAATTTAACACCTAATTGATTTGTTTTAGAGATAATTTATCATCTTTGTGATCTAAGCTATCTCTACCCCGTTAACCCTAGATAACTCCCATCTAGATATCCAATTTAGAGTTAAACACTTTATAAACTCACATGGTCAAAATTTGATCTTACTATAATCTGATTTTTGTTAAATAAACAACAACTATTCTCGCAACAATTTTCCAATACTCACATCTTCCCGACTGTGCTCTGAAAACAAGTTGAATTTAACATAGCTAAAGGATAGATAAAATATATACAAAAGAAAAAACAATATGCAGCAATCCAACCTCTTGTTTTTATAATCTCTGTACAAAGGTATATAATACATTAGTTGACAACCATTTCGAATTCAAAAGAGAAACAAAGATGAGATGTAATATTTCACTTTTCACCTTCAATGGAGTGTTATTGTCTGCGAATAGTTTAAATATATTTTTATTATTAATAATTTTCTTTGAATCGATTCCTAACACTTAAGATCAAGTGCAACCACCTCCACTAATCCATTGGAAGGACAAAACCTATGTCAATAATCATGAGATTAGGGACAACATTCATGGAATATGACATCCTGGTATGGCTTGCTCTTTACTTGCACTGAATAATCCTGGTATGTTTAAATCTGGAACCATTTATTTCCTCCTGCAGACATGGGCCTTCTCAGTTTGTCATACCACCATCCAAATATGGGGAAAAAAAACCATTTATAATATACATGCTTAATAGGAATGCGCTTCTGGAATCTTTTCGAGACAAAAGTTCAAAATGTCTGAAGATTAATCTTTTTATTTTCCACATCATTATGAACCCTGTGTGTTTACTGAGTGGAAATGACTTGCCAAATTTATGTTTTTAAAATGCAATTTTGTTATCTAGTGTATTGAACCAGTGAAATTTTACAGACGCTGGCCCTTCTACTTGACAAATATTTTGCTGTATTCTATTAATGGCATTGGCATTATACAACTTGAAATGACAAATTTGCGCAAATGTTTCTGTATCCTTAGTTTGTTCATAACAAAAATTTCCGAATGAAGTGACGATTTAAGTGACGAATTCTTCACTTATAATTTGTGTTTAATCTATTTCAAGTGACATCATTGTCATGGTCCAATTCTTCACTTGCATGAAGTTATCAATCTATGATGCAATTCCCATATCCTGAATTTTTCAGTTCACTCTTCACCATTAAAAAGGGTATATTGAAGTAACTCAAGTGAGTATAAGGTGTAAATACATTCGCGTTTTTAAAACAAAAACCCAATTATCTGCACGTAGACTCAAGAAGGCAGGGACAAAAAAAATTCAGAAAAAAGAAAAATATTCTATTGCAATCCTTCAAGCACTATAAACTGTACAGTTAAATGAAGCGCTTGACCTATTAATATTGAATTTCCGATATCTTGAATTGGTGATCTTACACCATGTATTCATTAACCAGACACATTAGAAGACATCTTTCACATTAATTGGATTGCAAAATGTTAAAACCTCTCTTGGGAGAGATTTAATATTAGTGAAATTGTCAATGTTAGAGCCTCTCGGGCCCGTAGTTGACCACTCGATGCAATCATTCATCATGAATGATTTCCCAAAACCAGGCATCCAGATGCACCACATGTAAGTCTTCTTGGCCACCATGGTAAGCTTTCAATTTGCAACCTATTTTAGTTTATGAAGAATTGGGCAGAAGGATAGGTGCAGCTTCTACATCCTTTGTGGTGTCTGCAGAAGTTTTTCTGAAAACGTTAAGTGTGTTCATCCTATCAAATTCTTTAACTGTGTCAAGCATAATAAGAAAAGCATTAGTAGATAGCCGAGGAGATCCAAAGACTCAAACACATTATGGATGAAGGGCATCAATTTTGTATATAAAAAGGATCTAGGTACATTTTTTATTTCAAGTATACTGAATCTACTCAACGCATCCCTAAATAAGACAGTGACCTTGAGAAAAGTGCACACAAGCTCTCACACTCTAAATCGGATGAATTAGCATCCATAAAATTCCGGTTTCAACTAGAAAACAACAAAGGCGAGATAAATTTTACACATTACCCTCTTCCAAGGAGAGCTTTATAGCTTGCCTTTCCAACTTAACTGCAATGGCACTTCGATCAGCTGAAGATAGATGCTCGAGTCCTAGCATTCCATACAACACAAACTAAAAATCGGAGCATTGAAACCTGTTGAAATCACAAGCATCCTTTTAGACATAGATGTAATTAAAAACTATTGGCTGGCTTACCTTGGGAATAGTATTGATCCGACTCATCACATCTCTTCAAAAAAGCCTGCAACCTGTTGAAACGATGCTCAAAATTTGCAATTATTTCTTTCTCCAAGTTAGCATCTTGAGTAGTTGGCTCAGATGAAGCAGACAAAGCTAGAAACTTGCCCCAGTCAGACTCTGATGATGACATTCTTTGAGATGCCTTTTTCACAGAAGCTATTTGTCCTAACCTAATAATTTCGCTGTTATCATGCAGAGTTCTTACTTCCACAGGATTTGTCATATTTGTTGAGTTTGGTATATCATTGCATATCTTCCCTTGATCTAAATCACAATTCCCATACATAACTGGCCTTGGGTAGACAAGTCTAAAATTAACTGACGAATTAGTTATGTTATTTTCATTCAACTCCAATGCCAGCTCCTGTGGTGAAAACCTTTCTGACCCTTGCATATTTTCACTCTCTGAGATCATATTTTGGTGAACAGATTCAACTTTGTCAGCATAAACTTTGTGTCTGTTGAAGCAATATTTTGAGTTGAAATCAGGTTGTGGAGAAAATAAAGCTAAACCTGCTGTTTGTTGTTTTTGGGAAGGACTAAATTGCCTTTTCTTCCCATGGTTAGGGCAATGGCTAAGACTTAGGCACAGGCTGTTGTTTCTTGCAAGTTCCTGAGAATGAGAAATCATTTCCATAGAATTCTCAAAGACAGGAATATGCCTGAGACCCTTCATTGGAATATTATTAGTGGCAGTGGGAAAGTTATTTGTGGAACCAGGAACACTGTACTGCTCTCTGTCAGTGCTTCCTAGTATGTCTTCAGATTTCAAAATGCTAAAAGTGTGTATTACAGGAGGCCAAGGACTAGATGTCCCTGACTTTGCAGATGTGGAATTAAACGCCTCTAATCCTATAGTTTCTTGTGATTGTAAATTATTTTTAGACATGATCTTATGACCCATTTCCTTCTGCAGACTGGCAGAGTTTTCCTGTTCAGATGCATTTCTTGATGATTTCGCACATCTGCCCATTTTTTCTGTGTAACAGTTCACGGAAATATCAGGCTCAAAGGACAATACAGATTCTGGAGTGACAATTTTTCTGCCCCTAAATTGCCTGATGTACTGCAGGAATACTGTATGGACTTCCGCCCTCTCTGGGGCTTGGCAATAGAAAATGACAACAAATTTTCTTTATGAGGACCTGTTGTCTTTTGCTCGACTTCAGATATTGTTATGACGTCTTGATTGTGTGCTAGATCCTCTGAAGCAGATGCGATGCTAGGTACTCTGCAATTTACCTCTTGTGCAGCTTCTTTATCAACCGGGCAAATAGCAACTGTTGCTAATGAGAGAAATGGATTGGAATGTGCATATTTTGTCTCTGGAGAAATAATCATTGGCCTTGGTGTTTGCCACGTAAGAGTTGAAAGAAAATAAGCTGTTTCATGCTTGATGTCAGTGACATCGGAACAATTGCTAGCCTGCACAGTTAAACATAATTATGTTTATCTCCAAATAATATAAAAAACATGTGATATGTTTATTCCTAATCATGCCAAATATGCGATGTACAATAATTTAACATATGACATTTGGTAACACGGGTGAATTATTAGTATCGTCTGGATACCTCCAGATCAACATCAATCTCTATAGTCAAACATAATCACGTTTATCTCCCAATCAAGCAAAACATGTGATATAACATTTGATGGCATATGAGTAAATTTTTAGTATCATCTTAACACCTCTAGATCAAAATCAATGTCAATGACAAGGGTTTGCTGGGGGCATGCCCCTAGGGTTTGGGCACACGATTCCCTGTTTCCCTTCGTGAGGAAAATGGGGGATGCAAGGGAAACCTCCCCAAGCTGAACCCTTTTATAGAGGCCATTTGGGATGTGTTTCCCATCCATGAGCCATCTGCTGGCCTTCAGAGGAATCCTAGCTGTGCGCTGTTGCTAACAAGGGACTCCAGCACTTTTCCTGTTCCATCCCCCTACACACGACTTAAAATATAAGTAACAAGAAATTTAATGGCATGAGAAGGCATACAACACAGGCATAACATATTTATCTCTATAATACGGCTACTAAACTTGGATTCAGAGTTAAAAAGGGAGATTTATTTGCATGATAAACTATTGCTGAAATTACTATAGTTACATGAGACTCAAAATGTAATGTGTGTAACACCAGATACTACATACTGTAGTCTGTTACTAGGGTCACAAATCACAGTGGAGGAAATCCTAATGTGCTCAGAATGCATGGAATATCACTATCTAGAAGCATCCTTGAAAATTTAAGTGTTACCAGCAAAAGTTCAATCTTCCATTTTTCCCTCTCATAGATAGGTGAGTAATGCGTAATACTTCCATGGGATTAACAAAGCATATAGTTTCCAAAGGGATTATCAAATCATTACTTTGTCTTTTTTCTTTTTGAAAAATTGTAACACCAATCCCTAAGTAGTCTTTTTTTATGGGAGAGGAGGTGTTCTCCAACAATCCTATAAACTTGTTTGCCCATCTCCGCATTTGGAAATTTGGCAAAACCTTGATGACAACATTCAAAAGTATAATAATAGTATAGTATCAACAAAAATATATTTTTTAGATCACCATTTTCATGAGTAGGACATACAAATTTATAAATTACTGATGAAATAAACTTTCCAATAGTTGGTGTCTTTCGTATTTCATTCATCAAGTAAAATAATGTATTATTTTTTACCGATAACTTATCAGTTTTACAAGAGACAGCCCTTCCAGAGATTAATATTCTCACACATGATGAAAGTGCTACATACATCTAAGCGTCAAGAGAATAACAGTGAGTCAAGCTCCTGGGTGATTTAGGCAGTGGCTGCTTAAACTACACAGCATTGAGGATTGAAACGATGTAATCCTATAGAATTCAATTGGCAACCACTTGTTAGTTGAAACTTGAAATCAACAACATGTACTACACAAGCCTTGCTTCATTAAGCTGAGGAAGAAGAGGGTCCAAATAAAAATTACATTTATTATCTTCTTACATAAACTTTCCTATACCTCTGTTAAAGCACATATTGATTTGCAAAATAGCAAAGTTGCTAATTTCATGCATCAACGGAATAAATGAACTGCACAGAAAGTTTCTCAGCCAATTAATTCCATGATTGACAAGAACTATGTTTCAATGCATGTAACAGCTAATGCAAATTCAAGCAAGAAAAGCAGATTAGTTAGATCCATTAAAACTTGTGGCATTATGGCAAATAGGAAGAAGATTTCATATCGGAATGATTCTGAAGAAGAAAATGCAGTTTTAAGTAGGTTGCATCTGAAGGATTGGATATACAAGCATAGCAATGACAGGTACCAGACACGGGATAGTGATAACAGAAAAGAAGATGACACTGTCATGCTATTTTTCCATGGGCTGATGAAGGAAAATCTGGGCAATGCCAAATCAGGGTTGCTGATTAATCATTATTGACACAGGTTTGTACACGTTAATCATGTATGGGTCTTGGGGAAACAACCAACAAGTTGGCTCATCCCATGATGAATAGAAGGGTATTGAATGAGCGGTCACAGTTAGCATTAGACTTGACTTCAAAAGAAATATTTGTATAGGGGGACTCAAAATTGTTCACTAAAATACTCAAAGGTGAGGATATGGCATCCAATGTCCTAATAAGAAGGAATACAAGAAAGATAAAAACTTTGCAATACCTTGGTGTTGATAATCTGCAAACATGTCCCCCTTGCTAAAGGGATTGACCCAAGCAGGGCCTTACTTAGGTCACAGGTGGTCTCACCTCCAAAACCTGAGGGCTAAATTAAACTTCATCAGAGGAAACCCTAGTGCTGCAGGGGCTGGAAGTATTATTAGAAATAGCAAAGGCAGTCTCATTGGTGTGTACTCTAAAAATTCTTTATAGATCAAACAATTAAGCTGAAGCTCAGAGTCTTGTTGTAGGCTTGGAACTGGCTCTCCACCTGCACCTCAAGGACATTGTTGTTGAAGGAGATTCACTGCCATACATTAGAGGTATGCTCAAGGGCTCAGTACAAAACTGGAAACTAAACGGAATTTTTAAAGAAACAATACCTCTCAGCCCTCTCTCTAATTGATCCCCTTTGGCCATTGTTTCAAGGAGGCAAGGCAAACAAGCTAGCTGACTTGTTGGCCAATGCTGGAGTTTTCAAGCATCTTCAAATGATTTAAAATCACACTGCTGGGTTCAGGGCAGGTTTGAAGAATTTATTAAGCTTGGGCCTCCATCCTAAGATCAATCCTTAGGGGTATTTTACCTTGGTCAATTAGAAGTGCTCCATGCGCATATGAAATGTGATGCAGTGTGTTGGCTGTACAGCTTGAGCTTTAATTTTAAGTTTGCGGCAGAGAGAAGGCCCCATTGTTTGTGCTTTGATGCCTTTGTAAGAGTCAGAAAATACAGAATTTTTGTAATGTTTGATCTTTGGCATTACAGTTAGGTGTTGGGAAGTTCTGCTGAAATTGTGCAATCGGAACGCACATCAATTGTAAAATTCTCTATTTATACCTATTGTCAAAGAAGGTACACGTATGGGTTTTGTAATTGACCAATTGGATAAATTGGTTGCCAAATCATTCTTGTAACACCATTTAGCATTTTTTCTGCTGTTAATTAAACGAACTTGGTGGTGTTCAAAAATATATGCACTGGCCAGGAGCCGTGCTTATGGATCCTAGTTCTTTAAATACTATGACATTTGTGATTTGGAGCCTTGCATATTTTTAAGCAAATGCATCAGGCAGATGTTGAGCTAAACACTTTAACCTTTGCCGGCACCTTCCACTTTGTGCTTATCTTGGAGCTTTGGAACAGGGTTTGGAGACCTATCAAAATTAATTTAAAGTGGACCTTAGTCTGGCATGATATGACTGCCATGATAGACATGTATGCAAAATGTGGAAACTCAAAGATGGCATGTGAATCTTGACAAAACGCCTCATTAAGATGTGATTTCATGGACTGAAATCATTGCCAGATTCACATTTTATTGGGCTTGTTATAAAGCCTTGGGGATTTTCAAGCAAATGCAATTAGCAGGGTCAGACTCATCATCCTTTGCCAGTTTGGGCCAAACTAGGAGCTTTAGAATAGTAACGTTGGAAGGTGGTGTAATTCTTCATCAAGCACCGAGGCAAGTCTACACTATGAGCTACTTCAATCAAGCTCCAGTTGTTAAACAGCTGTTTGAGAAGATGGCATCAATTGATATGGTTACTTATTCATTCCACTGGAGGTCAAAGCTGTTACGTACAACCTCTGGAGGGGATCGACAGCGGTAATGTGTGGATACCTTGATTGTCACTCCAGTTGATAAGATCATTAGATATGTTAAAAAGTAAACTTCTATTGAAGAAACTTTCCCCCTTGCTGAAACTGTTCTGCCTCAAGGAACAGGAATGCTTGGAGTGGGTGTTCAGATGGTAAAATCCAAACAGATTAGAGAAATCATATGTTCATCTAGGATTTGCATCAGATGACGAAATGGAGTGATGCATATTTCTGGCCAGGATGTTTTACTCTCCTGTTCTTTTGATTCAGTGGGCGGGACACCCACTGTTGCCCCCCACTGACCAATCATAAGATATAAATTTAGTGCAAATATGTGAAGAGAATATAACAGCAAATTTGGCAACTAACTTGGAGCCCATAAGAATGGATCATAAAATTGACAACCTGAGATCTTGATATACTATAGGCGAAAGAGGTTAAGTTAAGCATGTGAGAAAGAAGATGCCAAGGATAAGAAACAAGATTGAGAGCACTTGAATTTCAAAGGATGGCAGCAGTGCATCGCTTTTCCTTATGAGGACTATTCTTCATCCTTAAATTGCATTCATGTACAAGGGCGTCAATGCATTATTGGTTATTCAAACTGCCATTTACCTCATGGAGGTCATGATGCAAGGAAGCCAACACAGGCACCACACAGAACTTTAATAATAGTCATAATAGGAAAGAGGAAGAATGGGGCAACACAATCTGAAGAAGAAGTGGATGTCCATAACACATCATTTTGTTAGGAAACATGGATAATCTGCAATCTAAAGTGCAGTAAACTGTGTCACTTTGAGAATTGGGCAAAGCAGAGATAAAACGACAGCCGTGATGACGTAATCCAGCACATTTTAAGGTTTATAAGGATGGACTATGGCAGTAGTATCTAATTTTAAGCATTGTGGGCACAATCTTAAAGTTGTATGGAAAATTTCTTATATAAAGTTGATATATATATATATATATATATAAAGATAAAGTAAGTAGAATTATTACCTATCACCCACCAGGGATAGCTAAGGTGATGTTAGGGAATAATTAGCCCTCACATTAATTTGTATATCTTAATGTGAATAATTATGAGAGTAATAATTCACTATTACATATATTAGTTTGTTAGATATATTTGGTCAGTAATTAGTTGTCATAATATTGTTACAACAATATTACAATTATAGGTTAGTTGTTATTTGGTTACAATATAATTGGTTGTATATTGTTATATGTTACTCATATAGGAGATTGAGTATTCGGTTGACATATTAGTGGAGATATGTTCTCCATGATTATAGGATTAGTTTCCTATAAAATTGTAATGTCCCGAATGAATATAATAGAGAAAAGAATTATGGTGTGAGAATTAATTTGTTATTCTAATTATTTTGTGTATTCGGCTCTTTTATTCTGTATTAATTTTCTCAGATCTGAACCAGTCTCACTATCTGGTATCAGAATAGGAGATCTCTATAATGGACCTATGAGATATTGTGCACGGAAGAGCCATCTGAGTTTTTGGCTAACCTGGTTAATGGAGAAAAATTTTATGCAAAGGAAAATTCTTTAAGCAATTGTGTAGGGTATTAGTTTTATAAATTCTAGGACAATAGTTCAGCATCCGGCTATTCAAAAGCACCATAAGGAGAGCAACGTCTATGTAAGGAGTTGGATCTATTTGCTAATGTCAATTATATATCAATTTGCCTAACTGTTGTCATTGATTGATACATAATTTAAATCCAATATTGAGTGCTCGATCTACTCAATGCCATCAAGTCTGACAATTGGCTACATTGGATTGAAGTGCTTTGATCTGTGTATTTATTATTTATTCTCATCCAAGCACCAATCATCATACACTTCCAAGCATGCATCTGGTCTCACACACCTGGTTGTAACGTTTACCCTGCCGTTTTGTTTAACTAGATTTGGACCAATTAACAAAGCTTGGATCGGCCCATGGTTTCACACAGTCTAGCTATAGCATGTGGTTTCTATTCACAAAGGTGCTTATTTTAATCTGAGCTTTCTTCAAGATCAACTCGCTGGTAGCACATCCTTGGCACCCCAATGAGATTTGATCAACTCTGCTTTGCTTGTCTCCACTCCACATTATTTCACAGTTGCTATTCTCTACCAAATCACACAACTATTGTTCATCATAGTGACTTGCGGACTGTTGTTCAAAATAGAGTTCTCATCTGACATTGGTACTTGGAATGCAATCATGTGAATGACGTTCAGGCTCTTGTACATGGTGCATGCCACGGAAATCAACCATAATATAACGATGCTGAAAGAAGACTCCTCGACTTCAACATCGAACAGGTTTCACCTGTGACTTGGCTCTCCTATTTGTCAATGTGCATGAAGTTCGTGTCAAGCCTAATAAGTTTTATTCCTTTTTGCACCATGACTTCCAAGACTATCATAAGCTTTGACAAAACTATGTATAGATTTTTTATGAGTCGTGTCATTTGCTAAGGTTTAGTTGTTTTTAAATTTTTTAGTGAGTCATTGTTTTTATAGTTGGTAGAAAGTAATTAAATATTACCTTCTAGTCTATAGAAATTAGAAACCCTGTGTTACTTTATATGTTCTTTAGTCCAAGTGTTATGTATGTCATAAGTTTTCATTTTTAAATAAGATTATTTTTAGAGTATTGTTCTAAAAATAATAAAGTCAAAAATATAAAAGTATTCGTGATTATAGTCAGTATTATAGTCTGTATTTTTTTATGTCAAAAGAGTCGTTATTGTCAAAATTAAAAATGAATTAAAATGTCAAAATCATGTTTATTGGTAGAGCCTATTGTAAATTATTTGGGTCCATTGTCAAAAATATGTCAAAAAAATCTCAGTGTCTTTTTAGAGAGTTGTTTTGTCATTGAATCAATGTCAAATAAAATTGATATTGTAAAGGACACATTATTGCTTGTACGCCACATCCAAACTATGGGGGGATTTCTCTTCGAAAAATTCATGCAATTGAGCTTCACAAATTCATCGGTTGATTAAGCAGTGACCTATTGGAGGTTGGAGGATACTGGAGGATGGAGGCTTTCTACGCCTCTCATTAGCCACTAATGAAGGGGCGCTTCTGCTATAGTGGCACATATATATGTTTTTTATTTTCTGCATTTGTTTGTATATGTGACAAATAAGAGGTGTATTTCGTATTTTCCCACAGTGTACTACATAAAAAAGATGTTTAGGAGATACAGGGATGTGGCAACAGTTAGGAGAGCAGCTAACTATAAAGATCCTCTAACTGCCTTACTTCTTTATGAAGATGATCGGCTAGTGAAACGTTCATTGCGTTCACATGGAGTAAATGCGATATGCGTTCTTCGTATAGTAGTGGTCATGTGCGACAAGATTTAGATAGTAGTATGCAGACCTAAGAATATGCATTGGCATACAATTTTGTTCGAGCTAGTTCTTGGAGAGACGGGGGTGAAAGTTGAACAGATGATTCCTGCTCATGGTTCCCACACTGTATAGGTTGATGCGGTTCCCTCAGTGAATGGTTGATGGCAGATGTCCCTGTTCGAAGTTCTCACACTGATTCAATTGATGTGTTCTCAACAATGAATAGTTGATGAAAAGTTGATGTGTTCCTTCTCTACTTTCATTAAGTCTTGTGAAACACATTACCATGTAAAGCCTAAGGGAGGGAATGTTAGGGAATAATTAGCCCTCATATTAATTTGTATATCGTAATGTGCATAATTACGAGAGTAATAATTCATTATAACATATATTAGTTTGTTAGATATATTTGGTCAGTAATTAGTTGTCGTAATATTGTTACAACAATATTACGATTATAGGTTAGTTGTTATTTGGTTAGAATATAGTCAATTGTATATTGTTATATGTTACTCATATAGGAGATTGAGTATTCAGGTGAGATATTAGTGGAGATATGTTCTCCATGATTATAGGAATAGTTTCCTATAAAATTGTAATGTCCCGAATGAATATAATAGAGAAAAGAATTATGGTGTGAGAATTAATGTGTTATTTTAAGTATTCTGTGTATTCGGCTCGTTTATTCTGTATTAATTTTATTAGATCTGAACTAGTCTCATTAGGTGAATGCTCTATGTTGTTATAATAATAATCTTCTCTGATTTCTTTTTTTTTTTTAACGTACTTAATAAAGATGTGTGATGACATGTTCCACAGCAAATACCACAATATGCTGAACCAAGCTGAAGTCAAAAATTCAAAGAAGCATGTGGGAAAAAAAATTTAGCCATCTATCCAATAACACAACTTATCAACAACATGCTGAAAATTTTCTCATAAATGGATTAGCATAACCCTTACATTGGCAGGGTCTATCTTCAGGCTAGATACCATATGTCTCCCTGTCCCTCCCACTAAAACAGAACTGTTAAAAACATATCCAACTGTCTGGAGATTCCTAACCAAAGAAAATGATACAGGAAGAAGATAAAAAGAACAATAGTGTCAATAAGAGGACAGTCTTCCAAAACTAATTTTCCTCCCGATCTGCATCTTAACCAGCTGAATTTTCCTATGTCATTTACAAACCTAGCTACAAAAAATACTGGAAACCTGCATGAAATCATGTTGTTGTTTTTATATTTTCCAGACTGAAAGAAATTACTTTTACTAAATAAATTTAAATACATGTAACATATAGGTGAAGACAGAGATTGTGTTTTTATTAATTGATGTGTCAATATAAGAGCAGAAAACCGCAACCAGAACAAATAAGGTCTCACAACAAGTTGAAATGTGCATTGTGGAGCCCTGCCATGAGGTTCTTTTGCAGTGATAGATGATGACACAGATGATTCCTCTATCTTGGGCACGATCAAAGATGTTTGATGAGACTACCATCCATTCTTTTTGACTTACGACTTTCATCATCCTATGTTCTTTGGGGGTTCTTACTCCCCCCACATGGCTATTTGTATTGTTACCCTAAACATATGGATTTGGGGATTTACTACATTGAGTTTACCCCTCATTTACTTTCAATGCTTTCATTCTTCTTTTATTTAGTTAGTCATTGTTCTAAGGTCCTACCATAGCACCTTCTATTGTAATTGGTGTATTCTTGAGTCCTATTGACTTATTTTTGGTCTTTCCTAGACATTAATATAATTTCTTTTTTTATTTATTTCTTAAACAAGCCATTCATTCCATGTGGTGTTGTTAGCATAGAGTTTCTTCATGCATCCATAACTGCACAATCCCTCAATAAGAGGGCTAGAGGGTTGAAGTCCATAGAATCTGAAAAATGGGCCCCTACACCACACCAAACTTCAGAGAACTAAATTCTGATGGTGCAGGGAAGCCCTGGGCCATCAGGAGGCGGCGTTCTCAGGGACAATAAAGGCTTGATCATTGCCTTCTATGCCGTAGATCATGCCATTAATAGTGACAACAAGGCAGAGATAGAAGCCGTTACTGATTAAAGTTTTTAAATTGAACATTAGAAATCTAATATCGAGGGAACTGTTATCATTGTCAATTGTTTTAAACAAGGCTAATACCATATTTGCACTTTGGGGTTTTCCTTCGAGGAACCTCTAAAGGGAAAATTCCTGAAGTCTAAAGATTGGGTTATGTATGTAGACAGAAAATCAAGATGGCATAATTTTTTATCATGGGGTTGATTCGATTAATAAAATTACCCACCACATTTTTATTAGCTCCCACACAGGAGATACTAATGGATTGCTATACATTGTTGGAAAGGACGAGGAGCAATTTTATGGCACCTGTGATTATTTATTCTCCCTGCTTGCATTCGCAATTTGCATTCTCCAAAGTGACTGATTGTATGGAATGAGAAAGGAGTGACTGAGACCATGTATGCCGATAGCTTCACCCCTGAAATCAAATTTTGCAAACTTGTTATTCTGAGATCTCTCTGACATTGTCTTTTTTTTTTTAAGTATGGAAGAAGAATTTAGCAATGGAAATTTAGAATTAAAGAGGGTTAGCAAAGGTAAGGATGTGGTTAACGAGGAGTAAATTTTTCTGCAAACATATAGGGATTACGAAGCAAAACCGTGGAGCAGGCTGACACAAACAAGAAGATTGAATTTGCTGTGAAAATGATACACAAAGGTGATATAGATATTTATGTCCATTAGGGGATAAGAATGGCCAATCAGACTGAACAAAGGTACATGTTAAAAGTACCCAGTTAAAGTACCTAGTGGATCTCTAATTAAGTATACATAAGTTTTTAAAAAGTAACAAAGCAGCAAAATCTGAAATGAAACAAGATTATGAAGCAACAAAAACCCAAGATGCAACCCAAACCTAAGTCTAGCATCCTCTCCTCGATTTCGTAGTTGAGAAGGATGGAGTTCGTGCTGATACTTGTTAGAGGCTGCTAAGATGAATGTTGTCTGAGTGATCTCATTTTCAAAGATTGGGAAACTTGTGAAAACCTCATCAATATGGAGGATGAAACCCAAACCACATGATGCTATAAGTTTTCTCAGCATGGCTGCCAATATGGTGCTTGAGTAATTTGATATCTCTGCTGCCTGTACCTTTAATGGCCAGCAATATAGGCAGAAAGATCATAAAGAAAACATGGAGTATTGCAGGCTCTGGTTGACCTAACGGACATTATGGACAAGAAGATGAATGTCAGGCTCCCGTATATGAGAATTTTGCTACTGTATGCTGCGGATGAAGTGCAGGGAGACAATTATCACACTCCAAAGACAATGATGCTTACTACTTAGCAGCCCAGCTAAAGTTATCATTGCCGGGCTCTAATTTTATGGGTTTTCTATCAACTGCTGTTGTATCCTAGAATACACATCCCTTATAAAAGTTTGTCTCTGTTTAACATACTTTCTCTTGCCATTTTCAATCTCAGGCCAGCATACAGTAAGCACACATATACACATTTTCATCTACCCCAAGGTTATTATAGCCGATGGCCATTTTAGTCTCTGTTATGTAGCCATAGTGTCTCATAGTCCAGCCTATTTTGGATCTATAAAGTTGGTGGAAGCTCAAATTGGTCAGATTCAATGCCCACTGTCACTGCTAGAAATATCTATGCTGCATCTATTTTGATGGGCTTAGTCCAAAATTAATAATTTTTTCAAGAACTTTAAATAAAACAGAAAAAAGCAAAAAGCATATATGCAATATAGGTGGGCAATTCCGTTTTTCTGTGAAACCAGAAATCTACGACAACCCAAAAGAAAAATATCCTGCAAACCCAAATAATTTTTTCACCCTTACCTGAAGTTCCATCCATGGGGGCAACGCAATGCTGGTTTTGCCAGATTTCTGCAGTGAAAAAGATGCCTGTAACAGACAAGGTGTCATCGTCCCCACCAAAAAAGTGAGAGAAACAAAAGAAAAATACTTAATCTACAGCTTGAAGAGAAATATACCCAATTCAAAAGAGCTGCCGAAACTCAAGCTGAAATAGGTGGAACTTCATTTAATTTGAGAGGGGCCCCCATTTTTATAGGGTAAGGAAAGTGAGATGTACTAATAGTAATGTATGAGAAGAGAAGAGGACAGAACGGACAGGATCTGGTGTGACCGTTGGGACAGAGAGAGAGAGTTTCTTAAATTCAAAAACAAGTAAACTACCCCGAATTAAAAAAAAAACACAGTTTGCCAGATACCCAGCTTATTTATTATTCACTCTGTTCATCAATGCCATCCCTCTTTGAAACCCATGAATCTTTTAAAGTATATTAAAAGAGTTTGCTTTTGTTTTCAAGCAGTTTCAGCTGACTTTAGCAATATAAAAATAAACATATTTACGTATAGCCGTGCCATTTCTAAGTACAAGCAAGGATAAGATTTTAATTTTAAAAGAGAGTTAAATTTGTTTACATTTTATTAATAATATTAACTTAATCCATATAAATTATTTTCCAAAATTATATTATATAAAGCAAGGTTTTTAAATATAATAATAGATGTGTTTAACTGTATTTTAAAATAATTTTTAGATAAATAAAATTTTATTTCAATAACTATTAATTAAATTTAATCTTTTTTAAATTTAAGGATTAAATAAAATTGTTTGTATTTGTAAATTTCGTTCATTAAAATTTAAAAT
Organism: Torreya grandis; assembly: GCA_037957365.1. Taxonomy (NCBI): domain Eukaryota; kingdom Viridiplantae; phylum Streptophyta; class Pinopsida; order Cupressales; family Taxaceae; genus Torreya; species Torreya grandis. Next base: position 2,153,530 of record JARHVA010001713.1, read on the forward strand.
TAAGAATTATTTTATATTTAAATGTTTTTATTATTATGAAATTCAAAAAGTTAATTATTTTATTTTTTTATAATTTTTTCTAAATTTTTATAGTTTATGAAGATTAAAGATATTTAGCTTTTTTCTTTTAAAAAATGTTTGATCTTTGTCAATATTTGATCACAAATATTATTTGAATGATGATTTGTATAAGAAGGATTTTTTTTCCATCTTATTTTTTCTTCCAAATTTACATGAGAAACAATATAATTTAGAGGAATTATTTTTTTATTATAATTAATTTTATATTCCTTATTTCTTACTTTATATTATAGATTTTTATTCCGATTTTAATTTTTTTAAAATTTTAATATCATTATCTTAATTTATATTAACAATAAAGAAAAAAAGCCACTGAAATCTCAACCCTAATATACAACTATATTAAATAATAAATTGCCCTCACAATCGAATTCCAATCATACACTAAATGGAGCTTTTAATGATTTGTTGGCCAAAATTTAATTCTCTATTTGCACTCTTTTATGTCAAATTTGTCGGCGAAGGAATTGAAAATGTTTTTTATTTTTTATTTGTTAAAGGGGTAAATTTGGTTGGCATAAGAGGTCACCACTAGTTGAAGATATTATATTTTATAAGATGTGACTATTTACAAGCCATAAAAAATAGAATCGTTTTGAATGTGAATAGGATGTATTATTTCTAGATTTGGCAGGGCCCTCAATAATTGAACGAAATATATGGTATTGGTCCATCCTTAGTCTTCACTAAAAGAAAAGCAAATATCGAAATCGTAGAAAACGATCTTGATAAGATGAAAGAACGATTATGTCCATTAAGTTTGAGAAATGTGAGTATTAACATTTACATTTTCTTTTTCTTTTTCTTCTTTATTTTCTTTTTCTTTTTCTTTTTTCTTTTTCTTTTTCTTTTTCTTCTTTTTTTTTTGGGTGATAAATCACATTTTACAAAGTGATATTGAGTTAAGAGTTAAGGATTGATAGGTATCTATTCTGTCAAAATCGTCCAGGATATGATTCCGACTTCATTCTTTTTCATATATCAGTGTTTGTAGCAACAAGAATTGATTCTTGGTGGGCTTTTTGTGAACCATACAACTTCACCACTTAAACCAACAACCATTCGCCATTATTTTATTTTTGAAGTGAGCTTATCTTATTATTCGAAGAATCTTAAAATAGATTGGGAAAATGTAAAACTTTTAATAAATAATGTGGGAAATGATTATCTTTTTAATTTAAAAAAAAATTAATATTTTATTTAAAAATAATTTGTAAAAATTTGTTAGTTATTAAATTGTATTGTGTGTTTGTTAATTATTAATTTAAATTAGATATTATTGATATGTTTGTGAATTGTTATTGTGTTTTTTTCTTCTCATCTCCTCTTTTTTTTATCGTGTTTTATTTTAAAATGTCTCATGTTATATTAGGAGTATAGAGTATGCTCTTAGATCTTTCAAAAGAGTGTAATTAAACTTATGTGTCTTTTAGTGGCCTCTTTTGGTCAAGATGTACTTACTTTTATGGTTTCATTTTTTGGCTTTTAATCATTATAATGTCAGTGAATGTGCCAATAAGGTCATATTTTGAATTTAATTTACTATAAACACATAAATATTGTATTCATTTTCATTTATAAAATAAGAGAGAATCTATTTATTATTGAGTACTCGAAGCATTCTAGAGAGAATTAGTAATCATTAATGCATTTACTCATGTTAGATAAATAATTGAAATGAAGCAGAACACACATTGCACACTATTAAAGTTATGTATGTCACTAAAGTTATTTTCAATATATATATATATATTTTTTGATATTTGTTTATTGTTTAAGACTCTTATAAATAACCAATGTTCAAAACCCCAACTAGCCTTGAATATAAGACCAAAGACATTATTAATCCTCAACACAACTCATCATAACAATTCAAGGATGTCCATCTCTTATTTTATTTTTTCTCTAATCCATCATTAATTTAATTAATATAGTTCTACTATATTAAAAAAAAATAAAGTCTTTTATTTAAATTTCACAAATTATATTTTAATTAAAAGATAATTAATGATATAATAAAACATTTAATATTCGAATAGAAAATTAACGATATTGTAAAACATTCAATATTTAAATTTATAAAATTAATGATATTATTAAATACTTAATATTCAAATAAAAAAGTAATGATATCATAAGACATTCAATATTCGAATTTATAAAATTAATGATACTATTAAACACTCAATATTCAAATAGATAATTAATGGTGGTGTAAGCGCTCAATATTGGATTTCTAAATTCAAAGATAATCCGCGGGAGTGGAGATGTTATTAAAAAGGATGGACAAGCTTTCTTTATATTAAAGGTTCCATGAATTATGTGGTTCTACGCATATATTTTGAAATGGACAGGGATATCTTGGTGGATATGTAAATATTGAAATATGGGTAGATTTTTGGTAAGGAAGGTAGTGGTAAAATCTTGACAGTCAGGGGTTTGTTTTAAAGTTACAGATTTTTTTCTTTTTATTATTTTTAATAAATAAGGATAATGTCTATATTTTTCAAGTTTTTATTATGTAAATTTTTTCTAATTTTTTTAAAGAGTTTTATTATGAATTTTATTTATTTTGATATTTATTTTTATGTATTTTTATACTCATTTCATGTTGTGTATATAATTGTTATTTTAGTGTCTTATAAAAATTATATGAGTTTTATTATTTTACCTTTAATTTATATTTTATATTTGTGTGTTTTTGCCTCTTGTAAATTAATTGTGAAATATTTCATTTGCATAAATAGTGGTTATCATGTGCATGTTTCATTTGAGTAGACTAAGGATACACTATTTTGATGCATCACCTTTGTTTTTTACTTTGTTAGTTTTGTTTTATTTCTTCTTTCTATTTCACCCCATCAACATTAGAATAAGAGGAGTTGACGTCTTTAACTTGGAGGTTACTTCAATGCCAAATCCCATGCATTGAAACCATTAAAATTGCTGTGTTCATGAGCATGGTACAAATCCAACCATCAATAGTTTCCAATCTAGTGAAAGGAGAACAAATATATTTTGTAGACGATCGACATCATAGCACATAATATTGAGCAAGGTTATTGGAGATTAAGACTAGGAGAGAGTAATCATCAAATCAATTTTTCCTTATATTTTATTTTTAAGTAACATCACTTCCGCTTCTAACCATTAGGAGAGGAAATAATGGTCTTGGTATAGTCACCATTTTTTTTTAATATTCAAGACATGCCTTTAAACCTTGCATGATCACCTCTCTCTTATTTTAGAATTAATTAATTAGGATTGATTTATATATTGCACATGTTTATTTAGCCAAGTTAAAATGAATTGAATATTCATGTCACAACTTTGTTGTAATCCATTTATCCATATTACATTTTGGTGAACTCATGTCATCTTACACCCATTTTAGGGTTAGTGTAAGAACTCCTTTGATTGGAAACCAAAAATTACTCTTGGAATTTTTTTGTTCAAATCTATGTCATCCTTCTTAAGGTTCCTTAACTAATCCTAAGTTTATTTGTTCGATAAATAAACAAACGTAACTAACATATGTTAAGTAAGGAAAACATAACACATTAATCATTTCAACACATAGAATTTCTTAAAATTAAAATCACAAATACATTCCATTTTCATCTTAGCAAATTCATTTACTTGCTTTTACAACTCACAAGGTCGTATATACTTTCTTTTTCATAATCATAGTTTGTATTGAAAATAAATGACTATGTACATTAACTAAATTAGTATTCATATTTCCTTTACAAGTACAACTACAACAAAGTTAAATATACGTGCTAAAAATAGTAATTCAAATTTCATCCACTAAAGTACAATAAATGTGGTATCCAAAAATAATCTCACAATTATATCAAATTACAACTTTAAGTGATTATAATATCAACATTTATTTATCTTTCATACACAATTTAATAATACATGATTTCATTTTTCAATAATAATACTACATATTAAATTCTACGAACACCAAATATCATCATTACTACTGAGAACCATATATGAAGAGGGAGGGCATCATCGAAGGATTTACCTCCAACCACATAACCTTTAGAATCCCCCACACACCTTTCATTTCTAATAGTGGAACTCCCCTTCACAAGAAATGTAGATGTGTAACCTTCAGCAAGAGAGATATTAATGTGTATACAAGCCATACTATAAGTAGCTCCGCACAACATAAAGAAAGTCTTGACAATGAACTAGAAGAAAAAATAGAACATTCTAAATATATACTAAGTATATATGCTTATGGTTATAAATCTTAGGAGTCAATGAGTCCACCTCATTTTATCCAGACTAAGAAATCAATTCCAAATTTCAAAGTCAAGGTAAAACTAAAGGATCTCCAAAATCCATTCAGTGTTAAAATTCATAAGTACACAAGAACGCCCAACCCATCTTTCCTAAAAAAATAAAAAACACAGTGATCTTCATACAAATACTCATGTCTCAAAATGATAACAATCTTTGAGAAGTGTGAGAATTGTAATGCATTATGTTGATGTCTCATACCACTTGCACAAAGCATCATCATACTTCCCCTTCATTGAAGATTGTTGCAAACCACATAAGAAAACATCATAAGGTCAATCATTGAAAAATTACTTGAATGATAACATGTCACACAAGGGTCCCATACCACTCGTGTGATGTGTCATCATCCATTTTCCATGTCAAGGATTAACAACCAACCTAATGGTATATAAATATGAGATTATTTATGCATACAAGTCGCATAAGAGAATATAATTAATTTTTACATAATTAGTATACAAAAAAATTCAATCATTTCAAATTGAAAATCATATCTACTATTTAGTAAGTTAACTGTCAATTCTTATATTATTTTCATAAAGTTTCCACATTCCCAAATATAAAATTATGATCTTTACTATTTATTTATTGGTTTTCATGAGTGAATCAAAACACAATCAAGAAACAAGGAAATAAATTCAATACTTTTAGAATGAAGTGTGTATTTCACTATACAATCAATAAACAATTAACCTGAAAACTTATCAAGCTTTGCTTTATTTCTTATAAGTTCTTAAAGACTCCATAGTTTAGGAAACAAGATTTACAGTCTCCAAACCAAATTAAAAATCAAGTCAGGATGCCATAGTCATAAAACAATATCAATGTAGTTCCATCCACATTATGTTCCCTAATTATAGTTTTATATGCATAGGGTATTCTTCGTAATGAGTAGTTATTACCAAAATAAGTAGGATCCATTTCATGAGCAATAACCATATTAGTTTCAAAATAAACAAAATAAGTATGAATGTATTAAACTATTTATCACAATTGCCACTACTTCATTACCAGTTTTTAAGATTACCAACAACCCATGTAACGATTCAAAACTTGCTCAAATTGTTATAGAAAATTTTAAGAGTTATTATAAAATCAAGATTCTAAATGTCAAGCCACAATCCTCAAATAAAACATTAAATTTATAACATAGACACATATTTTTAGGACTTACACTCATTCAAGGTATAATATTACAATCATAAGGCCACACCCATACACGCCCCAAACACATTTGTGTTCCAAAATCATAATTACTCGAGAATAAAAAATTATCTTGCAATGATGTATGCATGAGTAAGGAAAACTAGAATTTAAATTCCAACATACCCTCTTTGTATTTTCATGCCCATATATGACCCTAAGATATCAAATATGTAAAACTAGGACCTATGCATGACATGTTTTGGTTACCTACACAAATTAATTAATGTTATTTTAAATACATTAATTTAATTTGAAAATATCAATTTTGACATGTAATTAACAATCATGACTTGTGCATATTATAGACACCAATATTTGATCACAAATACTTGATCGTGTCATTTTTTTCTTTTTTCCACTTTAATTAATTTGTACACTTAATTTAGACCTATTTTGACACTTTGGCCTATCTTAAGCACACATGAAGACATTTTATTTTCTAATCGAACATCTGTCACCTAAAAAAATGTTCTATAATTTAAAAATACCCTTACTAATATGTTCAGATTGACCCATACCCAAAAAATTACATGTTTACTTAAGGATCAAAACCATCTAATTTGGGTCAGGGGTGACAAATAGTCCTAACCCTTATAGGACATTTCTGACCGTTGTTTCCTAACGGTCATATTTTAAAATTGAATCCTCCTTTACCTTTTCTTTCATTTTTTAGTCTTTCAAACATGTGATTTCCCCTTTTGAATTGTTATAAAATAATATTCAAGTCGCTCATTATTCTACTTGACAATTTCAATACAAAAGCATATTTACACTACTCCACATTAAGTAAAACTTCCACATTAAGGAAGAGGAAAGTGAGATTTACTAATAGTAATGTATGAGAAGAGAAGAGAATAGAACGAACAGGATCTAGTGTGACCGTTGGGACAGAGAAAGAGAGTTTCTTAAATTCAAAAACAAGTAAATTACCCCGAATTAAAAAAAACACAGTTTGCTAGATACCCAGCTTATTTATTATTCACTCTGTTCATCAATGCCATCACTCTTTGAAACCCATGAATCTTTTAAAGTATATTAAAAGAGTTTTGCTTTTGTTTTCTAGCAGTTTCAGCTGACTTTAGCAATATAAAAATAAACATATTTACGTATAGCTGTGCCATTTCGAAGTACAGGCAAGGATAAGATTTTAATTTTTAAAAATAGTCAAATTTGTTTACATTTTATTAATAATATTAAGTTAATCCATATAAATTATTTTCAAAAACTATATAAAGCAAGTCTTTTAAATATAATAATAGATGTATTTAAGTGTATTTTAAAATAACTTTTAGGTAACTAAAATTTTATTTCAATAATTATTAATTAAATTTAATCTTTGTTAAATTTAATGAATAAATAAAATTGTTTGTATTTGTGAAATTTGTTCATTAAAATTTAAAATTAAGAATCATTTTATATTTAAGTATTTTTTATTATTATGAAATTTAGAGGTCAATTATTTTATCTTTTTTATAACTCTTTTTAAATTTGTATAGTTTATGAAGATCATACATGTTTAGTTTTCTTCTTTCAATAACTGTTTTATCTTCGTTAATATTTGATCATAAATATTATTTGTATAATGATCTATATATGGAAGATCATTTTTTTCCCCACCTTATTTCTTCTTCCAAATTTATATGAAAAATGACTATAAATATAATTTGGAGGACATAATTTATTTTTATATATTTTTTGATTGTATGAACTTGTTATAATCAATAAAAAAATATTTTTTTATTATATATTTATTATAATTAATTTTACATTCTCTATTTCTAACTTTATATTATATATTTTTATTCTAATTTTAACCTTTATAAAATATTAATAGCATTGTCTTAATCTATATTACAAACATGAAAAAAGGCCCTAAAAAGTATATTAGGTAATAAATTGCCCTTACAATCAAATTCCAATCATGCACTAAACAAAGCTATTAATGATTTGTTGGCCAAAATTTAATTCTCTTTTCACACTCTTTTATGTCAAATAATAAATTGATAATTGAATGGTTACGTAGGTTTTATCATTTGTTAGCAAAAGAATTGAAAATGTTTTTTTTTATAAATTTGTTAAAGGGGTAAATTTGGTCGCCACTAATTGAAGATATTATATTTTATAAGATGTGACTATTTACAAGCCAGAAAAAAACAAAAGAATCGTTTTGAACATGAATATGATGAATTATTTCTTTTTGAAGTACCTAGTTACACGTGAGATGTGGCAGGACCCTCAATAATTGAAATATATGGTATTGCTCCATCCTTAGCCTTCCACTAAAAGAAAAGCAAATGTCATTATCGTAGAAAACGACCATGATAAGATGAAAGAACAATTATGTCTGTTAAGTTTGAGAAATGTGAGTATTAATATTAACATTTTCAGGACCCTCAATAATTGAAATATATGGTATTGATCCATCCTTAGCCTTTCATTAAAAGAAAAGAAAATATCGTTATCGTAGAAAATGATCTTTATAAGATAAAATAGCGATCATGTCCGTCAAGTTTGAGAAATGTGAATATTAACATTATTTTATTTTTGAAGTGGGCTTATGTTATTATTCAGATAATCTAAAAATAGGCCATGGAAAATGTAAGACTTTAAGAAATAGTGTGAGAAATGATTATGTTTTTAATTTTAAAAGAAATTAATATTTTATTTAAAAATAATTGTAAAAAATTGCTAGTTATTAAATTGTATATTTTTAGGATGTTGTGTATTTGTTGATTATTAATTTAAATTAAATATTATTAATATGTTTGTGAATTGTTATCGTATTTTTTCGTTTTCCTCTCTTTCTTTATTTATTTATTTTTATTTCAAAATGTCTCATGCTATGTTAGGAGTATAGACTATGTTCTTGAATCTATCAAGAGTGGAACCTACATTCATAGGTCTTTTACTAGCTTCTTTTGGTTAAGATCTACTCATTTTTATAGTTTTATTTCTTACCTTTTAGTCGTTATAATGTCATTTAACATGCCAATAAGGTCATATTTTGAACTCAATTTATTATAAACACATAAGTATTGTAGTTCATTTTTATTTATAAAATAAGAGAGAATCTATTTATTATTCATAAGAATTTATTGAGCACTCATAAACATTCTAGAGAGAATTAGTAATCATTAACGCATTTACTCATGTTAAATAATTAAAATGAAGCAGGGCACACATTGTACACCACCAAAATTATGTATGTCACTAGAGTTATTTCTAATATTCATTTTTTTATTTTTGATATTTCTTTATTGTCTAACTTCAATTAAATCTGAACACAGGGCGAAAAACACTTATTATTAGCTCTCAACACAAGACCACAAACACTTATTATTTTCTTTAAGTTTTAGATATTATTTATGTTGTAAAATTCCACTCTCAGCATATTCACAATGCTTCTTCTAAAATCATCACATCTTGACCATAACAATTAATGGCTGTCTATTTCTTATTTTATCTGGGAGTTAGTTTTTACGTAATCTACTATTGATTTAATTAACATATCTCCACCATATTAAAAAAAAGAAAGTCAAATCTTTTATTTAAATTTCAAAGGTTATATTTTAATTAAAAGATAATTAATGGTACTATAAGACATTTAATATTCAAAAAGAAAATTAATTATATTTTAAAATATTCAATATTTAAATTTATAAAATTAATAATATTATTAAATACTTAATATTCAAATAAAAAATTAATAATATTGTTTAAAATTTCATTTTTTAAGGCCAAATGCCACCCCCTATAATCCGAAACTTCTTAGAGTATTGTTATAAACCTTGTTCAGTGGCAATCTTCCTTATAAAACTTTGTATTTTTACCTCAAAAGTGAATTTATTGAGGCTTAAAATGATTAAAATTGGTGTCAAAAGGTCATTAATACCTTGAAATACTTTCATTTTCATGACATTAGCCTTAAGTCAAACTTTCATGCTTTGAAAAGGTCTTTAAAAGTAATTTTAAGCCAAAAAGGGTCATTTTTTACTCCCACATACCAAATTTAACCCCAAAAGTGTGTCAAAAGGTTTATTTTTATATTAATACATGAAAAAACTCGTGAATATTCTCCCGTGTTCTACTTTTGGTGGTGGAGAGCTTAAGTTGGAATAAAGAGCAAAAAAGAACCATTCCATGCATGTTTACAAATAAAGCTATGGAATTGTATGACCATCCGTATGGTGGAGGCCATAAATAGGAGCATCAGGGCATAAAAAGGGTTTTAGAATAAATTTAAGGAAAAAAGATGCAAGATAGACTCAAAACCAGTCCCCTATAGTCACTTTTCTTCTTTGCATATATAAATAGACCTTCAAGTTTACAGTTGGTACGATTAAGAAAGAGAAAATTCAGGTCTACAATTTTTGATAGAGAAACTAGACTTAAAGAGATTCCTTTTAGAGAAAGTGGTTTTCAAATTGGTTATCTCTTTCTCATGAATCATCCATTTTAAGTTAGGGCATACACCTATAGTCTTACATCTAGGAAGGTAGTCAATTTTCTACAATTTCTCCTCACCAAGGCATCATTTCAAGAAAATTCAAGTTTTCAAGGATTCTCAGGGACATGTACTTCATTTTCATGGAAATTTTTAGGTCATTTTCACACCTTTGGGGGTCGTACAAATCTCAAGAAGACAAGGATTACAATCTGCAGTTTGACATGCTTCTAAAGAAGAATTGTACAGTCTATGAGAGAGAACGAGTTTCAAGTTTTCTTGAAATTATTATTTGTAGGGTCTCCATCATATCCACATGTCCTCAAAGAAATATTATCAAGGTTTCATAAAGTTTCATAGCCAATAATATCATCAATGGCTCTCAAGCATCTCTAAAGAAGTCCTTGTTTAACAAAAACTAAGTTTTCTTGAAATTATTATTTGTAGGGTCTCCATCATATCCACATGTCCTCAAAGAAATATTATCAAGGTTTCATAAAGTTTCATAGCCAATAATATCATCAATGGCTCTCAATCATCTCTAAATAAGTCCTTGTTTAACAAAAACTAAGTTTTTTTAGCATATTTTAAAGAACTTAACATAGTACTAGGTTTCAAATTTAGCTTGTTATCCTCCTCTAATGGCATCCAAATTGGTACATAAGATAGGGGATGGGATCATGCTCCCATTTTCCCTTTAATCTAGTCTTGGAAATACTCTTATGTTCCTCATGTCACCCCATCTCACTCACCTCCACATACACTATTTTATACTGTCATTCTCACTGTGTAAGACATCATTTTCACCTTTGTTGAGGTTTTCCATCCTCCATTCATGTTTCCACCCCCTCCATTCATCTCCATCTCACCATCCATCATAAATATGAGGTAAGAATAGGTGAAGGGCATCAAGATCAATCAAACAGGTTATGCATACTTTGAAACCATCAAGCTACAACCAAGAAAAGTTGACCTACAACAAAAGCACTGTACAGTCATGATTATCATCAAGAACATAATCCAAGGTAAATTGATAAGGTGTCTTCTTAATTATATATGCATAAATGATATCATCAAGCATATAAGGGAGAGATACAATGATCAATTCAGGTTTTGAGCCTTCCTTAAGTCTAATTTCATTTTTGTCTATACAACATAGTCATGTACACAGTCATCATATGAGAGAGAAAGGGCATGGTCTTTGAAGTTTTGGCCATGACATGAGTATGGGGTAAAAATGAGTAGTCAATGTGAGATCCTTTCCTCACCTAAGAATCATCTCATGTCATAAACCTTAATAAACCATCATCGACCATGTTAAGTGTCTTGAAATCACACCTATAGATCTGTACATTAGCAGCTTATAGTTGGTTAAGGTTTCAACCTCATCAAGAACCTTTTCAAGGTGAAAGGAGACTAATTTTAATCACCATAATGAATGGATAATAATGGAGATGATACCACTCAGTACATAGCTAAATAAGGATATATTTGAGGTTCAAATAGGGCTAAAGGAACATAAAAACACACTTATAGCTAGTTTCAAGAACACTACTACAGTCAAGTATGTTAGCATGCCAAATGGAGACCTTCATGAAAGAGACCATTTCAAGGAGATTATTGAAGTTGTTTTTGAGACCATTTGACAAGTTAAAGAATTTTATACCAGTTTTCACCTTTTTCTAGCTCCAAACATCATCAAGTGATATCTTAGTCTGTACAATGGACTTGTAGCCAAGGGTACAATCAAACATAGCAAGAGGAGTTTGTCTACATAATGATGTCATGATAGTTTGATATTAAAAAAGGTATAGTTTTAAAAGGGAATGAATTGAATTTAGGGACTTTGGAGGAGACATAAGGAGCCAAACCCTCATAACATTCAATTCCATGAAATCTTCACCTATAGTTGTTTAAGGAACTCTATAATATGTTGACAGTCAAGACTTTGAAGAAATAAGGTCTTGAATTTCTTAATGTTTATAGGGTCCTATTATGTTTTGATAATAATTTAAAATGGCGTAAATATTTATTCAAGTCACAATGACTAAATCATATGGGAGAAAGGGGCAATCACCTTGAAAACATACCTACAACTACAAGAACATAGACTTCATTCAAGCTAGTATAAAATTTGAAAGTTAGTGGTCTCTTGAGGAGTTTAGTGTTCAAGAAGAAGTTTCATGAAAGAAATGATGATGATATAATCATGTTAGGAGGATGAAGGTAGTGCTCAAGGACTCAGCTCAGTCAAAGTCAATTGTTAGACACCTACAACCATACAATAGCCTTATCCTCTCCCAATGCTGTATGAGCAATATACATTACAGGATGCCTTTCAAGTCAAAGAGTGAATATATTAAGGATATATTATGCAAATAAAGTATTAATTGAAATTTTAAAGAGGCATCAAACAATTTAAATCACTAACATGCTCTTGCCCATGAAGGTATAGGATTGTATAGAAAAGACAGTTTTCAAGGCCTAAACAGCTTGCTTGAAGAGTCAATGTCACAAAAAGGAGCATGTGAGGATGTTTTCAAGTGGTATTAAGGGTAATAAAACACAAAATAATGTTTAATTAGATACTAAACATCTAAAATCTCACCATTACCACTTTAAGCATTATTGGCATACAATCATGGTGAATATTCTTGAAAGAGTAAGGTCATACATAGGTGGCATGAGATTGCAAGTTGACAAATGAAAGGTGAGATAAATGAAAGGAGAAATGCCATGAAAATTTAAAGGAATATGAACTTTTTATACCTCAAACCAATGTTGAAAATTTAAAAACACAGTCATAAGCCTAGTGAGACTATACCAAGTAGGTAGCTCAAACTAACTTTTGGTAAAAAGAGCCTACAAGACAAAATATGCATCCAAATGGCATGAAATTTTGTGGAGTTGGTCCTTATGGCTTGATAAAACCATATAAAATATTTTTGAGTTAATTTTAGGATGGGATATACTCATTATTTTCCATAAGGACCATCTAAATCACATTCTAATGCAAGTAGGCAGTGTTCTTGAGGTGCTTGCAGATGAAAAGGAGGGTTAAACTTCATGGACCTCTAAAACCCTTGCAAAACACCACTAGTAAACTTGTTTGTAGAGATATGAATAATTATGAAATAAAAATCACTAAAAAATATTGAATATAACTTGGATCATGAATTATACTCTCAGATATTCATGACCATGGCCATTAGTTGTATGGATGTGGTACGCATTTGGCATAAAATAGGTTTTTGAGAAAAAAACACAAAATATGAGGTACAAGGTAGTTTACATGAAAGAAAATCCATGAATATCAAATATTGAAACTTTTTATTCACCCCCAAATCATTATTTGGTTGTAAATCTACCTGAAAGTGTCCTTGGGAGCTCATCCAAAACAACCACTCTGTAACAAATTAAGGAAAAACTAGCCTAGTCAACATGTTTGACTAATTTGTAGATGTTTCAATCCAAGGACTATTTTCATGATATGAGGAATTTTTTCATGTCTTTAATTCATCATTTTAATAGGTTTTCAAGGTTTTTTGTAGGTTCTAATGTCCTTCAAGCATAAAAAATTAGGCTACTAGGTCTATTTTAGCCTAGTAGGCCTATCTAATCAATCAAATGAAGAATAATGGCATATAAGTTTGTTAAAAGGATCTAAGGTGGAGTTTTAATTCCTATTAAGATATTCCACATCATGTAAACTCATATTTGATGTCATCTACATGTTTAACTAGTCCTTGGGATCAGTCAATTGGGCTTCAATTGCTTCATCCTCATGCACAACTCATCTTGAGTTCCAACTCATGAGCCAAATCACTTTACATCAGTTATCTAAATAAGAATGGCATATAATGAATATAAAATAAGATTAGACAAGTCAAATGGGCCCACCACTTTGTTTTCCAATGCCAAATATCATACAAGGTTCATGCAATCATCATGCAAGACACCAAACACAAGGAGATGTCTAAAAAAGTCTATTCTTTGTAAATTATAATTAAAAATTGACTTTGAGTTAATTCAAGTTGAATTATCCTTCTCTCCTCTATGCCACATTCGATATAACTTCTTCTATTTGCTATATATTCAGGCTTTCAAGCCAATTTTTAGGATCCCTCTCTTGGGCATGTTTAAACTCTACCAAGATTGACCTTTGTAACTTTTTAAGATAAATAAAATGACTATTTTTAGATTCTAATATTTTGGTATAGTGTGTTATATTGGTTTTATTTGAACATGTTGTAGCATTTGCTCCCTTGGTAGGTCATGATCTCACCTAGTTACTAGTATGTCATCTTATGCATGTCATATTCAGTGTTTAATGTTGATTGATTGAGCTAACAGTGGATGTATTAACTGGTAAGTGTCTTGAATTAGACCTATTATATCATTGACCTCATGATTTGATCATTTTATGAACCTTTATATGAAATAATATTGCATAGGATTCATTTGGAGTTGCAGATTCAATCATTTTCATTGCTTATTAGTGTTGTATGAGTTCAAATTGAGTGGATGAACCAAAAATATAAGTGTATCACCAATAGTAGAATAGATTTACCTTTTAGTTATCCTTCTAACCCTTTTCATCCCAAAAAATAAGTAGGTTTTAGTAATCAAAGCATAAGTGATACATTAGAGGAGCTAGCCTCATAAATCTAGAGGTCTGGTCTAAGATACAGTTGTCCCACAGTCTTACATCATTCCAATGTTAGTCCAGGTGTGAAGGAGATCCTAAAAAATCAACCTTCAACAGGGTGCTATTTGGGTTGCTAACATATACTATAAGATGCTCAATATTTAAATTTATAAAATTAATGATACTATTAAACACTCAATATACAAATAGATAATTAATGGTAGTGTAAGATGCTCTATATTGATTTAAGTCTTTGGATTTATAAATTCATGAAGGTACCTATATTATTTATATGCTTTAGCTAAATATTTAAATATAATCCATGGGAGTGGAGATGTTATTAAAAAATATGGACAAGCTTTCTTTATGCTTTGTCATTTAAATATTAAAATCTCTACAAGGCATGCTAGTTGAATGATGAATATTAAAGGTTCTAGGAATTATGTGGTTCTAGGCATATATTTTGAAATGGATAGGAATATCTTGGTGGATGTAAATATTAAAATATGGATAGATTTTTAGTAATGAAGTTAGTGGTAAAATCTTGACATTTCAGGGTTAATTTTAAAGTTAAAAATCTTTTTATTGTTTTTTTAATAAATAAGGAGAATTTCCATATTTTTTAGGTATTTATTTTGTAGAATTTATTAATTTTTTAAGGAGTTTTAGTGTGAATTTTATTTGTTTAGATACTTATTTTTTATCTATTTTTATGTTCATTTAATGTTGTGTATATAATTGTGCATTATTTCAACATCTTATAAAGACTACATGAGTTTTATTAATCTACCCTTAATCTATATTTGTGTGTTTTTGCCTCTTTCAAATTAATTGTGAAATATTTCATTTGGATAAATTGTGGTTGTCATGTCCATGCTTCATTTTAGTGGACTAAGGATACACTATTCTGGTGTATCACCTTTGTTTTTTAACTTTCTATTTTATTTTATTTCTTCTCCCTATTTCACCCCCATCAAAATTAGAATAGGAGGAGTTGACCTCTTTAACTTGGAGGTTACGCCAATGCCAAATCCCATGCATTGAAAACACTAAATTTTTTGTGTTCATAAGCATGATACAAATCAAACCATCAATAGTTTCCAATCTAATGAAAGGAGAACAAATCTATTTTACAGGTGATCAATGTCATAACGCATAAAATTGAGCAAGGTTATTGGAGATTAAGACTAGGAAATCATAATCATCAAATCAATTTTTTTGTATATTTCATTTTTAAGTAACATCACTTCTTCTTCTAACCATCAAGAGAGGAAATAATTGTCTTGTTATAGTCACAATTTTTTTAAATATTCAAGTTAGGCCTCTAAACCTTACATGATCACCTCTATCTCATTTTAGAATTAATCAATTAGGATTGATTTATATATTGCACATGTTTATTTAGCTAAGCTAAAATGAATTGAATGTTTATGTCACAATTTTGTTGTAATCCATTTATCTATATTACCTTTTGGTGAACTTGTGTCTTCTTACACCCATTTTATGGTTAATGTAAGAACCACTCTGGTCAGATACCAAAATTTACTCCTCTAAATTTTATTATTCAACTCTATGTCATCCTTCTGAAGGTTCCTTAACTGATCCTAAGTTTATTTGTTTGATAAATAAACAAACACAACTAGTGTGTGTTAAGTAAGGAAAACATAACAAGTTAATCATTTCAACAAATAAAATTTACTAGAATTCAAATCATAAATACATCCCATTTTCATCTTAGAAAATTCATATACTTACTTTTACAACTCACATGGTCATAGATACTTTCTTTTTCATAATCATAGTTTGTATTTAGAATAAATGAATATGTACAATAACTAAATTAGTATTCATATTTCCTTTACAAGCAAA
Organism: Torreya grandis; assembly: GCA_037957365.1. Lineage (NCBI taxonomy): Eukaryota > Viridiplantae > Streptophyta > Pinopsida > Cupressales > Taxaceae > Torreya > Torreya grandis. The sequence goes on from JARHVA010001713.1 coordinate 2,170,098, forward strand.
ATTATGATAAATCTAATTATATGTGATAAAAATAGTAATTCAATTTTATTCCACTAAATTACAATAAATGTGGTATCCAAAAATAATCTCAAAATTATATCAGATTACAACTTTTAATGATTACAATATCAACATTTATTTATCTTTCATACACACTTTAATAATACATGGTTTCATTTTTCAATAACAATACTACATATTAAATTATACTATCCAAGACATTCATATAAGATTAAAAAATCTTAAATTAATCCACACAAACACCAAATATCATCATTGTTACTGAGAACCATATAGGAAGAGGGAGGGCATCATCAAATGCTTAAGCTCCAACCACTTAACCTTTAGAATCCCTCACACACCTTTCATTTATAATAGTGGCACTACCATTCATGAGAAATTTAGATGCGTAACCTTCATCAAGAGAGATATTAATGTGTATACAAGTCATATTATAGGTAGATCCATGCAACATAAATAAAGTCTTGATAATGAACCAAAAGAGGAAATAGAACATTCCTAATACATATCAATTATATATGCTTATGGTTATAAGGCTTAGGAGTCAATGAGTCCACCTCATTTTATCCAGACTAAGAAATTAATTCCAAATTTCAAAATCAAGTTAAAACTAAAGATCTCCACAATCCATTCAGTGTTCAAATTCATAAGTCACAAGCATGCCCAACCCATCTTTCCTAACAAAATAAAAAAACACATTGATATACAAACACTCATTCCTCAACATGATAAAAATATTTGAGAAGTGTGAGAATTGTATTGCATTGCATTAATGTCTCATACCACCTGCATAGAGTGTCATCATACTTCCACTTCATTGAAGATTGTTGCAAACCACATAAGAAAACATCATAAGGTCAATCATTGAAAAATTTCTTGAATGATAACATGTCACATAGGTGTCCCATTCCACTTGTGTGATGCGTCATCATCCATTTTCCCTGTCGAGGATTGAAAACAAGCCTAATGGTATATGAATCCAATATTATTTATGTAAATAGGTTGCATAAGAGAATTAAATTAGTTTTTACACAATCAGTATACAAAAAAAATCCAATCATTTCAAATTGAAAAGCATATCTACTATTTAGTAAGTTCTAGTATCAATTCTTATATCATTTTCATAAAGTTTACACATTCCCAAATATAAAATTATGATATTTACTATTTATTTATTGGTTTTCATGAGTGAATCAAAACACAATTAAGAAATAAGGAAATAAATTCAATACTTTTAGAATGAAGTGTGTATTTCACTATACATTCATTAAATAATTAAGGTGAAAACCTATCAAGTTTTGCTTCATTTCTTTGAAGTTATTAAATCCTCCATAGTTTAGGAAACAAGATTTATAGTCTCCAAATTAACTTAAGAGTTAAGTCAAGATGCCATAGTCATAAAATAATATCAATGTAGTTCCATCCACACTATGTTCCCTAATTATAATTTTGTGTACATAGGGTATTCTTTGTAAAGAGTAGTTATTACCAAAACAAGCAAGATCCATTTCATAAGAAATAAACACATTAGTTCCAAAATAAAGAAAGGAAGTATGAATGTCTTAAATGATTTATCACAACTGCCACTACTTCATTACCAATTTTTAAGATTATCAACAACCCATGCAATGATTCAAAACTTGCTCAAATTACTATAGAAAAATTTAAGAGTTATTATAAACTCAGGATTCTAAATGTCAAGCCATAATACTTGAATATAACATTAAATTTATAACATAAACATATATTTTTATGACTTACACTCATTCAAGATACAATATTATAGTCATAAGGACACACCCATATAAGCCCCAAACATATTTGCATTCTAAAATCATAATTATTTGAGAATAAAAAATCATCTTATAGTGATGTATGCCTGAGTAAGGAAAACTAGAGTTTAAATTCCAACATACCATCTTTGCATTTTCATGCCCATGTGTAACCCTAGAAGATATGAAATATTCAAAAAGTATAAAACTAGGACCTATGCATGACATGTTTTGGTGATACACATTAATTAATGTTATTTCAGACACATTAATTTAACTTGAAAATATCAACCTTGAAATATATTTGACAATCATGATTTGCACATATTTTAGACACCTAAATTTGGTCATGAATACTTGATCATGTCAAAATTTTCCCTTTTTCACTGTAATTAACTTATGTACTTAATTCAGACGTATTTTGACACTTTGGCCTATCTTAAGCACATGTGAAGACATTTTCTTTTCTAATTTATCATTCATCACCTAAAAAAAATGTTCTATAAGTTTAAAATACCCTTAATCATATGTTCATATGGACTCAGACCCAAAAATATGTATGTTTCCTTAAGGGTCAAAACCATCTAGTTTGGGTCAGGAGTGGCAAATAGTGTTGACCCTTATCGGACATTTCTGACCCTTATTTTCTAACAGTCATATTTTAAAATTGAATCATCCCTCAATTTTTTTTTTCATTTTTTAGGATTCTAAGAATGTGATTTCCCATTTTATATTGCTATAAAATAACATTCAAGTCATTCATTATTCCACTTGGCAATTTCAATACAAAGGCACATTTACACTACTGCACATTAAACAAAGCTTCCCTATTGTTCCCAATTTTGATTCTAAGAATTATAAGAAATACCCAACCAAGTCACTAATATATATTAATCATCTCAGAGCATAACATGATAAATTATTTAATCCATCTTTAGATGCCTTCATATAGTCAATGGAGAAAAAATCATAAAATCATGTACGAAAGTTAAAACTAGCTCTAATTTTTATGATTATGCCCTAATTTTTATGTTTTATACAAAGGGTTAAAACCATATAGTTTATGTCAAAAGTGATATATGGTCTTGACCCCAATTGGATGGTCCTAACCTTTATCACTCTTTAGTTTTAGTTTCTAGGTTTCTACATAGTCTATTCATGTTTTCATGTTTCAGTCTTTTATTGATCAACATAGTCAATCTTTGGATAGAAACAACTAATTTTTATTTATAATTCATAGTTAGTATTATTTTGATCAATTGTAATTTTTTGAATTTAGTTATTTTCTTTCAATCCAATTCTTAAAAGTGCATTTCAACATTCTATCATATTCTAATCATTTTATCAAAATTAGGTTCAATTACCACACTAATTCGAATTTCAGTAAAACACATACACATGTTAATATTTTGCACACTTTTCCTTATCAATTTATATATATGTTAACTTGGAAAATATAATTTTATATCATTGATATTTATGATCTCACTAGTCTATGCTATAATTATACATTATCCTAAGTAGGTGTTTAGCTCTAAAATGGATTGTCTAGAATAGTGTTATCTAGATTGCATTAAAGGGGTCTATAGAAATGAAATGGAACAAGGGTGATAATTAGATATATAGTAGGCTAATTAAATACTAAACTTAGATATAAGCATACACTAAATTTATTATGTTGAGATAGTCTAAATATGGAAAGTAAAACTATGCTAAATATATAAATGACAAAGAAGTAAAATACTTAGCTTGTTCTAATGTTAATGCAATTCTAGAGCTAAAAATAGGCTAAAATTAGGTGAGAAGGAGATTATATAATAGTCATTAGATTCTAGTTTTGATGTCTCTGGTTCTCTAGACAATAACATCATCCTGGGATGGTTACATCAATGCTATTGTCTAGGTTTGACACCAATGTCCTATATAAAATATCTACTAAAATAGGATGTGACCATTTGTATGCTTCTAGGTTTTACTTTTCCTTTATTTTCTAGTGTATTCAGTTCTTGGTCATGGATAATTACTTCTTTTGAAATGGAAAAACCCTATCTTTACATCTTTAATATGCCCTTGGGGAAAATGGGTTAGTGGGCACATGGTGTCAAGCTAACCCCAATGACCCCTTTATTAAAGGTGTTACCTACATAACCAATACTCTAAAAAGGGCCTTAGACTGATGTATTTCTCCCATATATGTTATCTTGTGTTTGAATCATATAATGTGTGTAAATCAAGTAAAATAATGACCTAGCTTGTAACTTAGCAAATCGGGCCCTTGGGCTTCTCCTTTAGTACTTCAAACTTGTAGATGTGTAATCCCTATGACTGGTATGGAAATAAGAATAAATAAGAAAACTTTGCTCAATTGAATTCTCTTTTTTTTGATTATTAGGTGAGGAATGAATGAGGGTTGGTATTTTATTTATATTAACATCTTTGGATTAATAACTCACATTAAATCACTTAGGCCGACCATTAGGATATGTTTCATTTGAAAACTAGATGACTTTAGGGCACTGGACACTTGTGTCGAGACATGAAAATAACATTAATATTATTTTCTATCACATATATTAGTGTCTAGGGAGCAGGAGAGCAGGTAGGGGTTCAAAACTTATAGAGATGGAATATAATTACATTTTAAGCATTTTGGACAAGATAGAAGACTTGGGTCATCAATATAAGATAGTTTAGACTAAGAGATATAGGCCAAGAGGCACAATGATAAAAAAAATGCAAGACTTGTGGAAGCATGAAAGGTAGAGAATTGAGATGAACAACCAATGTATAAATTTATAAGTGTACAAGATTGAGGTGCTATATAACATAAAATATCATCTACAACAGGTTATCACCTTATTCTAGATGGCATTTTTTCCTTTCTATAAAGTGCCAACAAAATTTGGACATTGGTGGTTACCACAAGCATCCATATCTATTAATAGTGTATGTGGGTATCTAACTAATATTTTTAAAATTCAAATCTCTCCCTTGAATTAGCCTAAACACATTTACTATATTAATTATAGGTGGAAATGTCAGAGTCTTATATGACTATAAATCAAGCCTAAGATCATATCTATCTAACACTCATCTTAGCAAGTCCTCACAAGATTGATAATTCCATTAACACTTCCTTAAGACATTATATAAAATCATTCAATTCTATAAACCCCTTAATTGAGATGTCCTAAATCCAAGTCTAAACACAAACACAAGGTCAAAGTTGGATATTATCAAGTGTTGAAAGCTAAAATCATTGCATTGCATTTTAGTGGATCATGATTCAATGCACACACACATATGTGGGAGAAATACATATGATTTGATCCCTCTTCAGATTATTATAATGTGGGAAATGATTAACCACTCAGTGAGGAGTGGTTGGGGTTGTCCAAACCATTCATTATCCCCTTATTTTAGTTTATTTTGTTGTCAAAATTTTAGCTAAGGTTTCAAGGCAAAGGAAGACATAATTGGGATTTATGCATAGTATTGAGGTCAAGAAAACATACAATAATTATCTAGATAAGTTAGTGTGGTAATATGTGGTATAAGAAACTAGTATAATTAACATGGACATTACCAAAATATATTGGATAAGTTGTTTTAGGTGTTTGAGTTTTTTTGACAGTGTCTGCATAGGTTTTGACATTTTGTCTCCTAAGCCAAGTAATGAATAAGTTATTTGAGATAATTTTAGTGACATTTACACATGTAGTGCGCAATAAAAAAATAAAATATTAGTTACATACCTTATCCTCTCTATATGCTTGATCATTTATATTTTTAGTAAGGGAAATCAATCTCTCTTTAGTAATGCCATATCTTATGTAATTTAAAGTTGAATAATTTTATTTTATTTAGATCATATAAATATGAATATAATTAAAACATGTTTTCAACATATACATGGTTAATTGAATATATATTTTATGTGAACATGCTTTTCATAATATACATGAGCGGGATGCACTCCATGAAAATTACATATGATACATGGACATATATATGTATGACATTAATTACACCCATGGGAAACCTTTATACAATGGGGGCATGCCTAATCTAGGGGAAGCTTTGTATATTTATCATGATACATATTTTTATACTAGTCCATTATTCATAGTAGACTATTATACATGACTTACTCATGCTCATACTTAATAGGGTGTTATTTCCTATGTATTTTATGATTTTATATATTAGATAATGACATTGACTAATTACATAGACTAACATTGAAAATTACTTACATGATTGATATTGATGGTTATGACATTTCATGTTCACTGATGTGTGTTATACTAATTGTTCTATGAGTGCATTGACTATGTTTTGTCACATTGTGTGTTATTTGTGTTATAGGATCCTTTGTTCTGAGTCATGGACATGTTGTGTCTATGTTGAGTCAGAGTCATATCATGTATTGTATGATTGTGTAATTCTTGATCATGATATTGTGTGTGTGTGTGGGTATATGTGGATACATATATGAATATTAATATGAGCTTGGTGTCACCATTTATATCACACATACCTATATTGTGTGTGATGCCATGATTTCTATCATGCATCTATTATGACTCTTATCACTACATGATTAATTGATGTATCTAATAGACATTGACATGTGTATGTTCATTAACTTGGATTACATGTTTCATACATGATTTAATGATCAAAATATTTCTATGATGGAATATCTTATCACGTTTGTATACATACTTTACATGATTGTACTTTTATGTATAACACATGGTGTGCATAACTCTTTCTTTTAGGATGAGTGATTCACATGTTTCATACCTTATATCAAATGGGGGGCATATAATGGGCTTGTCTCATATATTCAAGCCATGACAATTAAATAGTTCACATTTTAAGACATATTATGTGATTCATATGGGTCAAATTGAATATATTGATACAAATGTGGGGTATTATAGAAGATTGTGAAGCATAATTAAGTCATTCTATAGAATTATGAAAAATATATGATGGCATTATATATCACTTTGAGGTATATTTGAATCATATTAGGGAATCCATTTTGTTTGTGAAAACATTTTTCTACTTTTTATATTGATAATTGGTGGGGAACAATGGTACTACATAAGCACTTTGAGTGTATATCCATCTGTAACAATTTATAGTTGTGATGTGATAAATTAGGAATAAAATTTGAGTGCTAGGAATAATGGAGGACAAATTTAAAAACCCTAATCTATCCTAACCTACACAAAACCTCAGAATGGGAAAGGGAAGTAATTTAAATGTAAATACACAATGGAATACAACAAGTATACCTCACTTTTGAATCAAATTTACATTCCTTGACAAGTAGTAGATGAGCCCAAATGATAAATGGATGAACTTGATATTTTCTTGATATGTTGGATTGCCTTTAAATCTCAAGATAGTTGTAGCAATGGTGATGTAGGATGAATGACAACAAACAAGGTGGCATAATATTTTCAAAATTTGAATTTTCATGGAGGTGTGGATGGTTATATAGAAGATGGTGGAGGAGATCTATGGTTGAAATTTAGCCATGGTGGATGAAGATGGAGGGTGTAGGAATTTTATATGAATTTAAAATTCCTAGTGAATTCTAAAAAATGATTAATGAGGGGATATAGGAATCTCAAAGATTTATAGAGTCCTTTATAATTAATTAATGAATATTAGATGGTGATTATAAGAAGGATTTGTAGGAATCATAGTGGAGGTAGTTACTGGTAGGTGAGGGGATAATTTAAATTTTCAAAATATTTTGTAAGTGGAGAATAATGATAAGTGGGATGTTCATATGAGAGTTAATTGAGATGGAAGAAGTTATAAGGTTGGTGTATGATGTAGGTATTATTAGGGGGATGTTAAGATAGTGTAGATAATATTTTTATGATGTTATTTAATAATTAATAATAGAAATTAATAGTAGATGATAAAATGAGTTAATTTTAAATGTATACATTTTCCCATCTTTGAAAGGGCATTGCGACTTGAATAAGTAATGGAATTTATAAGAAATGAAGAATACACGTGAGTTAGGAGTTAGGACAAGTGATTCCCCCTTGAGGGGTCATGCAGGGAGGACTGAGATGGATGGCCACTCAATAAAAAATGAGGGGTGGGATGTGTGGATAAAAGAAAGAGGGGTTGGGAATAATAGATGAGATTGGAGTCTGTAAATTATTGGAAGTGGTGAGTGTGACATAATTTCCATAGAAAATGAGATACAATTTAATTTCATAAATTAATTTGATGATGTCCCTAACAAAGATGTATATGAGGGAGTGAAAATATGAGATAGTTATACCCTAGATGTGCCCCAGTCAATGATGTATGAAAGGGGGAAGCTATACATTTGGATGGATTGATAATTAAGTTCACAAGATGTGGACATATGCCTAGTAAGGACACATTCCAAGACCAGTTTTAGGATTGTATTAAAATGATTAGATGTATTTGGATGTATCCCCAGCAAGGACTCATGTTATAGAACTAGGACTAGTGATTAAATTTATTGGAAATGTGATGTAAACTTATGACATATCCCTTGTCAAGGATACATGTTAGAGAGAGTTTCTAGCAGTGATTAAATTTATTAAACATGTTACAAGCTTTATATGTATCCCTAGCAAGGACACTTGCCAAAGAGAGTTATAATCATTGATTAAATTGATCAGATATGTGTCATAAGATTTAAACATGTCCCTAATAAGGATGCATGGTAGAGAGAGTTGTGAACAATGATTAGATTAATGGATTAATATACAAAGACAAACATATCCATTAGTGATCAATTGATGATTGACTAAGTATTCACATGTTTGATTTTACCCAAGTGATAACATATGCTTGAGGTCATAATCAATAGGATGCAATTGACTAATTATAGCTCGATAATTAGACATGGTGTCAAATGATGATGATGTAAGTGGAAGGAAAAGTTGATGTTGATAGAAAATAGGAGAAAATAACATGATGTGATAATAATGTGAGTGGCCATGAGATGAGGGAAAATAATGGGTTAGTGTGACTAAGCTATCTTCAACCACTTTATGTTACAAAGTGTTTCTTACATGGTATGTATGTACTTCAAGATAATTTGGTTATCCCAAAATAAGAAGAAAAATGTGACAAGTAGGTATAAGATGACAAGGTAATGCCCTAGGGTGGCCTCAAGGAGACAAACTAGCATAGTGATGGGGAACATGTTAATGAGAAGACTTATAAGTGTAGATTTAAAATTGGATGTTAGTTAGTAATTGCATGGGATGAGTGGTGGGGGATAAATGGAGATGATAAATATGATGTGTGAGATGAAAATGGAAGAAAATAGAGGAAAAATATGAAATTATGGTCAAAAGGGTTAAAATGGGGGGGATAAAGGGGTCAAATATGGGAGAGGAGGGGTAAAAAATATTCATTTATACCCCACCTCTTTATGAATTTGATCTCTAGAGTGACAAAAGAGTGATGCACAGAAATGAATCACATTCCTCACCATCACCACTAGAGAGAGAGTGTTCAGGAGTTACATAGACTTGAGGCTCATAGGGACCCTATAAGTACCTTAAAATTATGTTATTTTTTAATTTAATAGAATTTATTATGGTTAGAAATAAGAAAATATTGAATTTACTATGAGGAATAGTTTCCCTCATACCAATTTTATTATCGTGAAATGTAGCTTTGTAGCCATAAAATGTGAATTCATAGAGGAAAATTGTGAATTCAGGAAATAAAATGGTAGACATGGATTCATGATTTTTGAAGTGAATTTGTGAAAATGTAAAATACAAATTCACATTTGCCAAAAAGTATATTTTCATAGAAAATAATGAATTTACATTGATAAATGTAAGTTCACAATTAAGAATGAAAGAATGTCATGAATGGATTAAAAGTGATTATGTATTCAAAAGAAGATAATTGTGTTAAGAAGAATGATTTTTCTCAAATGAAGTTTTTGAAAGAAGTTAGAGAGTGGATGGAGAAACAATAAGCATGGAAAAGTGTTAGATGAATAATTAAACAAGTTAGGTAATTAAAAAGATTAACATGGTTACCTATGATGATTATAAGAGAGGTTTACCAGTATTACATCATGAAGATGGAAATTAGTGGCCATATGATGGGTTCATGAGCTAACAATAAAGGATTATGGAGTGATAAAATTTGTGGAGAGGTGGCATAGTGAGATGAACACATTTCACTTTATGACTGGTGAGATGATAGTGATACTAGAGGATGTTTGGAATATAAACATGATTCCTATCATAGGATATAAACTATATTGGTAGTTATGGATATATATGGTGATAATGTGGTGGTTATCAAGGCACATGAGAGTAGTATGATATAGGGGCCAACTAGACATAAATTAGTGTTTGTAGAGGGGAACCCTAGATCACTTTACATTGACATTTATGGCTATTATGAGTGGCATTCTATTTCCTAATAAGAGTGGGTGGTTATTTCCTATCGGCCTAGGTGAAATAGATGTAGACATGGTGGATCTTAGGTGAGTGTTTTCATGGGGCCCAATAATAATAGCACAACTATATCGTGACTTGAATTTAGACATCTATAAGGTAGGTGTCATAATTAGCACGATGACTCTCCTATAGATCTAGTCATGGGAGTTGTATAAACCATGTGATGTATTATATATATTATATTTTTGGCACATGGACATCCATGATGCATGATGTATATACCATTTTTCATGTATTCATGGGAAATGGTTATATATATGTTGATTCAATGTATGGATTTAATGTGGACTCTTGATGTACATGATGGATTACAATTTATTTGAGTGTTATGGTTTATGGATATTTTTGGATGTTTATATATTAGATTATATTTTATGTGATGTTATATATATTACTATTATTAGTTTATTTATGATATATGATACATGATTTACTATATGAATAGATGTAATGATGATACTCTTGTATTTTAATGTTCATGTCAGCTTGTTTAACATTTATATTGATGTGAGGATACTAGATTAGAATGTTAAATATATTATTGATGTTAATTATATGATGATTTTAGAGTAGCATGTTAGTGGCATATTTTGATGTTGATGTGACATTTATCATATGATGAGAATATATACAATGTTATGATGTTTAATATAGATATGGATGTTGGATATGATATGATGATATAGACATGGTATGTTGAGATATATTGAGTGATATGTATTGAATAATCATTTTTGATTCATCATTAGGAAGTATGAACCATGATATATACATAACCATGATGAATTCTTACCATAATGCAGGATAGACTAATGCAAAAAATACAAAACACAAGAAGTGCAAGTAACATTTTAACGAGATGCATAATTAGAATTTGATAGAATAAGATGACACTATTGCCTCATGCCACTACAAAAAAACACAAGACAAAACCTAAAAATCCAAATATAAAAATACATGACAATATATTCAAAGATGAAGTAAATACACAATATAAAAACACACATTGAACAAGTAAATACATAATTAAATCACAAACAAGCATACACACATATGTACATGCATAATGATGGTAGTCATTATGATTCAACCTTTGTTGTGTCATAAATATTAGGGATAAGGCAATGGATAAATCATAATTCAACTTAAACTTATTAAATTTTTTCCCTGAGGCCATGTTGTAAGCCATAGGGTGATATGTAAAGATATGCGTAGTGACTCATTGAATAGTGACAAAGGATGGTGAGGCTAAGGGATGTAGGAAAAAATGGTATAGAAGGTGGATATGGGAAATTTTACAAGAACTATTTTGGGATAACATAGCTACACAAGAAACTTTGGCAAAAGGAAATCTAGACTTAGTAGCAAAGAGGGTATGATTGATTAAGGGAGGATATGTCATAATGATAGGAGATGACAAATAAGGGAAGGATGAAAAAGAAGTTCCAAATAGCTATCAAAGGATCTTATTTTCATGTTGTTATATTTCATTGATGTCCTTAAGCTAAAGAGTTGTTATCATGCTACATATGTTCCTGAAGCACTTACATGTGTACACATTTTGGAACCAAGGTTAAAGAGGATGGATGGAATAAATGGGTATGATAGGACAAGTGACATGGGATAGAAAGTGATGAGGATAGAATATATGGATTGGCCCCAAGTATATAAGGTCTTATCATGAGATATTTGTAGATGAAGGCATATCACGAGTGATGCCATAGACTAGTTTTCATCACCATGCTTATCCAAGGTGCCAATGGATTGGTTTTCACCATTGGATGATTTTTTTCAAAAAATTCTAATTTTTAGGGTTTTTTGAATATGTATGTATAATTTCATATGATTAAGGACATGATTTAGGTATATAACCTCTTCAAGTTCATGATGTTAATTAGTTCATAAAATTCCTAACCTTATTGAGTAGTGAGTTTGTAAACTCCAAAACCAAATTTGGCAATAATGACATAGGGACCTAGCCAATTTGGATCAAAATTGCCCTTATTATCATGATCAACATTTGTATTTCATTGATTTTATTTAAGGACTAGGTCACCAATTTCAAATTATCTTGGCAAGACATTCTTGTTTTATTGATTGAGTAGACAATTTTGATAGGACTTCAAGTGATTGAGGGCAATGAGATGCTTCTCATCAAGGAGTTCCAGTTCTTAAATTCATGTAACTCTATATGCTTCTTCATTGATGAGGCCTTGGAGGTATATATGTAGAAAGGGTAATTCAACCTCAATTGGCAAGATAGATTTGGTGACAAAGACTAATGAATATAGGGTTGTGTCAATTGGAGTATGTATGCTTTTTTAGTAAACCCATAATGTAGGGTAAAGTTAGAGATGCCAATCACGACCAACATCATTGCCAATATTTTTGACAATTTTGATAATGGTTTTGTTAGTCACCTCTGCTTGTCCATCACCTTGTGGGTAATATGATGTAGATCACTTATGCTAGATCTTGAACTATTTTCACTAAGATTTGACATCTTAATTGTTGAATGATTTATCTCTATCAAATATAATGACAAAGGGGATACCATAGTGAAAAATAATACGTGTAGACACTTAAAATTAGACACTTTGTGACAATTTTAACTAATCAATATTCTATTCACACTAACATTCTTAGCCTTCACTATTCATCACCCCTAGAAAATTAAGTCATTTATTCCATAACCACCTCCAATCCCATAAAATTGGAAGCCTATTCCATTATTTAAATAATCCAAATTAATTAACTAATCCTTACCTAATTCTATGGATTTTGAATATCCATAATTATTAAAATTCAAAAAGCAAATAATCCCCACATCATGACATCATATTTCACCCCCTTCCACTTTCCAAATTTTAATGATGCCATAGGCTCCACCTATCGCATATCATATAAATTTTATAATCTAAAGGTCATTATTTCCAAATTTCAATGATGTGACAAGATCTACCTGACCCATATCATTTGAATTTTATAATCCAAAGATTCCTCTCTCTAAATTTAATAATCCACCTGAAATCCCACTAACCTCCACTATCAAATTAAATAATCTCATTAATCCTCCATGGATCCATTGTCCCTACATGTTTCCCACTCCTAAGATTATCACTAAACAATTTAATAATATCCCATTAATTCAATCATCCTCCACTTTTGATCTCTAACCAAGATCAATGACTCTCATTAATCAAACCAAATCTATAAATGAATCCATTTACCTCCATTTTGACTAAGTTTGAATTATACAATGAAGTTCCATATAGAGACTATCTATTGAAGATTCAAATCATCAATCCAATAAATCAAACATAAACATTACAAGGAGAAGTGTTGTTAAATCCCTAATGCACCTCAATCAAACGTTTACAATAATAATAAAAAATCAATCCAAACAACATCCAATCTATAAAAGAGTAAGTGAAGATATGATATTTGGAATTTTAACCCTCACTTTAATTTATTTTTAGATAGCTCATCTGAAGTACACTAGAATATATTATTTAACATTTCCATTTATTTTGTATTTTTGCTAACCATCTAATAATATTGTTCTTGTGTTACATTGTGGTGCGTTTGGTAGGACTACACACCCCACAACCATCTTTAGAAGTAAAAGAACCCTATTCTAAAAAAGAACAATAAATTTGTTTAGTTATAATCTTTATTTTTTTAGGTTTTTTTCATCAAGGATATTTATTTTGAAGATCTAAGTTTCTTTTTCTTTTTTCTTTTAAAGTTAATCTAACTTTTGTTTAAAAACAAAAAATGATTGTTGAAATGATTTTATCTTTTAATTTATAATCTAGGTTGTTCTAATTATTTTTAGGCTAGTTTGGATTTATCTTAACATAAATCTCTCAAAAATTCATAAAAATGGAATTTATGGTTTAGGAAATATCATTAAAATAGCGTTTGTCATTTTTTATTTTTTGATTTATTGATTGTTAAAATGACTGTAGATTGTAAATTATAATTTAAGTTTTTATAATTTTTTGTAAGTTCGTTATGCTTTGGCTTAGAAACATACTTGTATGATTGTATTTTTGAGCTATTTATCAAAAATACTATATTAATAAGTTAAACCTAACAACACAATAACATCAAAAAGAAGGAATACTGGAACAATCAGTCAATTAAGAATGAAATCTTATCATCACCTTGTCCCTTATGACTTATCTCCAAGATCTTCAAGTGGATTCTAATGCTAAATTGATTGAATGTAGAATACTTTCTTATAACTTCAAAATGAATTCAATGGCTTCCTTAGATGGTTGAATGGATTGGCAAGAGTATGAGGATGCTCTGGGATGGCTAGTTATGAGAGTATAATAAGGGCTTATGAATTTTCCAAGTTAGTTTAGCCATGGCCCAAGCATGGATTTTATAGGATGGTGGAAGGGATTTTAGGTAATTTTAAATTATTTAGAAGTCTCTAGTTTAGAGACTTATAGAATCTTAAAGGAGCTTCCCTAGTTCTAGAGGTTTATTGATTAGTTTAGGTGATAACATGAGATTAGATGGGGATTAAATGAGGTTTAATATTCATAGGGATGTAGGAGAGGCTAGGGTGGTAGGGTAGCCAAGGTATAGTTGAATAAATAGGAATTTTAAATTTAGAAGTGGGCTAGTGGGTATATTAGTGTCTAAGTAGGCTACCTAGTAGGTTAATAGGGTTATTAGTTGGTCATAAGGGCATGGAAAGTTTTATGGGGTGTAGGGAATTTATATAGGAAATATGATTTTAATTAATTTATTAAGTTATTAGAAAAATTAGTGGGTTTAATAGAATTGTTAAGATGAGTGGATTTAGGTGCATACATTTTACCCTTCTTTGAAAGGGCATTGTGAGTGAAGTGAAATGGAAAAATTAATGGATTTTCAAAGAAAAACCATTTTGTGGATGAGAATGTTGTTAGTAGACATAATTCCCCATTGAGGGAGCATGTGTGGAGGAATGAGCCAGATGGTCACTCAAAAATAAATCCCTGATGTGGGATAGGGCCAAAATGATGATAAGGGGTTGGGATGCCCTGAGTGTGAGGGAGATACGATTAAGATGCCCCAAGCGTAAGTGACATGGGATAAAGTGACTTAGCCTCAAAAGATGGGTTATAGACAAAAAACAATGTCTAAAAGGGATGCAAGTTGATGAAGATACTAAGACTAAAATTCTCGAGACATTGCCATTGTCTAAGGAATAAAAAAGACAAGATAGGCCATGAGTTGATGATAACTCCCATAGTAAGGACACATGCTAGGGATAACTAGAAGCCTATAAAGGACATTTGATGGATGATTATAGATAATAAACCACTTCATATTATATTCATCGATCAATCTAATTTAATAATGTCAAGTGACCCATAAGTGATATGATGAGATCGAAGGTTAATAGTGGCTGAGCTATCCCTGGACATAAGATCATGGCCAGATGATGCCTACATAGTCTTAAGAGACCTCAGTGCAATGCAATTTTAACTAGGATTTTGGATTAATAATGGGGAATAAAAGACTATGCCTTAAAATAATGATTTAAGAGGACTTAGGGATGATGAAACAATGATTAAATGTGATAATAAGAAATGAGAAGGGATTTAGGGATTAAGATTAGTAGACATGGTTGGATAATTTGATTAGTAAAGGTTAGGTGGAGTATGAGGGGTAAAATAAGGGGTGAATTATGGGGTAAAATAGGAAAAAGTAGGGGTAAAATGCTCATTTTGTCTTTTAGCTATTATAACTTTTGTGCTTTAGAGACCTAGCCATGGATTGCATTCCTCACTCATCACATCGTGGAGAGAGGGTTTGGGAGCACTAGAAACCAACCAACATGGGATTACCAGTGAGTTCTCCATGCCCAACCCTTGAATTTTGTCATTTATGCATTTACATTTGCATTTATGATATGTATGAGTGGCCATGGAAATACTACCACTGGGGGTTATGCCCTTAGTTGTGGTATCACATCACAAATTGTGATAATGCAATCACAAGCTATGGTTTTGAAAAATTGTAAGGGGAGACTTGTGGTTTTGTAATACTATATTAGGCAATTTTCATTATCATAATAATGTAGAAGGGGAATTATGGTTTTGAAAAACCACATGGTTAGACTTGTGGTTTTGAATAACTACATGGTTAGACTTGTGGTTTTGAAAAACCACAAGTTAAAAATGGTGATATTACCAAAGCCACGACTTAGGGTTAAAGCAAGAGATACAATTTTATGGAAATTAGGAATAAGAGTTAGTGAATGGGTTGGGGAGGGAATGGGGATGGAGATTAAGGTAAGTAGGGTCTTAGATGATTATGTTAGTAAGTTAAGTAAGGAGTTAGATGGTTAGGTTAGGGTAAGTGGGAATTTAGATGGTTAGGTTAGGGTAAGCAGGGATTTAGATGGTTAAGTTAGGGTAAGTGGGGATTTAGATGGTTAGGTTAGGCTAAGTGGGGATTTAGATGGTTAAGTTAGGGTAAGTGGTGATTTAGATGGTTAGGTATAATGGTAAGGATTAGGTAGGGGGTTAAGGAGCTAGGCTAAATGAGTAAGTCACAAATTTAGGTACCAGGTAGAGGGGAGGGGATAAGCTAAATAATTATGATGAGATTATCATGATTTGATAAGATGTGTGTTGGTGCAAGAGGATTTAGGTGTGTTAGTATCCTAATTATGATGTCTAGTGGTACTTTATGATATGCATCTATTGACACCAAATGAGAATGGAGTGTTTGAGATTGTAGACCTCTACTATATCATGATGATGCTTATATTGAGTATTGATAGGGCATTAATTATGACCCTAGCCAAGAGATGGCATTTTGAGATCAACACATTTCATTTTATGATTAGTGAGATGATGATTACTTTTGAGGATCTATTACATATTTTTTGACTATCGATGAGAGGCCACATGATATATTATCTATCACATACCCTGAGTGTGATAGTTTAGAGATTGGCTGGTTGACTATAGATTAGAGTTCATGATTCATGAGTGGATATTGACAAGGCTTTGAGAGAGGGTACTATTGATATATTGATGCTCATGGTTATGTTCTTGTTACCAACATACTCTTTCTAGACATGAGTAGTCAGTGGTTTCACTTAAGATTAGGGGATGTGGTGTCAGATATGGTCTAAGATTTTTGAGTGTTTTCTTAGGGTCTTATATTGCTAGCCCATTTATATAGAGAGATTCATATGGGGTCGTATAGAGGAGAAGCAATCTTAGGTACATATTTATTACTACAAATATGGAGTTAGGAGAATATTGTGATAAAGAGACCATTGGGTACTCATGCAAATAGGGAGCCTAACTAGCCTATATTATTTGGATGGTATATTATTCTTGAAGTATAAAGATATCATGTTAGTGAGATATGGTTTTATAGATAAGAATTTGATAGTCTATAAGATGAAAAAATCACTTGGATACCATATAGATAGGTCCAGTGGGGGTGGGATGAGGATGCAGATGTCACATGATTCATGCTTATCGAGTGCTATCTGACTGGACACCATGATTATATTATTGAGAGATATAAGCTTGATCATGTGCAGTGATAGTTCAAGAAGTAGTAGGATGTGCTTGAAGAGGAGCATTTGTTTACTCATAGTGATAGGGAGAGGCCTCAATGGGAGGATTTAGTAGATAGGGCACTATCTAGATTCAATTATGAGAGCATTACCCATATTATGTGGAATTTTTAGACTCCTATTCTAGATATAAGAGTGATGGCATCATACATAGCTTAGTAGGCTCAGAGACAACCTTATAAGATACTTAGATGGCTAACCAAAGTAAGAAGGGGGGTTGTTCAAATATTGGTAGAGGCATGAGTTAACTTAGGGAGGAGACAAGATTGAAGATGATATCCCTAAGCACAAGGCCAACAAGATGCATATGGAGGGAAAAATGTTATGGATATTGATTTGGGCGACTAGGGGGGTCGAGGTGGAGACTAGACTGGAGTTGGAGACTAGGTTGTAGTTAGAGACTAGGATGGAAGGGGAATAAGTGTAGATGAGGCAAGGCCATCCATGCCACCTTTAATCAAGGATGAGTGGACAATCTTGGATAGACCAAGGAGGGAGATACATGCCTAAGATATAGAGGTTGCAAGGATCACAATTGAGTAGGATAAGATGGCTATGAATTTATGGAGATAGATTATAGAGAGAGATAGATAGATGGATGCAATGTTGGGACAAATGTTAGGGTTGATGGGAAAATATTAGACTTATAGGGGAAGTAGCTACACTTTAGAGGCAGATCCAGAGTTAGGGCTCATGGGTAGCCTCATTATGGGGGTAGATTGGATAACTTCAGTTGAAGCTGAGAGAGAGGGAGGTAGAGTTATAGGTGTCCAAGAAGGACAAGGAGGAGGGTGATACAACACTAGGGGAGAGGGGTATGGGGATGGTTATGAGATAAATTAGTCAGCTGACATGAGAGGCCCAATATTACAAAGATTTATATGAGGCAACAGTTCTAGCAGTTCAACATGCGATGATGTTTAGAGCCAGTTCCTCCCAATCTATACACCATTCTGATAGGAGACCACCTGGACAATATTGATTCAAGCTGTATTATTTATGAGACATGTGTTATATTATGGACTTGTATGTATTTTAGCACATCGATGCCCATGGGTCCCATTTATGTATTTATATATTTTGATGTGGACTCTGATGTACAATATGGGCTGTTGAGATATGTGATAATGATTTTGTTATATATGATGTTATGTTTGTGTGATGATATTTATTGTGATTATGTTGTTGATGGATGATTTGGATTATGTGATTGTTAAGTATGGATATATGGATCATGTATGTGATTTATTTATATGATGTGATAGGATAACATTATTTTTATGTGATGATGTGTATTTAAATATTGAGATAATGATGACACATATGTTTAGATGATTAATTAGATGGTATAGATGATGTTCATTATTATGGATTTATTTTATGTGATTTTTATTATTTATAATTATATGAGATGTTTAGATTTTATTGTTTGAAATGAGATGTAAGGATGAACATGGTTTTATTTATTATGGATGACTATTATGTTGTATGTTTATAATGGGATGGTAAAATGACATATAATGGTTGTTAACAATGTGCTAGTAAATAATCCATTGTGTTTTAATCATGTGTCTCACAAACTAATGTTGGGTAAAATCCTCTTGCACCAAGGAGATGGGTGGGTGTTAGGAAATAAACTAGGATTTTTAGATGGGATAGCGAAATGATTAGGGGGATGGTATGAGGGGAATTTAAAGCCATTAGATATGTAGGTAATCTAATTTACTATTGCACATGTGAGTATAAGTGTACCAATGACATGATAATAGTCAAGGTCACATTGGATTCATAGTGCATGGGAACTCCATTTTAGTGACTTTCCAAATCCCTATTTTGGGTAAGCACTTAAGGCCATCCTTGTTCCCTTTATAAAAAATAAAAAAAATAAAAAAAAGACAAGATAACAAGATAAAAAAATAAAATTTTTGACAAAGAAAAATATTTACTAATGATGATTAAAAAACTTGATCAATAATAATAACATATTTATAAAAGGATAATGTATGACATGGACAAAATTTACTACTTAAGAAGATAAGAGGATCATGATAAAGATGTTGACACACATACATATTTGAGTTCTTTAAAAGCCAACCTAAGTAAATGATTAAAGTTATGTTGGAAAATTATTATTTATAATATGACAAAGACTTAATAACTAGGTTGATAAAGACAATATATACAAGAGGTCCAAAGATAATAAACTCTAGGGATATAGTTAAATATGTATAGGGGTCAATTGTACCCAAAAGTTGTTATGATAAATGGGACAAGGATCAAAACCAATTGTAATGACAATGTTTAGGGTCCAAATTGAATGATCAAGATTTAGTTAATAAATACATGATGGATCTTTGGGTAAGAACATTAGATGCCACTTCGGTAGTGATGAGGTTAGTGGGTTCTTATGGATTTATGCTTAGGGGTGGATTTGGATAGACAAGTTTGGATGTAATTTAGGATGATATGAAGAAGAGTCATTGAGGAAGATGTGATTGGGATATGTATTAGGATGTCCAAAATGGGATGAATAGCTATTTTAAAGTGGATTTAGACATTCCAGAGGATTATTCAACATATATTCCACTTGTATGGTCAATAATGATTTGCCCTAGTTTGAAACTCATATCTCCTAATTTTCCCCAAGCATACATTATATACCCACTATTAGGACCAAGGTCATAAGGAAAATTATGGAATGGAATGAATAGATGAGAGAAGTGGAGCGGTGATGGACATGCCCCCAAGAGTGAGGACTCATAGATGGAGGTTATTTGGAGAATTTTAAGTATAATAATGTTTTAGATGCATAATATTCATGGGCTCATCAAGCTCATCACCATCTAGTGTAGCCAATCTATAGGCTCATGATCCAAATTTTGAAATAATGATATAGGGCCCAAGTCAATTTGATTCAAATTTTCCTTTCTTTTCTCAATCTACATTATTGTTTTTATGATTCTCCTTTAGGACAATGTCACCAATTTTTAATTCTCAAGATTGGATCTTCTTGCGATATTATCCCTTAAGCTTATTATGGTATGCCCTAAGATGATTCAAAGTAGTTTGACATGTTTCATCCAATAGCTCTAGCCCTTATAGTCATTATTATCTATAATTATGATTAGTAATCATGCTATGCAAATATATTCATAAAGAGGGGAGCTCAACTTCAATAGGCAAGATTGCTTTTGTGCCATAGACTAGAGAATACATAGTAGCCCTAATAGGTGTTCGAACACTAGTTCTATAGGACTAAAGAGTGGGATATAGTTGTAAATACCAATTTATACCCACTATTGGTTAGAATTATTACCTAGTTAATTATAGATTCTTAAATCTTCTTAACATTAATTGTCAACCCAGGGTATGTAGGCTTTTCAAGGATATCGACACTATATATGCATTATTGATTCATAGGCTAACTTAATTGTTGGTTGTAGTACAATGAAATTATACTAATTTAACCATATAGATATACAAGGAAATTATTATAATAGAATGTAAAAATTATTCACACTTATGAGTCACACATGCATCACACTTCATATAATTAAACTAGTAATGAAATCAATTCACCCAACACACTTTAATCTAAGAAGGGTCAGGATCTTCACTATAACTCCTTCTGAGGGGGCCCTCCTCATTCAAAACTGAGTTCCAATCCTTCTCAAAGAGACTTACAAAATATTCTTAAAAAATCAACCTTTTCATTACTCAAATCTTTAGCAATTAAAGATTGTCATAGTAGATTACAATATTCTAGAAATCAAAATGCAATTAATTTCTACACTTCCATCATCCTTAATCTAATCTAGGTTTTACCATTAAATACATAAGGTAATTTATTAGTTTCAACCAAAAACACTAAATTAGGAAAGGTACAAATAATTTTCAACTAAACTAGTCAACCTTCAGGTGGTTAGTAACTTAAAGTTACTTGTTTTTAGGCCTAACTGGGTAAAGGACAATATATGCTACTTTGCTATTTTGCTTCTTTTTCTCCTTTCCATTGTCCTTATCTTATTCATCCTTTGGCAGCACATCCAAGTTTCACTTCATGTGAGGGGTATGTATATCTATTATGGAGGATCCTCTTCAATCATTTACTTTATTTCTAAGATAGCTAGATGTGTCCTTAAAAGCCAATTACTTATTATCACAATAATGGTTTGTTTTGTGTAGTGGCTGCGGGCTCCTGTAGGTGTAAGCTTGTAGTTTCTATGAGTAACCTATAGGTGGAAATCCTAAAATTGATATGATCAACCTATAGGTGAAATCCTATAGTATGGGAAACATGTAGGTGGAAAACCTATAGCATGGTAGTTGCTATGGGCTGGAAGCCCTTTTTACTACAGGTTTCTCTAGAAGTGCTGTAACCAAGTAAGATTCCTATAGTCTTATTCTACCCTTCAAATTTCTATTAAATAAGGTTAAACAAGTATAATCTAATCAAATAAAAAACATCATTAATACATAACACAACATATATATATATATATATATATATATATATATATATATATTAATGCACACATATAATCATTAATTCATTTATTCATTTACATAAGTCATGGATAGTTCTAGGGATTCATATAGTTAAAAGATATATAACTAGGTATGGATGAGGCTATAAATAGAATAATTAGTGGCCTCATCACATCCCCCTACTTAACCTCTTATTTGTCCTCAAGTAAGATTTGTTTTTATTTTAAGTCCATAGTATTTTTTGAAATCTAAGGGATCAATACAACCCATCCTATCGAAGGTATAAAAGCCTTTAACATCATTTATGATTTTCCACCTTTTCTTTTTTGCTTGTCTATCATCTAGAACTTTTCCCTCTCAATCAAGAATCAGGAACAAAAAATGGGTGGATGAAACATCAACCCAAACCAACTTATCCTTCTTTTCCTTACAAGCTCAATGTACATATATACTCTGTGTAATGCCTCTTTAAGGTTTTGAGGGGAATAAGGCTCTTTTCTTTTCAAGGCATCTAAAGCTCTACCCATCTACAAAAATAGGAAATAAGAACTTGTTTTCCATCTCCCTCTATGAGGCTCAAGTAGTGATTCTGGACCTCTAATTGCTTCTTTAGTACCCATGCTTGTGGAGTATCTACATTCATAAAAGTGATCTATTCATTTATTATAGATTTTAAATCAATAAATTCACCATTAATCATTAGGGTAGCCTCTTTTTCTTTCTCTTGATAGTCATCAACCTATTTTTTTCTTCTTGTTTAATTAAAGATGTATGAGCTAAAAGCATTAAATTGGACATCCCCTAGGTATATATTAGGATTCCAATTTGTATCATGTGGCATAACATACTGATGCATGTAAAACTCACTCAATTGTGCCTGAAAATTAGGGTCAGCATGCCTATAGACCTCAAAGAAAAACTTAGGATCACATACCATGTAGGATTGATCATTGTATATCTTGTCATATTTGAATTTGAGCCACCTTTCCTCTAAGTATACAACATATATCTTAGAGGATGATCTACATTCTATTAACATCTAAGTGGTCTCATGCATGTTAGTGATCTTCTCTTTTAGATAAGTGAAATTAATCTCAGCCTTTCCTAGCCTTTCCTTTAAATCTTCCTATTGCTCCCTTGCTTCAACATATACTTCAAAAATTTGTATCAACTACTTATGATAAGTTTTGTCATCACTAAATTTTTCCTCAAGAAAACTCAAAAGGTCATCAGTTTTACCTGCTGGCCTAGTAGCTGAGAGGTATACATCAATCAATTCTTCTATTGTAGGTACTTTTGTAGTGGTCTATATAGGAGAAAACCTATTATAAAAGGGTACCAAAGTTAGAGTATTATCTATTGTAAGTTCCTTTGGGGGTACACTAATGTGATCTATAGGTAAGGTGGATGAAGCTGCTGTAGGAACTTCTAAGGGAGTTTCTACAGGCTCCTCCAATGTCCTTTCCTTGCTTGACTTTTTTTCATAGATGGATCTATAAATTTTTCTACCCTTAGAAGTGTTTCCAGGCCTCTCTTTCCTTTTAACTCTGATATTTTATTTCTCAACCTATATATCTATTCCATGGCTTGTTCCAAAGTTTATAACTCTTGGTCATGAGGAACTGTGTCTTGCTCTGTTGCTTCTTCCATGGTCTTTTCTTTAAGTAATTTTTCTTTTTTTACAATCTGATGTGACATTCTTAGTTCTTCTTCTTCTGTATATCCTATTTGTTTGAGTAGATCCATGTCTTCCTCTATAAATCTGGGTTGCTTAGGTGACTACATTTTCTTTTCCTTTACATACTTTTTTTAGTAGACCACTCTGATATCTCAAACCCATCAGAGGTCTTACAAATTTTGGGCTCCTTCTTCTTCCCTTTATCCTCACTAATGTTTATAGGTGAGGAAGACAGGGTTTTCTTTTGTATTTTAATTCTATGAGACCTCCTAGGAGGAGGTCTCTTTCTCTTTGATACATATGGATTCTTACTTTTAGTCTTCTTTTTATTTTTGGGAGGGGGAGCTATTGAAATCTGCTCTTCTTGTGCAATTGGTGATGGAAGGACTTCTCCTTTTAAAGGAACCATGGTGGAAGAATCTAATTTTTGTGATGAAATAGTTGGAACATCAAGAGAAGGAATATTCTACCCAATTTTTTTTGGTGGATTTTCCTCCTCCGTGTCCTCAGGAGGTAGCTCTAATTTTCTTCATTTTCTCTTGCTCGTAGAAACTACTAGTGAAACTTTAGTGGCTACGGGATGACTAGTTATACTAGTTCTTGCGGTATCATCTTATGCTATTTGATATAACTATCAATTAGGAGATTCTCCCTCATTTTTTTACTCCTCTTGTTGAGGTTCACCAGTCCTTAGGGTTATAAATTGTTCCCAAGTAGGTCAGGTCTAGTATTTCTTATTCCTTATTTAACCAACAACCAAATCAAATAATGTTGAGACAAGGCTTTCTCTACCCCTCTTTGGTATTATTTAGACATTTTATAAGGATATTCCATAAGTGGTTTGGGACATTAATAGTCCTACCATGCCTTAAATAATTCAAAAATTTGAATTGGAGAGCACAAATCAAAGAGTACCTTCCTTCACATGTCAGATATTTGATGATATATGAGGCCACTTCTCCTTAGGCTAGGGGTAGACTCAGTCTTTCTACACCTCCTTTATTTAACACTATCCTTTCATTATCTTGACAAAATTATTGTATAGCTAGTTGGCCATTAGGTTTATCTTCCCAAATTTCCCCTATTCTTGGCAACCCAATAACCTAGCTTACTAGTTCTTCTATAACTAGAAATGTGATGCCAAATACTATCACCTATTCTCCTATAAAAGTCCTTGAAAATTCTTTAGTGAAAGGTTCTCAAAAATTCTATAGTTTTTCAAAATAGGTAGCCCATCCAACCCTACTAAAGATGGCCCATTTGTCTAGGTCTCCTTACAACTACCTGTGGTCTGAGGGTTCCCTTATCACTACTGAACCTCCCATTCTAGATAGTTTATCTTCCTATCAAAATTTTCAAATAGATATTTATTTAAAACATTCAATTTTACCTTCATATTTCTACCTATAGAGAAGAAATTTACTTCAATAATGGTGGTTTTGGTTGTACGGTGTAGTAATATCTTGCTTAGGTCTTTTTTGTTAAATGAGCTATGATCTTGAAGTGGAAAACAATAAAATTGATTGTTTCCTCTATTGAATGTCGATGTAGTTATGTCATAATCATGGGATTTTAATTTTCACACATGGATTATACTGGAGTGTTTGTGATTGATTACCCACAATATACTTCCCCCCACATGAAGTGTCACTTATCCCTAAGTGATGTGGTACATATAAGATGCAAAGAGATATGATGGGGTCATTATGAGGGTGTGAGTGGCATAGCTCATGACAAGACTCAATGAATGATGTTTTAATAATTAGATATGCTTTTTAAAAATAATGCATGCTATATTGAAAAAAATAAAGTGCTTTTCTATGACTTAAAGATACACCATACCTTTTTAATCATTTTTTCTTAGGGTTATAACATAGGAAATCTGCATGTGAGTGTTTATCAGAATGGAAGCTTAGCTTGTTGTTTCCTCATGAAATTATTACCTTGATATTCATGATTTTTTTGTATTGTTATCCTTGAGTAATTATGTGATCACAGTATCCTATCCTTCAATTATGCCCTTAACAACCTATATGCAATCATGATAACCTACAAAGGACTAGAACAATGGTCTTGTAGTGGTATAAGAGACTATTTCCACCCTTCTATAAGGTGGTTGCTATAGATATTTATTTGTTATCCAAGTTAGATCTTTTATGAACATAGAGGAGGGTGGTTGATGGCATTTACTACTCTTGATCTCCTCTACATGAGCCTATTAATGACTTATTTCTCTTCTATCTTATTCTTAGTGAATGATGATGTTTGTTGATGGAATATTTATTTAGTGAAATTTTAATTTGGAAATCAACTATTTTATCAAATTTAAGACCTATGATCTAAAAAAGATCCTAGATCTCTTCTATTTACATAGTGAAATTATTTTTTATGAAGTGACCTGAAGTTAAGAATGGTTCTTTTGTGTCATTAAAGCCAAAAATTTTGGTCTACAACACTCCAAATGGAGATGAGAATTATATGCCTTTATTGTAGAACTTACTTTATTATTCAAGGGCATGGTCATTCCTTAGCAATGTTTGAAATTTCTTCTCTAATCTTCCTTCACTCCTCTTCTGGCTTATTTGGTGTCTTTCATGAATTTCTCAATAGCCCATAACCAAAGCCATAATCATAGTTTGTGAGGAATAAACCTACAGATACTAGAGAGGTGTATATAGGGGTTAGAATGTACCTACAACAACTATAAGTTGAGCCCGTAGCCACTGCAAAGTTATGCTCAATGGTGATGAAGGTGCCCGCAATAACTACATAATAGCCTGTAGTAACTAGAGGAATTATTTCATTGAAAAAGGTACCTATAGTAATGGTAAGGCTACCTATAGTAACTATAAAAAATGGATGTTGCCTATAGTAGTTATGTAGATGACCTTAGTAGTTCCAGGGTTACCTATAGCCCCCTTTTTCTAGAGTTGTTTCTTACCCGTAACAACTACAAGTTGAACTTGTAGCTATTGAAGATTGAGGCTGGAAGCAACTAAAAGGAAATATGTGTAATAGGAAGATGAGAAATTTTTCTCAAAATGATTCCATGTTATCCATTTTTGATTTTTACCCCTAAATAACTAGCGAGCTAGTTTTCTATTTAAGCCTTTTTTTTATAGTTTTGTGCAGCTAGATATTTGGTTTTCTCTTCAAAAAATACCAACAATACCCAAAAGGGTTTTCATTATTGGTTCTTTTTTTTTAATTCCAAGTAGAATGTTTATTCTAGGTTCTTGCCATATTAACTATGAGTTTGACTGGGTAAGGACTATGCAAAGATCTTAGTCTTCATGCTAGAGGAGGGTTAGAATGTCCCCCTCTCCTTCTTTATCTACTTATTGGCTGTTTCTCCCTATGGCTGGTGAGACATCATGCTGATCTAACATATCATTGAATCCATTTTGTAATTATTTATGTACCTTCTTGGTAAATGCCTTCTAAGTGAGTGGCTTTTTATACAATTTCAACCTGTGGCCATTCGCTAGTAGATGGAGTCTTACCAGATCAATGGTCTAGAGTTGCACTGCTCCATTATCATGAACATGCTCAATTTCAAATGGATCAAGCTATTTGGACTAGAGTTTTCCCTTGTGATCCTTGTATTTTGAATAAAAAGTAAGGGCCTAATCTCTTGCATTGAATTATCTAGTCTTAATATACTTGTCATATCATCTAATCAGCTACTACTATATAAGTTCTATGTTCTATAGTTCTTGCTATCTATATTCATTTAAAGGTATTAAGTTATAGAATCCTTTCTTTTTATGCTTCAGATATATCCATCCCAATTTCTAGTGTTATCCATAAGGTCTTGTGCTCAAATTCAATTAGCAACATAGGTTTCTTCTCATAGACCAACTTATATGGGGTAAACCCTATAGAAGTCTTTAACATGATTTTGTACATCCAAATAGATTTAGGAAGTCTAGCCTCCCAATCCTTATGGGACATACTAACAGTCTTGGTCAAAATATTTTCTAACTCCTTGTTGGTGACTTCTACCTGTCCATTAAAATGTAAATGATATGAAGTTGATTTCTTATACCTAATCTCATATTATTGGACCATATAGTAATTAAATCAGTAGTAAATTGTGGTCCTTAATCAATGACTATTTCTTGTAGCACACCATATCTTGTGAATATTTATTCATAGAGAAAAGCTGTCACTTTTTCATCCCTAGTGTGTGTAAGATCCTTTACTTCCACCCATTTAGTGATATAATCATTACATATAAAGATGTAATCTTTATTGTTTGATTTTGTATCAAAATATCCTACAAAATCTGGGCCCCATTTATGAAATGGTTCAAGCACCATTTGAAGCTACAAATGCATCTCATCTGAATGTATAGGTCTCCCCATACATCAACATCTATCACAATGAGCCGTATAACTTATTGCATCTCATCTGAATGTATAGGTCTCCCCATACATCAACATCTATCACAATGAGCCGTATACCTTATTGCATCTTGATGAATTGAGGGCCAATACTACTAAGTATTCAATATTTTTACTACTATACGCTTGGCTACAAAGTTCCCTCCACAAGGTTCATCATGGCAAGCTTTGAGGATATTTGGAACTTGATCTTCTTTGAAACATCTTCTGATGGAGTCAGGCCTAATATAGAAAAAGAATCTAGACAACGAGGAATACCTACCAATTTTATGAATCATTTTTTTTTTGTTTAGGGAGGAAGTGCTGTGGAAGTAGCCCTGTTATAAGGTAGTTATCAATATCAACATACCAAGGTGTGGTAAGGGTGAGGGAGAATAGATGCTCATCTGGAATGAGTCATCCACTATGGTATCTTCTCAAGGGAATTATAGTCATGATAGGAATTCAGCCATGACATTGTCTTTATTAGGCTTATCTATAATAGTTAGATCAAATTCTTATAATAAGAACAACCATCTTATCACTCTACTTGGGACAACTAGTTTGTTCATAAGGTACCTAATAGCTACATGGTCTATATGAATAAATAATTGGTCCCCTATTATGTAGTGATGGAACTTGTTAATTGTATAGACTACTACCAATAACTCTTTTTCAGTGACTATGTAATTTAATTCTATTACATGTAAGTTCTTACTTATGTAATATATGACATAGTTGAGTGTTTCCTATTTTTGGCCTAGCAGCTCCCAAGGAAATATCTGAAGCATCTATATGAATATGGAAGGGAAGCTTCCAATTAGGACCATGCATAACTGGGGTGATGGTCAAAAATTCCTTCAATTGCTTGAAGGTTATATCATAGGCATGAGTCCATATGAATTCAACATATTTAGTCAGTAAAGTAAACAATGGTGCTACTACTTTACTTAAATTATTGATAAATATTTTGTAGTAACCAACATGTTCTAGAAAACTCCTAACATCCTTATATTTTTGAGGTACAAGTAGATTTTTTGTTATGCTGATTTTTACAGGGTCAACATTGATTACTTCAATAGATACATGGTGGCCTAGGATAATGCCTTCTATCATTAGCATGTAGCATTTATTATAGCTTAAGGACAAATGGTTCTCTTGATAGTGTTGTAGTACTTTCTTTAGGTTCTTCAAGCACTCATTAAATGTTTATCCATAGACAATGAAGTCATCCATGTAGATTTATACACATTCATTAGCTAGATCTAAAAAGATACTCAAGACAATCCTCTATAATGTTTTAGGAATGTTGTACAACTCAAAAAGTAATACAACATAAGCATAAGTACCCTAGGGAGAGTTAAGGTGGTTTTCTCCTAGTTCTCAAGAGCAATTCTAATCTAGTTTTAACCATTGAAGCCATCTAGAAAGGCAAAATAGTTTTTTCCTACTAGTGTGTCCAACACCTGATTAATGAATGGTAGAGGAAAATGATCCTTTCTAGTTGTTGTATTAAGTTATCTGTAATATATGCAAACATGACACTCTCTATTTTTCTTTGATACAATTACCAATGGTGAAATCTATTCACTATTTGAGATGGGATATATAAATCTAATGGTCAAGAGTTTTTGTAGTTCCACTTTGACTATTTCTCTAAGAGTTAGATTCATCCTACATTGTGCCTATCTGATTGGTTGGCTTTCCTTTTTTATATAGATGTGATGTGTGCATGTTTCTAGGCTAATTCCTTGAATATCCTCATAATCCCATGAAAAAGTATGTTGGTTTTCATGCAACATGCTGATTAGGTGCTTTTTCTTAATTGATTCCAACTTGCTATTAATAAGTAAAGTTTTTCTTGGAGAAATTTCAATGTACTTTACGAGTGATTTCATCATTTTTAAATTAATAATGGCTCTAATTTGGTTGAAACTATAAGGCAACAACTGATGGAATGTTTCCTGTATAGATGAACTAGATCTATCTTCTGCTTAGAGGTTGACAAATGAGTACATTACGCATTGTAGGTTGTTGGGATCTTCAAGATTAGTTTGGTAATTATTTTGGAGAATATTTGAGAGAATTGTATCTTCTTCTTGATCAGGAAAGGTGCATACATGGTGTATGATGAATACAAAAATC
This sequence comes from Torreya grandis, assembly GCA_037957365.1. NCBI lineage: Eukaryota > Viridiplantae > Streptophyta > Pinopsida > Cupressales > Taxaceae > Torreya > Torreya grandis. The sequence goes on from JARHVA010001713.1 coordinate 2,200,700, forward strand.
AAGGGAGGCTGGTCTACCTCATCTTCTTCAACTCATAATGTATGCCTTGGTTTTAAGGATGGTTGTGTTGGAGGATAGAGGACTAACTTTTTAGTGTGGTTGTCATTATATATCAACATGTTATTTGATCTACTACTGATGAAGGTATCTAATATGGAAAACCAAGGTTATCCTAAGATGAGAGGGTATCTACTCAAATTAGACTTTGGTTGTATCATAATGAAATCAATAGGATACTCCCAAGAATCTATAGTAATGATGAGATCTTCAATGACTCTTTCTGGTCTAACTATAGACATGTTGATCATTTATAACATTGTAGATGTGGGATGAATATTATCCAGCTATAATTTTTTCATGGTTTCAATTATCATGACATTTATTATAGCCCTCAAGTCTATCAATGTATTGGACAATTGTTGGTTAAGGATATGGACTATTACTACTGGGCATCCTGGATCTAAATATTTCTTTAGCAAGGTGTTTCTTAGCATAATGTCTAATAGTTAGCCAATCATATGCACTATATTAGGATCCTTCTTCTTCCTTTTAGATTTATGTAGACATAGGTATTTTATAGCTTTGGAATATATGGGCACATACTTGATGGCTTGGAAGAGAGGAATTTTAACACAAAGATTCTTGAGATACCCTATAAAGTTAAATTCAGGCTTAGTTGTATGGTGTTGAAGGCTAAGACATTCTGGAAATGGTGGGGCTACTTCATCAATGACTTTATTTACTAGTTCAAAAAGTTATAGTGGTGGTGAAGGTGGGTTAACATGATCTTCTAGAGTTTTCTAAGCTGACACCATTATTATAGGTGGGGTTGAGGGTGGTATAACTCTTCTTGAACATAGGTGAATTTCATTGATATTCATTGTATGTGATAGGTACTAAATAGGTTCAATACTAAATGTCAGTTAAACTAATTTATTTATAAGATTTTGTATGGGTTGGATATGGATCTGATTAGGCTTGGGTACAACTTGTGTATTGGGCATAAGAGTAGGAGGTTGTTGTTGCTACTATGGATGGAATCTTCCTTGATAATTTCCTTCAGACTGATTGGGTCTCCAATGCTGCTACCACTGGTTTACAAGGGGTAGACCTTGGGATGGTTGCCAAACTTATATCCAAAGTGGGGATACATTTTGTGGAGGCTACTAAAAGGTGGAGGGGTGGCTTGTCTGAGGTGGATTCTAGATAGGATTGGGAGGTGGGATGTTCAACCATAGGATAGTCCAATTGGGAGTAGTATTTACAAATTATGAATTGAAAAAAAGTAGAATTTGTAAAATGTTGATTTTGTCCCATACCTAGATAAGATGGTCATTGAACCCATTGATTTATTTTTGAAACATATAAAACTTGGTCCCCATTTCCTCCTATAATGTGAAAATCTACTATTTTTGGTTCTTTATTTGTGATGTTATCTACTTTAGCCCAAAGCTTGTGACACCTACAGTCTATCCTTTTATTCTTGTAATCCAGATGATAGATGGTGAAAGCTTGATCCAAGACTACTTACTTTTGCCTTGTGTGAATCCTATCCATTTGGGTGGTCAAGTGACTAATGATATATTATTTCATGTATTGTAATAGGTTACTAACTTTAGATTTTGATAGGCCACTTACAGTTGCTAGTGGAATCTTGCTGCCCCTAACTTTGTTTATGGTAGATTTGGAATAATTTTTGCTCAGCTCTTTGACATATGTGAATGTCATTTAGAAGATATATCCCACACTTTTTAGGTCCAAGGATTCCAGAAAATATTCTATGACTCCTTTTAGGAAGATGAGTTTTAGAGGATCTTCTCCTAGTGTACTTTGCTTGAATTTTTATACATTAAACATGAATCATTCAATATAGCCTTCTAAGGACTTGTCCTCTTCTTGAGTCATCCTGAAGATGTAATTTCTTCTATAATTTATTCCTCATCCATGCTCCTGATACTTAGCCAAAAACTTCTTTTTCATGTCTCCCCAATTATGAACTAAATTACTACCCAGTCCCATGAACTAACAAAGTGTTGAGTCTTTGAAGGTGGCAGAAAAAAGTTTCAATTTTTGTGCATCCTACTTATAGTCATAAATTCTATAAAGGATGTTAAATTTGAAAAAAAATATGTTTGGGTCTTCTGATAATGTACCTATAAAATTGGGCAAGGTTTAGGGTGGGATATTTTTCATTTATGTTATGCCTATTGTATCTAGAATAGGAAATTTAAAAGTAATTGTGTTTGGAGCCACTCCTTCAGTTGTCTTGTCCCTTCTTGCACAGGTTTAGGTTTTTTTTCTTTTCTTTTATATTTTAGGGGTTATTTTAAAATGAGCAGAAATAAAATGCACAAAATGAAAAAAAAGGAATGCGGAAATCAAAATAATAGGAATTGAAATTTTACCTCTAGAAAGTAGAAAGGAATGCGGAAATCAAAATAATAGGAATTGAAATTTTACCTCTAGAAAGTAGAAAGTTATCTAATGAAAGCAAGAAATAAAAGCAAGAAAATTACTTTAGAAAGTAGTAAATTTATCTAATGAAAGCAAGAAAGTTACTCTAGAAAGTAGTAAATCTATCTAATGAAAGATGGAAATGAAAGCAGTAAAATTAATCTAGAAACCAATAATTGACAATCTCTTTGACAATGACATCAAAATGTTAGTCAAACTTATTATCTAGTTAATACCAGATTCTTAAATTTGCTTAACATTAATTGTCAACCCAAGGTACGTAGGATTTTCAAGGATATCATCACTATATATGAATTATTGATTCATAGGCTAACTTAATTGTTGGTTTTAGTACAATAAACTTATACTAATTTCACCATATAGATATACAAGAAAATTATTATAATAGAATGCAAATTTTTTTCACACTTGTGAGTCATACATGCATCACACTTCATATAATCAAATTTGTAATGAAATAAATTCACACAACACACTTTAATCTAAGAAGGGTTAGGATCTTCACTGTAACTCCTTTCAATGGGGCCCTCCTTATTTAAACTGAGTTTCAATCATTCTTTGAGAGACTTACAATAGTTTCTTATATAATCAAATTTTTCATTACTCAAATCTATGGAAATTAAAGATTGCTATAGTAGATTATAATATTCCAAAAATTAGAATGCAATTACTTTCTACAATTCCATCATCCTTAATCTAATCTAGGTTTTACCATTAAATACATAAGGTAGTTTATTAGTTCTAACCAAAAACACTAAACTAGGAAAGGTACAAATACTTTTCAACTAACGCAGTCAACCTTCAGGTGGTTAGTAACTTAAATTTACTTTTTTTAGGTTTGATTGGGTAAAGGAAAATATATGCTACTTTGCTACTTTACTTATTTTTTCCTTTCCATTGTCCTTGTCTTATTCATCCTTTGACAACACATCCAAGTTTCACTTCATGTGAGGGGTCTATATCATTGTTATGGAGGATCCTCTTCAATCATATACTTTGTTTCTAAGATAGTTGGATGTGTCCTTAAAATCCAATTACTTATTATCACAATAATGGTTTGTTATGTGTAGTGGCTGTGGGATCCTGTAGGTGTAAGCCTATAGTTGCTACAAACAACTTATAGGTGGAAAGCCTGTAGTTGGTATGGATAACTTGTAGGTAAAATCTTGTAGTTGTTATGGTCAAAATGTAGGTAGAAATCCTATATCTTGGTAGTTGTTACGGGTTGCAAGCCCCTTTTGTTGTAGGCTTCTCTATAAGTGCTATGACCAAGCAAGATTCCTATAGTCTTATTCTACCCTTCAAATGCATGTTAAATAAGGTTACACAAGTATAATATAATCAATGAAAAAACATCATTAATCCATAACACAAAATTTATATATTAATTCATACATATAATCATTAATTCATTCATTAATTTACATAAGTCATGGATAGTTTTAGGGATTCATATAGGCAGAAGTTATATAACTGGGTATGGATGAGGCTATAAATAGAATAATTAGTGGCCTCATCACCCACATCATTGATAATTTTCTTAAGAATTTTAAGAAGTATTTTATTAGTTGCTTCTACTTGTCCATTACCCTCGGGATAGTAGGGTGTGGAAAAATGTTGCTCAATGTGATAACGATTACACAAGTCTTTGAATTCTTGATTTTAAAAATATTTGTCATTTTTGATAGGATTTTGGTTGGGATTTTTAAGTGGAAAATTATTTGATTCAAAATAAATTTTGATATTTGGATACCTATGGTATAAATTAATATCATTGCTTCAAAACTTTTGATAAAATACTCCATAACTATAATTATAAACTTATGTTCATTAGATGATGTAGGATTTATTTTTCCAATTAGATCTAGTACCCATATAGAAAATGAACATGGGCTCATTATAAGCTGTAGATCTTATATGGGGGCATGAATGAGATTACCATGCTTTTAATAGGTTACACATTTATGCGCATATGGGTAGGCATCATGATCCATTATGGGCCAATAGTATCCAGTTCAAAGTAACTTCTTGGCCAGTGCCATCTGATTGACATGATTTCCATAGATATCATCATGGGCCTCCTTGATTATAAGAGTAACCTCATTTGATGTCAGGCATCTTAACAAGGTCCCATCATAGCCTCAATAATAGAGTGTGCTTCCAAGGATGGTATAATAGGATGTTTGATGAATGAAGGCTTTATGTTGGTGATGATTGAGGTCTAATGGTAGATGTTATTGTGGAGGTAAGTGTAAATGTCATGATACCAAGGTAGATTAGGATCACGTATAACACATTTGATAATGAACCATTGATTGATGAGTCGATAATAATAGTTATTCAATTAGAAAATTACCTTAAAGTACATCTTCTAGAAGATCTAACAAGGAACCAATAGTGGCCATTGAGTTGGCATCTTTATTACTTCCCCTGGGACCTTGTTCAAATGTTATGGATTGAAAATTTTGCTTTAATTAGTCCATTAGTTTTTTATAGGGAAGTAATTTCTCATTTTTTGTCTATAACTCCTCATTCACCTATTTTATGATCAATTGAGAATCACCAAATACATAGAGATGTCATATATTCCATTGTATGGCACATTAGAGACTGGAAATTAAGGCCTCATAGTCAACAATATTATTCATACATGGGAAAGCATTTCAAAAGGCTTTAGGGATTAGATCACCTTGTGGGGTTACCAAAAGGATTCCTACTCTTGAACCATGAATGGTGAAAGAGCCATCAAAATATAACTTCCAGCTCCTTGATTTAGTAATATTCAATATAGACTCATCAGGGAAGGCCAAGATTAGAGGCTTGGTGCCTATAATAGGTGCTATTACAAGTTGATTTACAATGGATTGTCCTTTAATGGATTTTTGATTTACATATTATATATAAAATTACCTTAATTACATAATCCATTTGGCCATTCTACCATTTAAATTAGATTTAGATAGCATATACTTGAGAAGAATAACCTTGGCTATGAGCTTGACTTGGCTGTTTAGCATATAATGCCTAAATTTATGGGAGTTGAAGACCATGGCCAAGCAAGCCTTTTAAATAGGGGTGTAATTAAGCTCATATGAGATTAATTTCCTACTTAGATAATAAATTTCTCATTCTTTACCTTCATCATTATGTTCAACTAGTAATCCCCCTATAGCATAGGGTGTTGTAGAGATATACAAAAGTAATAGCATTCCTAAGGTGGGTGGTGATAAAACTAGAGGCTTAACTAGATATTTATTTAGATTATCAAAATACTATTGACATTTTGATTTCTAATTGAAATAGTTTCCCTTATGTAAGATATGGGTGAAGGGGTGACACTTACCTACTAATTATGAAATAAATCAATGAATAGCCTATAATTTTCCTTAAAGTCTTCTTAGTTGCTTCAAGTTTTTGGGAGGAAGCATTTAAAAAATAGATTTTACTTTTGTAGGATCTACTTCAATGCCTTTCCTAGAGACTATGAACCCCAATAGTTTCCCTGAAGTAACTCCAAAAACACATTTTTTAGGGTTTAGTCTAACCTTATATTCTCTGAGCCTCTTAAAGATTTTTCTTAATATCATCGGATGCTCTAATCGGAGTTTATACTTTCCCAATATATCATCCACATAAGTTAATATGATGTCATTCATCATGTCATGGAATATTAATTCATAGACCTTTGGTAAGTAGCTCCCACATTTTTAAGATCAAAATACATCACTTGATAACATAAAGTCCCCCATGGAGTGATAAATGCCATTTTGTGTTGATCTTCAAGAGCAATTTTAATTTGATTTTATCCATAAAAACCATCCATGAGGGATAACATCTCATAAATGGAAGTAGAGTCCATGATCATGTCTATATTAGGTAAGGGAAATTCATCTTTGGGGCATGCTTTATTGATGTCATAAAAGTTGGTACAAATTATGATTCCTCCTTATGGTTTGGTCATGAGGACAATATTAGATATCCATTAAAAATAATCAATTGGATGGATAAACCTATCTTCCAATAATTTATGCAGTTCCTCTTTGACCAAGAGAGGCACCTTGGGATACATTTTTCAAAGTTTTTTCTTAATAAGTTTTGTATTTGGATGAACCACTAAATAATGCACTACCAAGGTTGGATCTAGACTCAAAATGTTAGAATAAATCCATGAGAATACATCTATATATTCTTTAAGAAGCTCAATAATAATTTTTTGCTCTTCAGATGTAAGAATCACCCCTAGTTTGACCATTTTAGGACTTTCATTTGTTCTAATATTTACTTTAATAACCTTTTCAACGGGGGAAGGTGACTGGTCCTATAGATATGCTGGGGGTGATGGTAATACCTCTATTTTTGGATAAGATTCTGACTCATCAAGAGTGGGTTGGATGTTTTCCATATTTGGAGAGGGATCTTCATCTCATATTCTTTTTCTTTGATTTGATTTAGATATGTTTGTTTCTCTCCAAAATATGCAGACTCATTTAGACTGATACAAAATCCTTTCTTATGGTCTCTTGATGGCATAAAATCTTGTGCTCTTAGATATTCAATAATGTCTTCATCATTCTAGAATATATGAAAAGAAGGTTCATTTTTTTGACCCTAGTCTATAAGTGTGGGATAATAGAGGGAGATGTTGATAGTGGAGATGGTGGTGTCCAAGAAGAGATTAATGGCAGCTAGGTCCTCATAAAGACTATAGATGAAACCTATTTCAATTTATTTATTAGAGGTAGAATCTTTAATAATTGAGGAAGTGTCCAAGATGATAGTGCTTACATTAATGTCCAAAGGTATGTACCCTAGTCCAAGATATTTTGGATGTTATTAAACCCCTATAGGTCTAAACCTACCTTGTTTATCTCTTTTTAGTCCTTTCCCCTTATTATTCATAGTTTGAAGCATTTTTTGAAGCTATGGGTACTTTTGTTTATATAACTCTAATGACTCATATTCAAGAATAAGCCATGAATCATCTAGTTCATCAAGGTATTCTTCTAATAAGATGCCTTCACTAGTAAAGGCTATGGACACAAATTGATAAATAATGGGATTATATTTCCTCATGGCTAGGGACCCATAGCTATGTGGGGAGAGTGGTAGGTTTCTAACACAAAAGGTTTTGCATTCATATTCTTTGCAACCCTTAGAAGTGATATTAAGATGAGTGATGTCTAGGGATTCATTCAAAGTAAGTGTCAAATCATCAGAGTGGATATACTTAGTAGGTTTTGGATTATGAGTGGAACTATAAGTGCTAGGGTAATAAAAAGTGGGATGAGATTGGTCTATTTGCTAACTATGACTATGTTTTATCTCCCCTAGGATGGTAACCTTTATTCTTGAATGGGTGAATTTTAAATATTGATGGAGGGTGGAAGGAATTTCTCTCATTTCAAGGATCCATTAGCATCCTAGAAGTAAATTATATGGGAGGTCAACATCCACTACATGAATTATAGTTTGGTAGATTGTGGGCCCCATAGTTATAGGAAGATAAATAGTTCCTATAGATGACCTTTCATTATCATCATATGATTTTATCATTATGAGAGTGGGACCTAATGAAGACTTGGAGTACCCCAAATTCTTGAGAAAGTCTAGATTGCCCAAATGTAAATTTGACCCTCCGTTTATGAGTACCCATGGGATATTATGATTGAAGATGGAAATTTCAATGAATAATGGATAATTATGGTGTGGGACTATAGGTGGCATGTCCTATATAATGAAAGTAATCTATTGGGAAGGAGATAGATGACCTACCAATGTCTAAAATTGGCTTTTATCAATATCTCTAGGGACTTTGAGTTCATTCAGGACTTGATTGAGGATCTCTCGATATATCGATGCCATCTTAAGAAGATCCATAAGAGAGATTTGAAATAGTCTTCTCAAGTTTTTGGATGATATCATATGTTTTATCAAAAGAGCTTGAGACTTTTTTAGAGATATCGACTTTTTGAGATGCTGAGGTGGATGGGTCTTTTGAGGGTGCTCTAAGAACTATAATCTTGCCACACTGTGTAGTTACTACACACTTAGTTATTACCCTATTAATTTTAAATATGGTGGATGGTGGTTGTGTGGGATCTTGTGGGGATCATATTTTAATGGTATTTATATAATCGTATGGAATGGAGTGAGTCAATTCTATTAGAAGTGGAGGCTTGACCCTGGTCCTTAAGTGGTTTTTTTACCTATGATTGTGCTTAGGTAAGGGGTCATAATATATTCCCAGCTACTAATTTTTGGATTAACTAGTTGGACTCTCCCCTTATACTTCTATATCTCCTTTCTAAATTAAATCTTGGATGTAGTGACTTAACTGCATGCATTTTTTGGTATCATGTCCCTTGACTCTATGATATCAAAAAAATTCATATTCACATTACTAATCTGGCTATGGTTTACTATCATCTAATGGTCATATTTTAGGGAGAGTAATCATATTAGAAGCATTAATTATTGTAGGACTATTTTTGTGGGTACACTAAGACTAGTTAGAGGCCTTTTTCCATTCAAGGCTTTGACTTTCCCCGTGGTACCCTTATAGTGGATACATTTTGTTATTTGTTAGTAGGAGAATCTTTTTACACTATCTGTACATGTTTAGAATCTGTTACTCCATTCCCTACAACATTTTTATTCTTATTAAAAACCTTAGGCTTACTCAAAAAAGTATTATCTTGATTATGACTCTATTCATTCTAGGTATATAGTTTAATGGCGCCCTTCTCAATAAGTGCCTTTTCAATTTGAATTCCTTTTTTTGTGATTTCATCAAAAGACTTGGCACATTATATCTTTAGTTGATGTTTCAATTTGGCATTGATATTTTGAATGAATATTTTGGCTAACTCCTCTAGAATTGTGCAACAGGATTGACTAGCCAGGATTCTCCAACATTGTAAGAATGAGTCTAAACTCTCACCATGTCTTTGCTTAGTATTATAAAGATTTATGATAGATATGTCATGCTCAATGTTGAAGGAAAAGTGTCGCATAATTATTTTTGTTAACTCCCCAAAGCTAGATATGGAGCCTTTAGGTAAATGCATAAACTATTATAATGTGGCCCCATGAGATATTTGGGGAAGAGTTTGAGAAGGTAAGTATCATCATAGGAAACCTCATGACATGCTACATATAATTCCTGCATGTGGTATCATGGATCCCCTTTCCCTTTATATTTGTCAAATTTTTGAATCTCAAAGTGTGCTGGGAAAGGTAATTGCAAGATACTCACATTTAAGGGAGATGTGCAAAGGTCCTCATATTTATATCTCATTGCTTGGGTGTAAGGATCAATCTTTTGAAGAGTCTCCTTCATCATCCTCTAATCTTGACTGAATGAGGGGTCCATTAGGGGATTGGAGGATTGTGCTTGGCTTGTTTTAGGTCTTGAATGATTAGGGTTACTATTTTTAACATATTGTATTGGTTAAGTAGGTCTTTAGTTTTGAGCACAAAATTAAGAGGCATGTGAATATATTTACTAAGTTAATTGGTCTAATTAGTCCTCCAAGGTAGTTATTCTCCTATCATCCTCAACATGATTATTTTGTCAGGGTTCTTGTTATTCATGAATTTCTATTCATGATCTACAAGATTATCTTCTTCTTATCTTGGTTGACATTATTTTGATGAGGTGGAGTGTTAGGTCTAGTGGATGGACAAATGAGATATTTTAAGAGGCTTGGGTCAAAGGTAGAACGTAGTGTGCCCCCAATTAAAATGACCTAGGCAAGAATTTGATCTTGATTCTCATAAATGTATTGGTCAAATTGAGCCCTAAATTCATCACTATGAAAGAAGTCATTTGTAAACTAGTCTTCCTCTCCAAGAGTATACATGTCATTATGCATGTCATCATTATACCAGTCTCATTCACCTAGATTTCCAATGATGTTGTTTTCCAGATTAGATCCTTGTCCCATTCTTATAATTTGGGCATGAGTTTTGATAGGAATGGTAGATGTTCAAGGTGATGAAATAATAGTGATTAGGTGTGACTTTGATATAGGATGATGGGAGAGAAGATGACTTTGGATACTAATTTTGTCTTAAACCCAAGAATAAAAGTGGTCAAGAGAGGTGATTAGATGTGACTTATATTTGAATTGGTTTTTGAGGATATGAAGACTAGAGTCACTAAATATTACCAAAGCAAACACCCTATAAGGATTCAATCTAGTAAAGAGATAAAGAGGACAAGACAACTATGTAACCTTCACATGAGTAAGGTGACGATTGGATGGGTAGTAATTATGAAGAAGTAGGATGTTGAGATAATGGGTGCTAGACTAAACCAAAAAAAGTTATAAATGTTGATAATGTTTGATCAAGGATAGGTTGAATGAATATTAGGATACAGAATGATAAGTGACCACTAAAGTTTGGTTTCAAGACAAAGCTTAATTACCCAAAAGGTGTGAATAGTGATATGAAATGATTTGGTTTTAATTCTAAGATGGGATATGTATTAAAGGTTTTTAGGTGTTTTGATATAATGGAATAGGATGAATCAACTCACAAATAATATGGGTAGTAGTACAACATTCACACAAGCATGCCCACTCATGAGCCCTAATTTTAGTCAAATAAATAGGTGTGTAACATAATGCCTACATTGTCTAATAACTTTTTAGGTGAGGCTATAGGTCGATGACCCTTTACAAAATCTAAGGAACCCTCTAGAACCTATTTTTACTTGATAGTCACTTGGGAGATAATACTAACTTTGGTAGTAGAGTGCCTATTACAGATGATAGGTATTATTCTATGTATACACAAGGGTGTCTAAAGGAGTCCCTGAGATACATGAAGGTACATGAGGCTCAAATATATATAGGGTGTTTTATAATGCCTATCTTAGAGAATTGACTCTTCTCCTTCATACATGACTTGTATGGGGTCAATCGATTAACCTAACAACAATTGTCCTTGATATTTATACTCTACCAAAACATAGAGTTTGGTTAAATATATGGTGATGAAATCTGTGTCACCAATTCCTAGTGACTAAGCAAGTGTGTGGGTATAAATTCCACATCACATGCTATCCTAAAACAAAATGGGTTAACACACAAAAAAAAATGATTAATTTATTTAATTAATTATCTATGTGAGGAAATTTAAACAAGCAAGCAAGACACACAAAGATATATACAAGTATGAAATTAAAATATTTAATTTAAGTACTTTCCTTGAAAGAACACAAGTTAGTAAACTAGTCTAGTGCCTCTTCTTTAAATGGTCCTACAGAAAATGGATTATTAGTTTGATAATAGGCAAAATCACTTCATTCCTAAAAAAATGTAGATACATAGTCAATTTAACACAAAACCATTTCTAGAGACTACAAAACCTCATATTTTAAGAAATATCACAACTATAGTTATGTAATTTTGTAGATTGTCTGCTAACCATGATAGAGATTATATGGGTTCTAAAAAATTGCTAGTTATTAGGCAAAATCACAACTATTACCATGAAATCATGATTCACAATCTATGATATTACATTAAGATACAAACCTTATGAATCTAACACTGATACTAACCAGGATAAAAACATGACCTAAAATATTTGGAAAAGTCAAGAATATTACTACTATTTATTTACAGACTATTTATAAGATAAAAAAGACTTTGGATTTTTATAGAGACTAGAATATATTGAAATAATGTATTTTTTTAATCAAAATTGCTTATTTTAAATCAAAATCACTTATTTTAAAGTAAAACCACTATTTCACGAGTTGTAGTTTTGTACATGATAGCAAAAGAGGTATGTATAGGTGTTTTATATAACTTCAGGTAGCTCCTCTTCCTTCCTACCAAAAAATAATATACACATAGAGACAAACATATGTTAAACAATCAAATTTAGCAAAATACCCTAACCGTTTTAATCACAAAAGACAAAATTACAATTCTCAAGGGCAATATCATGATTTTTATGACACTGTCATGATTGTAGATCTTCAATATTATGTGATGACTATGAGGATATCTAGGGATGGTACTTATACCTTGTTATACAAATAAAATAGCCACACAGAGATGAAAAAATTATTTAAAGGTTAAAGGTTAGTAGGTTGATTGGATGGTTTTTAACTGAAAAAGTAAAATTGGGACCTATGAAGGCAATATCATGACTTCTATGATGATATTGTGACTGTGTTTCTATGGTATTTATTTAAAATAAACTAGATATTAAAATTAGAAATGCTCAAAATTTTCCTATCTTTATAAGACAAAACAAATTAAAATGGACCTATAGAAGTTTGATTGTCTATGTTAAACAAGTTATGTTGATTTAAAACTAGAGTCTGTAAAACTACAAGTAATATGTCAAAACTACATATTTTTAGCAAAATCATGTTTCACAAATTTGTGGTATTGAAAAAAGCCCAAAAACCTATCAAAACACAAGATTTTAGTGGTAAAAATGATGGTTAGTGCAAAATCACTAATCTTTCAACAAAATTGTAATTGTAATAGTGCAATTTGCAGAGCAAAATCACTTTTCATTTGTACGTGAAAATTTGATCAAATTTAGAGCTTGTTCTTTATCCAGTCAATCCTTCAATATATTAAAACACTTATAACAAGCAAGAGAGTTAAATTGAAGGGATATCCCACTGTGGTCACCAATATATGATTATATTTTTAAGCTATTGATCAAAACTATTATATTTAATAAGTTAAACCCAACAACACAATAACATCAAAAGGAGGGAACAAAGAAATAAACAATCAATTAAGAATGAAATATTACCATCACCTTGTCCCTTATGACTTCTCTCCAAGATCTTAGAGCATATTCTAATGCTGAATATATTGAATATGGATTATAACTTTAAAATGACTTAAATGGCTTCCTTAGATTTTTGATTGGATTGGCAAGAGTATGAGGATGCTTTGGGATGGCTATTTATGAGACTATAGTGAGGGCTTATGGATTTTACAAGCTATTTTTTCCATGTCCCAATCATTGATTTTATAGGATGGTGGAAGGGATTTTAGGGAATTTTAAATTACTTAGAAGTCTCTAGTTTAGAGATTTCTAGAATCTTAGAGGAGCTTCCCTAGTTATAGAGGTTTCTTGATTAGTTTAGGGGATAAGGGGGGATCAAATGGGGATTAAATGAGGTTTAGGATTCATAGGGTTGTAGGATAGGATAGGGTGGTGGGGTATCTAGGGGGTAGTTGAATAAATAGGAATTTTAAATTTGTAAGTGGGCTAGTGGGTAGATTAGTGGCTAAGTAGGCTTGTTAGTAGGTTAATAGGGTAATTAATTGGTCATAAGGGTATATAAAGTTTTATGGGGTGTAGGGAATTTATATATTAAATAGGATTTTAATTAATGAGATAGGGAGAATTTTTAAGATGAGCGGACCTAGGTGTATATAATACTATCAAAATCTCATAAAATCTGAAGTTGTAGTTTAGAATAGATCATTAAAATAATAGTTGTTATTTTTTTATTTCATTTTCTTGTTTTTAAGTTTGAATTTTTCTTCTTCTTCTTTATTTATCATTTTAACTTACATGTTTATTTTTTGGTTTAACTTTTAAGTATTTTGTGTATGGGTTCATTTTCTAAAAACATTCCAAACAAACTACTCACATTTTTTTATAGATTCACAAGTCAAAGAAAGTGGTTATTATCAAACATAAGAGATTTTCAATCACATTTATTTTGGTGTTTAAATAATGAACCCACACTTACATTTGTGCTCCAAAAATAATTATTGTATTTCATTGTTTGAGTGCTTATTTGGTGTGTTTTTAGTAATTTTAAGTGTGTATGCACTTACCTTTCCCCTTTTGTGGGATCTTGGGTGATAAAAACACATAAATTAATTTATTATTTAATTAAGCAATTTAATTTCATTGTAAATTTTCTTGTGTGTATCATAAATCTCATGTATGCTATTTCCTTGGCATCACAATAGTGTTGATACTTGGAAATCAAGAGTGAATTTGTGATTTTTTTATTACCTTGATTATGCTTGTGTATGCTCTTCCCTTGACATAAAATTGATGATAATACTTTGGAATTAGAAAAAAGTGTCAATTTTTTTGGCTACATGGGGTGGATTTCATCACATTCCTACGAGTCCTTTGGGTGAAGCGACTAAGAATTGATATCCTAACATATGTATCAACCCTATACATCTGATGGGGTATATGAATTGAGTGGTAGATGTCATAAGAGCATATTGCCTATGTGTATGAATCACAACTCATGAAGTAAAAGGTTTTTTTGCTAAGCTATCATACATCACCCTCAAATAATTCAATTTATGGTAGCACTTCATTGTGATATCATGACTAGAGTAGTCATGAATGGGAAGACCTTCCTATAAATGATCCATTATTAAATTTATTCTTTGATAAATTTTTGATCCTTAAGTACTTCAAGGTATATTAGGGACCATATAGAAAGACTTGTACAAGTTTTATCCATAAGAATATTTTTTACCTTAAGATTTTGGTGTACCAATAAGTAGTTAGCTTCAGTAAGTCACTCTCACCCTATCCTTGAAATTTATTTTAGTGGGATATATGCACAAAATCCTCTGTAGTCAATGAAATTAAAAATTGGGTTGTCACTATCCAACAAACAAGCAAGTAGAAGTAAGAGCCCATAAATTCTTCAAGACATTTTATAGATCATCATTTTTCCATGTGGTTTTGCTTATAGTTATTCTCCTGGCTTATAAGCTTGCTTGGTTTATTTTTTATGTGTGTATGAACATTATTTTTCCCAATTAAAATAAAGTTGACCAAAATTAAAACAAAACTAAACCAAAGCATTTGTAGAGTCAAAATCCACATTCAAGTCCAAAAAATTGAATTGTGTCATTTTGCTTTGAGCCTAACATCCATGACATATTTCACTAGGATTCGAGCTAAAGCTAACCCAATTTTCAATTCAAATTTGGGTAACTATCCCTCAATTGAAATGAATTTTGGTAACAATCCATTCCCTCTAGATAAGTAAAATGATATTCACACTGACAGTGATGTTGATCAAAGCATATATAACGAAGACAATATTAGCCAATGGTTCAAAATAAATCAAGGAAAAACCTATCTATAATAATACCTATATAAAAATAAAGGTTAAATCTTTTTATGTATGACCTAGGTAAGTAGTTCCACATATGTTGAAAGAGACTCTATGCACCTCTCTTATAAATAAGACTAAGACATCCATGAACAAGAATAAGGAACTACTAGTTATCACATTGATAAAGATCAACCCCATAGTAAAAACCTCCATTTGGATCATGAAGCTATTGACAAAGGAAAAACAACTTTATTAAAGCATTCTTATCAAGACTTAAATATAGTCATAATTGACCAACTTCATCATGTTATCCAAATAAAAGCTAATTTTGCCTCAACTTTAATAAACACATCATTCAATCCTTAAATATCATCCAATCAACAATAATAAATCCCACCCAATTAATAGCAACACATCTCATTTAGTCAACAATAACAACAACATAATAATTTTAAAATTAGAAATAGGGTGTATATACCACCTAGATCCAATTATAATTTACATTTATCTCCTAATCATCCTCAATTAATAAATAAACATACATAAAATCCTTCTCTAAATACTTCTTTTGATAAGGAGTGACAATAGATGAAAAATTCTCTTCAAGGATTATAGGTAGGGAACCAAAACACAAAGTTTAAGTTTGAGGAGCTATGTCCATATCCCTTCGATAAAAATATTTTGTAAATCCCATTTCCCCATAATTTTGAGGTTCCAAAATTTGATTCATATAAAGGG
This sequence comes from Torreya grandis, assembly GCA_037957365.1. Classification (NCBI taxonomy): domain Eukaryota; kingdom Viridiplantae; phylum Streptophyta; class Pinopsida; order Cupressales; family Taxaceae; genus Torreya; species Torreya grandis. Next base: position 2,217,006 of record JARHVA010001713.1, read on the forward strand.
AAAAGAGATCCACATGACCATCTTAGATATTTCTTCATGTTTTGTTAAGAAGTGGCATATAATCACATTTTATTGTGAAAGATATTTCCTCAAAGCTTGGGTGATCAATCTTTGGAATGGTTCCTCCCTTTTCCTAAGGAATCCATCACTACATTTGAAGATTTGTCAGAACATTTTATGAGGCATTTCTCATACAACATAAAACACAAGTTAACATTGATGGACCTTTGTAACTCCAAAAAAAGAAGTGGGGAAAGTTTCTCATCCTTTTTGTAATGATGGATGTGTTTGGCCAATCGATTTCATCATTAATTTATTGAAAAACAATTAACATATGTTTTTTTTGGATTAATCAAGAAATAATCCATCATGTCAAAATCCAATGTTCCACAACATTTGATTAAATCATCAAAAATAGATTCCAAATTGAAAATGCTCTCATTAGTAAGGGTCTAATTAAAGTGTTCTCTAAAGACACTTCACATCAACCTTAGACTAGTTCTCTAGTGCAAACAAAAAATCTCAAGTTCTTTAATAAGAACAAGAATTTAGTGGGTGATAGAGTTACAGAGACTAAACATGTGAAAATTGTTCACAAAAGACATGTTTATAACGTCCAATCCACTCCACAATTCACTCTTAAGAGACCAATTATCAAGACTCCATATCGAAGGAGGATCCTTGATCCTCTTAGAGAACCCATAGAATCAATTTTATAACAACTTATGTGGTAAACATGATTATATTCCCACCAAAAATGCCTTTTGAACTGGGACAACCTAAGCCACAATGGTGCATATATGATGAATATTGTGATTATCATCATATTAAAGGTCATTCTCTGTATCAATACATGCAACTCAAACATTACATATAAGATCTATTAGATTACGATGATATCAAGATCCATAATCAGGGATCCACATTAGATAATTAGAATATGGGAATTTTTAAGGATCCATTCCCAAAACATGATTAACATAATAAAAAATAATGAAATCAAGATTACCTCCAAGTTAAAAATAACCACACCAATCATGTGGACTATTGTAATGCCTCACATAATTATGAAAAACCATATGGCACTATCTAAATTAATTCCTGCCATCAACCTAACACAACTCAACATGCTAGAATCATTAACCCAAGACCTTTTATGGCTCAATCTAGCAAACCCATCAAAGCCTAAGAATGTTTTATTACTATTATGTGCCCACATGTCACAATTCAAGGATCTTCCACATTAAAATCCCTTTATCAAATCCTAAATCCTTCCATGTACAAAATAAAACCATCCAATCCACAACTAGAAAATAATACAACCATATAGAATAGTTGGAGAATAACCCCACACATATTTCCATCTTGGATCTATTATGAACATCTTCTATTCATAAGGACATATTACACCAAACCCTACAACAATCAAAGATCCCTACTAATATTAACCCCTCATAATTTTAAACACTTATAGGACATTTGTCCTTGTGTCAAAAAATCATCTTTAGTCACAATGATATTTCACCAATGAGACCATCCCATAATAATCATCTCTACATAAAGGTGATTATTTCCAAGCACAAAATCAAGTAGGTACTTATAGACAATGGGCCATCACTAAACATTTGCACACTCAAGTTGACCAAGTGCCTTAAGTATTCAAAATCCTACATGGAATCAAACATCATTACCATTAAGAGATATGATAATGTTGAAAGAGAATAATATGGCACTATTTATTTTGCCATCATTATTGGGCATGTCACACATCAAACCATATCTCATGTCTTTGACATTGAGATTCCATATAACCTCCTCCTCGATTGTCCATGGATTCATGACATGCACATCATTCCTTACACTTTACATCAATGTCTAAAATTACCACACTCTAGTATGGAGATCATAATCATTGTGATACACAAACTTATTAATATTTTAAGATGCTAAAAGTTGAACATCACCATGCCCATCATTGTCCCAGTGTAGAGTATACCCCTAAAAAAGATAAAAATGTGCTTCAAAGTCTTAAATCATCATACATTCATTTGGATGATCTTTCATCCACATCCAGAAATACCCATCCAAAAGCATCCACACACTTTAAAATCAAATATAAAGGTTTCAGAGAATATAAATTGAAAATGTTTTCCATATTACAAATCTTTAATTGTACCCAATAATTATGGTAACCCAACATGGTATGGCATAAGAAGGTCGATTCATACAAGGTAAGAATGGTCTTTTTAGTAAGGAACGACTAAAATATCCTAGAAATTCATGGTTATATGGTGATGGAATAGCTTCATGCTATTAAAATAATAAATATCCTATCCCTAATAAGATGTTATAAAGGGTAAATTATAAGGTTATAGGATTGGGAGCCAAATAACAAGGAATTATTTAACCTATCCCATCTACTTAGCATGAAGGAAATCATGGCATTGGATATAAACCACTTAGAGAGGACCCCCATGATCTTGAAAGTGATACAAATATGATGAGTAATGATGAATTTCTCAATAGTGACATAGAGTAATTTTAAAACATCTATGATGAGCTTGGTAATGTTAATATTTTTGATACCAATGCCATCCTTACCATCCATTTAGATATCCCTTATCGTGACCTCATAGACTAGGACCAATAGGATCACGTACCTTTAGACATTTTTCAAAATGATGAGGTAATTAAATAATTTTTGGGACTTAGAGATGGTTTCCCACTTTATGGCCATAAAAAAGGATTTGAAATCAGTTTGGACCTTTCTACGTACTTTGGAGAGTAGTTGGATTTCCTTAGTCAAGAAAATAAACAAAAACAATTAATGTCCTCTAGTGAAAACATCTTTGAAGAACTATTGGATAGCAAAAAAATTTAAAAAAAATGATGTGTTCATTGGTGAAAACCTTTTCAAGGCATGAATGAATGGGAAATTCACTCTCTTAATCATAAAACATAGAGTCCTATAAGTCCCTACATTATCTTCAATTCAGATGTCAGTCCTGAGGTGAAACACACATTTGAATAATTAGTCTAAGAATCTATGCATACATTCAATGAGTGGCTGTTTATCAAAATTAATGACTTTAATTCTTCTTATATGGGTGATCTCAATGAAAAAATTGGGTCACAATCATACAAAGATTGTTAGTTCCCTTTAGCACCTAATTTATTGGAGTATTGTTTCACATTGCTTTTGGAAGATACCATTGAGGTCAACCTTAGTACAAAGGAAAATCCATCTGAAGAGGAATGTGATCCCATTATTTTTATACTCAAAGAATTCATTGATATCTTCACATGGTCTTATTCTAACATGATTGGATTAGATCCATCCTTGGTCATCCATTATCTTGTGGTATATCTAGATGCTAAACCCATCAATAAAAACTGTGGAAGATGTATCCATGTATTTCCATTTTCATCAAGAAGGATCTCAAAAAACTTTTAGAAGTTGGGTTCATAATAACTATTTATTATTTAGAGTAGATCTCCAATATTGTCGCTATCAAGAAGAAACCCTTTGAAATTTGCATTTGCACTAATTTTAGAGATATCAACAAATCCTATACAAAGGATGATTTTCCATTGCCAAACAATGATATGATTGTCAACTCAAAATAGGTTATGAGATGACATCTATTATGGATGTATTTTTTAGATACATTCAAATAAATATAGCACCTGAAGACTAGCATAAGGCTATGTTTACCACCACAAGGGAAATATTTTATTATCAGGTCATGCCTTTTGGCCTAAAGAACATTGGTGCCAATTATCAGAGAACCATGACTATTATCTTCTATGACATGATGCATGGTATTATGGAATATTATGTGGATAATATCCTTTGAAAGTAAAAATTAAGGGTGAAACATCAGTTAATTTTACATAGATCATTGAAGGAATTCAAGAATATAAGGTTAGATTAAATCTTAAGAAGTGTGTCTTCAACATCACATTTGGAAAGTTTTTGGGTTTTATTATCTTCAAGCAAGGTATTAAAGTATACCTAGCTAAGGTCAAGGCCATTATAGAAAAATTCAATCTAAAATAAATACGTAGTTTGTAAGGAAAAATTCAAGTGATTCACTTATTCATTTCACAACTTGTAGACCATTTTTATCCCTTCACATGCCTATTGAAAGAGGGAACTTCATTCCAATAGAACACAAATTATCAGGAGGTGTTTGATAAAATGTAAGCATATTTTGGCTAATCCACTAGTGTTGTCCCCTCCAATGTTAGACAAGCCATTATTGCTTTACATATCAACTACTCAACATGCCTTAGGGGAAATTTTAGATCAACACAATGAAAATGGTAAATAAAGAGTAGTTTATTAATCAAGGAGGACATGGGTCACATATGAAAACAATCATTCATCTCTTTAAAAGGCATGTTTAATAGTATTTTTCACCTCCCAAAAGTTATGACACAACATGCTCAACAATTGGACCATCATCATTACAGAAGTTGATCTAGTCAAGTATCTTATTTTTAAAGAAATATTGACAGGTCGTATGGCCAAATGGATTATGATCGTAAGTGAATTTGACATTTAATATACTAATTATAAAGTTATTAAAGTGCATGTCTTTTCTAATCAATTAGTAGAAGATCATTAGAAGATACACAACCATTAAAATTTGGGTTTTCAGATGATTCCATTTTTTCCATTGAAGAATAAAAATAATGGAAGCTCTATTTTTATGTGTCATTCACATACTGGGGCTTAGAAGCAAGTGTTTTTTTTATCACACCATAAAGATATCTTATCCCAAAATCTTTTCACATTAGCTTCCCATGTAAAAATAAAATTGTATAATTTGAGGCCCTTCTTGTAGGACTTTACATTGCCATCTAATGGGATGTTCAACACTTGTCATTATTCAGTGATTCTCAGTTAATTATAAATCAATTAAATGATCAATATAAAAAAAAAGATGATAAATTCATGCCATAAAAGGCCATGGAAGATAGCCTTAAGCAATATTTTAAGCACATACAATTTGAGAAAGTCTTAAGGGCCAATAATAGGTCAGTAGATGCCATGGATACTAATGGTTCACTTCTTGAAATGTGTTCAAATATCCATCAATATTAATTCCTAATTGAATAACTCATCATCCCCATGTATGATCATCTAGAATTTGAAGTGGTATGTGAGATTTTTGGTCCCATTTTACCCTTGTATAATAATATTTACATCTACCTTCGTGATCACATCCTTTTAAAAGAATTATCACGTAACCAACATAAATCATTCATCCATAACACATCCTGATATACCTTACTTGGTGGAACACTCTATTGTAAAGGCTATGATAGAACCTTGCTTCATTTTTTAAATTTGAAAGAGGCTAATTTAGTCATCAAATACATTCATGATAGGATTCATGGGGCCCATACTAGTGGAATGATTCTTGCTAAGAAACTCCTTCACATAAGATACTATTTGGCAACTATAGAAACTGATGCATGTGCATATGTTAGAATTTGTGTTGTTTGCCAAAATCATGGTGACCTGATTCATGATCCATCACAAGCATCGTAAATGATTAAAAATACTTATTCATTTTTAACATGGGGACTCATTCTCATAGGGAAGATAAACCCCACTTTATCTAACAATCATAAACACATCATAACTACTACGAAGTATCTTACAAAGTGGGTTGAGGTAATCCCTCTCACTTATGTAACTGGGAAGCAAATATCAAAATTTATTTTTAATCATATCATTTTATACCATGACATCCCATCCAACATCATTTTTGATAATGGAAAATCCTTCAAGAATAAGAATGTTAAATCCCTCTATTTCTAATTTCATATCCAACATAGATGGTCCACTCCTTATTATCCACAAGGTAATGACCAAGTTGAGGAATACAATAAAAACATCCTTAAAATCCTCAAATGGACTATTAATGATGCTAAAAATTATTGGAATTTATAATTATTTATAGCCTTATGGGCTTACCGGACTAACATTCACACTCCCACAGGTGCTACACCCTATTCCTTAGTCTTCAAATCAGAAGCAATCCTACTTATTGATATCGAGTTACCTTCCTTGCATATTTAATTTCATGATGTCATTGATGATGAATATTATAGGGTTGCATAGGCATAAGATCTAGAACTCCTTGATGAGAAAATATTGATAATACTAAGTCATCTTAAGGATTGTCAAAATAGGATGTGCTATAATTATAACAAGAAAATAAAATCCCAAGAGTTTGAAGTTGGTGACCTTGTGATTAAAGAAACCAAAAATAATACAAATGAAAGATGGGAGAATAAATATAGGTTTGAACCTAATTGGCTAGGTCCATACATCATCACTTCTAAGTAAGGTTATGGTGCTTATAGATTGGCCATAGAAGATGGAAAAGAGATAGATGAGCCCATGAATATCATGCACCTCTAGAGTTTTTATGATTGATTTGCATCAAAAAAATATAAAGAGAATTAGTTCATAAAGAATTGAAAACCATTTTTATGGCATATTGGATAAGCACCATGGTGAAAAATAATTTTTGTTTGCGACATGTAACAATCCATTGTCTATGAGTACCATTGTGTTTGGGGGAAGGTATACATCATTTTACATCCCTCTATATAATTTGTATCATTATCCAACAAACCCTTTGCCATTTTAACCTTGGTGGTGATTTATAACTACTAAAGGGTGTGACAAGTTTTGATAGATCAGAGTGTGGAAACTTATTTGTAGCAGGATATCAAAGTGACATAGGGGAATCTTCCCTATCTTGTGATCCTTGGAGAGCTTCCTTTTGGCTACACCCATTTATTTATCCTTCACATCCCATATCTCTTTCCATATCCACTACTAGAGTCAAATTTACCATTGTTAGTAGCTCGTATACTCACATCCTAGACAACCTTTTGTATATATTTATTCAAAAAATATAAAAACATTAGTAAAATCCAAAAAATACCAAAAATAGTGATATAAATCCACAAAACCTAGAGTTCCTATAAGCACTCTTATTTTAGGTTGGGATTAAATACTTGATCAATTTTAACCCAGATCATAGTCACTTCATCAGAAAAAATATTTCCACATATGATCCCTTACATGTATCCTTACTTGGGTCACCATCCAACTATGTCATCAAGCTTTCACATAGGGATTTTGACTTGATTAATGAAAATATGTTTTCTATTGCTTATATTTTCTAGTTTGTGTGTGTGTGTGTGTGTGTGTGTTTGTTTGTTTGATTTTTATTGTTATGCCTTAACTCAGTCCATATGCATCAATAGGGTCATCATGGTTTTTACATATCATGGTGACTTATTATGCTTATACTTGAGTCCTTTCATCAACATAAAACAATGATGTTATCTTGATTATATCATATCATGTTACATTTATGTCATTTGTATGTTTGATCAAGGGTTAGTCATTACACACATTATAGTTAGGTCATTATGGTGTTTTGTATCATGGTGTATACCATTATATGCTACATCAAAAATTGGGTTACAAAGTGTATGAGGAGGCACACTAAAATGAAAGCATATGATATTTAAAAAATATATTTACACCTTAACATACATTTTTGAATCTAATCAGTTCATCCATATTTCAATAATAAAATTCAAATAAACATTAATCATGATCTATTTATCATTATCATCACTCTCCTTTTGAGAGAACTACATTTGGTTTGAGGTCCATGTGGACTATGTAGGCAACACTCATTTACCTGGGGTTTTAAAGGTAATATCAACCATTCTTCATTAACATTCACATTACCCTCATATCATTCTTAATCTATGCAATAGATTAAAACCTTGATCCATGATTGAATATTTATCAAGAAATTAGTTATCCATCTAAGCTTGCATCTTTCACCTTGCTTGGGGAAAACCAATCTTGAAACTCTATTATTGAAATATTTTCCCCACATCTACCTATTGACACTATTTTATGGATTATATAACACCTTAATCTTGTACACTTGGAAAAATAAGACCTTGGTTGTTCCTCTTAGTTTTGTACCTTTCCCACTTTTAAAAGTCTCACATCTGATCTATCTTGTGCCCCTTTGCTTATCTCTTGTCTGACCAGTGTTATGTTGATGATCTAGACCTTATATTTTTCTTAGAATGCTTAAAACCTACTTATCTTCCACCTTTGCAAATTTTGAGTCTGTACCTACTTTATTATTCCCTAGACACTAACATCTGGGATAGATACCTACATCAGCATAGGTGTCCTGCTCTGATACAAGTGTCTAGTGCCCTAAAGTTATATAATTTTCAAATGAAATGTATCGTAATGGTTAGCTTAAGTGATTTAATGTGAGTTAATTCTCTAAAGAGATTGATATAAATACAAGATCAACCCTCATTCGTTCCTCACCTAGAATAGACCAAGGCAACTTATCAAAATCATTCTATCAAGCATCAATTGAGTAAATCTTCCCTATTTTATCTTATTTCCATATCAGTCATAGGGACAACACATATATAGGTATGAAGTACCGAAAAAGAAACCCAAGAGATATATTTTACAAGTTACAAACTAGGTCACTATTGTACTTGCTTATCACATATTGCATGATTCACACATAAGCCAATACATAGGGGAGAACTACATCAGTCTGAGGCCTTCTTCAAAGTATTGGCTATGTTGGAAACACTCATTGATAGAGGGGTCTTTGGGGTTAGCTTAACATAGTGTTCCCACTAACCCATTTCCCCCAAGGTCACTATGAAGATGAAGAACTAGGATTTTGTAATTTCATGAGGAGCGATGGTCCATGACCTAGATATGTATACGCCCAAGTCAAAGTGATGAAAAACTTAAAAACATCTAGGTGGTCACATACTTTTCTAGTAGATATTAATTTTAGGAAACCTACATCTAACTCAAACACTAACATCAACATAACCATCGTAGGTTGACACAAGTGTCTATGGCTGTAGAGGCTCTCAATCTAGAATTTAACAATTATTCTAGAATCATTGTCTAGTCTATTTTTTGTCTATTCTAGATCCAAAATTATCAACATCAAAACTAGATAAGCACATTACTTCTTTGTCATTTCCATATTTAGAATAGTTGTACTTATTATTTTTATCCCATCTTAGTTTAATGAGTTGAACATATGTTATATATGAGTTTAGCATCTAATTGGCCTGATGTAGATATGATTATCACCCTTGTGCTTATTAATTTCCATATCCACTTTAACCCTATATAACTCTAATATAGATATCATTTTAGGGTTAAAATATTAGTTAATATGATCTTTGAACATCAAACCCTAGGTTAATTAGGGTTTTTTGATTTTTTTGTTTTGATAATTATTATACTTTATTGCAAATTCTAAATTTTTCATTTGTGAATTAATGGAAAATGTTAATGCAAAATCTCATTTTCAAATGGAAGATAAAGAAGCATTGCTTTCCCATCTCAACAATAACAAGATATTAAAGGATGAATTTTTGTATGTTATAAGGGATGAAATAAGTAAACATGATAAAACTAAGGCTTCTTCACTTAGTGATGATGAGTCCTTAGAAGGTACTACAACTGATTCCATACAAATCAATCTACCTACATCTACTAAAGGCATAGATTATGTCTTCTAACCTTTTTTTCATAAAATACTACAGCTATATCTACTACAGGGATAACAAATGTTTCAACACAAATACTAATTTCAATTCCTATTAATACTCAAACCATGTTTACATCTCATTTGGTGACTACTCAACTTTATAATCTAAATACAATTGGGTCTATAGTTCAAACACTCATTCAAGTTATTAATAACTTGGAGGATAAGGTTACAAACATTAAATAAAATGATTTAAAATCTCCTCATGCTATTGATTCACAAGATGTGTTACGTAACCCTCTTGCACTTGGCATATCTTTGCACCCTTTATTAGCTAGTTTTGTTTCACCTAAGTTTCCATTTTATGATGGCAAAGGTGATGCTAAACAACATCTTTGATTCTTTTAAGTAGAATGCCTTGAATATTTTTCTAATGATAATATTTTGACCAAATTATTTCCAATAAGCCTTAAGGACTATACTTTGAGGTGGTTTCTATGATTTACCTCTTCAATATGTGAAAGAATTCAAATCTCTTACAAATCAATTTTTATCACACTTTTCGATTGATATTTCCAAAAAGGTTTCCTATGCTCAAATTACCAAAATAAAATAAGGAACACATGAACATATCAATGAATATGTCCTGAACAAGACAATGCTAGATAAAATGACCAATCTTATCAAATATAAGGAGTTGCAAGACATATTTAAGCAAGTTTGCTTACTCCTTTACATGAATCCAATATTTTTAAGAAGTTTAAATATTTTGATGACTTATGCCATGTTTTATGAGACCATGAAATGAAGCTTATTTCATTGAATAAGTTCAAGTATGTAGCTAACACACTAGCTGAATCTACATCTAGTACCAAAAAAAAAAATCAAACCAAGTTATAAGGTAAAATATTCTGAGCCTAAAAAGGAAGAAATAACCATGGTTAATGTAGTTTCACAATAGCCTAATCAACTTGTCTTATCTAATACACTGAAGAGATAGTTATCATGTGTACCTAGGTCTCCAAATTAATTATTCCTATGGTTAATAGAGTGTCAACTTATATCTCTCCTTCATCTTATAGAGGTTGATATGAGTAGACCTCTACCCAAAGGATATGATGAAAATGCTTATTGTGATTATCACCAAGGACTAGGATATTCTATGAATAAATGTCTTACCTTAAAGCAAAACATACAAGACCTTATAAATGATCAAAAGATGGCAATTGATGATCCTCCTAAGCAATTAGGTTCAAAACTTGGTGATCACCAAAAATAGAAAATATTTAACAATACTTTGTAAGACCATTCTAAGAAGGAACCAAAAGTGCAAATGGCATATAACACACATCCTCCTCCATCACATTATCATCACCCATTAGATGGGATTATTTGTACTTTCATGTGAAATATACCTCCTATGGTTTAGAGACCATCTATTATTTTTGATGATAGTGAGATTAAGGATGATGATTTTGATCTTCATTATGCAATCATTCAAGCATACCTTGATAAATATCCTATATGCAATGTTATGATTGATAATGGTGAAAGTGAGAATGTTTTAACCATGAGAGTACCTAAGCACTTAGGTTATACTCATCATGATTTGAATCCTTCTATTAGATCAGTTAGAGTATTTGATGAGAGATCCCATAAGGTTTTTGGCAAGATTGATCTTGTAAGGCCCCATTTTGCATAGTGTTTATCTTTGACAAAGATGACTATGAAATTATGACTTATATGTTTTGATTATTGAATTATGTTGTTAATTCATGTCCACCCAAGGTGTGCAAGGATTTTTGAATGATTTTTGTGTGTTTGAAACCATGAGAAAGAACTATTATCAATCATGTTTTGGATTGATTAATTGTGAATGTGTGATGCTTATGTTTCCTTTATATATGTTACTTTAAGAACTATGATTATGTCTATGAGATATATTAAATTAAGTCATGTTCGAATCATTTATCATAGGATTTTGATTTATAAATTTCATGCATATAATGTGATGAGAACCTAACTACGTGAATGATTGTATTCCTTAGTATGTTGGTTGTGTATAATTGGTTAAGTGCCCTATTTGATCAATTTTTGTAGCTTCAGCTATTAGGTTAGAAGAATTTGATGTGTGTAAGAAAAAGAAAAGGGCCAATGAAGGAAAGATACTACACCAATCATGGCTATATCACTAATAATTTTTACCCTTAAAACCATCCTAAACCCATGCTAAGTATTGTATGCCTAATCCGCCACCTTTGCTGACTTAGCATATGTTTTAAGAAATCAACATTTAATCTTGGTTGGTGAAACTTATTATCACCTAGATGTTAGATATTATATCAAATGCCTAAATTATATAGTGTCTGACTAATAAAACTTTCATTGATTGCCTTAGACTTAAATCAAGTGGGAAAAGATGTAAGTGTTGGAAGTAATCACAAAAGCCTACGAAGCTACCATGTACCTTAATTCTCCATTTGACCTTTTTAATTTCAAGAGAATAAGACCAATTGGTTTATTATGCCTATTTTTAATGTCTTGCCCATGGTTATGTGTTGGCCACTATGTAGTGCTTGCCCATATGAGGGCCTTGGAGAGGTTGTTCCTCCTTAGTTGAATTACATGATTTCTGCTTTCTTATACGAATATAGTACCACTATTGTGACACAAAGTGATGGTTATTTATGAGAAACATGTTCATGATGGAAGATTATTAAGCCCTCCCATGCTACACATGGTGGTAGATTGCTTGACCCTCTTATGAATGTCATGGTGGTAGATTATAGACCCTCCCATACTATGACATGTTGGTAGATTACCAGACCCTCCCATGACTATTGGATAAAAGCATTTGAGTGAGGTATCCTCTTGATATCCAATCAAATGATGGGCCTGTTTTATGATCTAAAATATTGCCAATTCATTTTATATATTTTAAATGCTTAGCTTCATTTAGATGTTCATTGAATGCTTATTTGAATGATATTTGGGAGTATGAGTCTTCTTGGGTAAGAACTAGGAATAGGACTGTAGGTGGTGAATAATCTCTCCCTTAAGTTAAGACACCCTTGATTAGATATCCACCCTTGCCTTTACCAAGTGATATAAACATGCTCAGAGCTAGGAGTCTCAAGTTCAAGGGTGTATAGAGTAGTAGCTTAATGATGACAAAAGATTGGGTGGTGAACCTTCCTTATTATGGCTAGTAGATGCTTGGGAGTGGATTAAGAACACCATTGAAGACTGACTAGTCCTCCAATAATTAATCATACCTATAGATGTACCTATTTATATGTAAAATAAATGGATAAAATTTGATGTATTATTAATTATTTAACAACCAACTTACTTGTAATATACTTACAAAAGAAAGAGTTTGGAAAATATTCCAACTATGGATTAAAATATCTATTTTATATTTACTAGAACTTCCGTGTTAAAATGAGTTGTATCTATTATGAATACTTGGTTTATAGGACCTTGGGAAGATCATATTTGTATAAAATATTCTTTATCCCTTTTAGGATCTTTTAATTAAATTGATAGATTGATTTCCTTACTTAAATATTTGTCTAGAGTGGCTTGTTTGTTAAGCAATATGCCTCTCTTTATAATCAGAATATGATGAATTAATGAACTTTAATGTATTTAAAAATGAATATAACTCATATATTTAACTTTGTGATTATTATTGGGAATAATAATATAGCATGATGAATGAACTATACTTTGATGTTTGCTAGTTAAGATATTGCTTGGTGAAAGGTATTCTTGGAAATGATACCAATCGAGTAGGTTCTTTTTAGAACCCTCCTCAAACTAGACCTTTGGTAATAAAGTAATTGTAATAGAAGCTTAGATCAACTTTTATAATTCTATCAAGGAATAAATCCTTTAGGTTTGAATGAGATCACCCTTACTAAGGATTAATGATTTAAGAAGGTCCTACAAACCAACCCTTTGATGTTGAGGTTTTACTTGTTAGTAAATCTCTTGTTTGTTCCTTCTGCTTTAATGGAATGGATGGGCCTAAGGGCCATTACCCAAATGATGGAATAGTTTGAATAAGTTGGTTAGTTACTTGATCTATGTAGTACCCTTCAAATCTTAGAGAGCCTTTACTTGAAGTAAATTATGCTTGAGCTTTCATTTATTGATTAAACTAATGAGAATATTGGTTTAGTGTTGAGCCTATCATTTTTGTGTGCAGACTTAAAAAAATATCTTTTGAGGAAGGAATAATCTATCTGGATTAAGTAATTGATAATAACCTACACATGCATTTTTAGTGCCTTAATCGAGTCCTAACTCTCTAAAGTTGTCTATGAGTTTTATTCAAGTTTGAGCCTTAGTCGATTTATGAATTCCACTATACCTAGTTTTATCTTTGATCTCAGCCTTAGCCATTCATTGATTTCATTGTGTAAGTGTTTTACCCTAGATGCATTTTAGCTAGGTATTTTTGTGGCCTTTTATCTTAGCTGATTTATTTCTTTGGTCTTTTGTTTCAATTTTGCCTTAGTCAATTTCATGACTTTCAATGAGTTATTTAGAAGAAGCCAAAATTTATCATCTTATGAACCTAAGAGTGACATCAACATGGTCTGATGTACAATAAGTGCTGGGCTAGCGAGTGAGTGGGATTTTTCCATGTGGCATCATCTTGGTGACCCATGTTCCTGGAGAGGATCATACAAAATGTGAATCTTCCAAGCTAGAAGATGAGTGAGATGTTGCCACATGGCATCATCTTAATGACCCAAAATCTCAGAGAGGACTTGTGATGTCCCTTACTTAGGGGCTCCTTTTTCTGCACAAAAGCTCTGATCTGGATACAAACTTGCAGAATATTAATTCAGATAAACAAATTACCATAATATAATTTCTTATTTATTTGCTCAGACTATTACAATAGATCTCTGTCATGCACCTCAAAGAATATTAAAATACTATTTTAAAACCCTGATCTTGTGCAAATCTGGAAACAAATATGAATTTGGAAGTCTTGGCCTGCTGTGTCGAACACACAGTCACCGGCATCGGTCGATATACTGTCAACGTCGGTCTCTGTAGGTCCTTATCTATTGACGTCGGTCTTCAGACGGCCGATGTCGGTCACTAGGGATCTCTGTCTACTGAAGTCGGTATCTGCGTGGATCTGTACGGACCTGTACAGACTTCGTACGATTGCCAATTTAGCACAACCTATTTGTTTGATCCCTGATCTGGAAATCTATGGTATCTAATATAGCAAATCTCTCTCTGTATGATTTATTAAAACAAAACATAAACTAAATCAAGAAATACTTGGAAAGCTCTATGATAAACTTTTGTGTGAAGTTATCTCTCAAATACCTGTAATACTATGATAACTTCTGGGTGAAGCTATCTCTCAAACCTAAAACCTCTGTGATAACTTCTGGATGAAGCTATCTCTCAATTTAGCAATAGATCAGCTAATATTTCACAGCCTCTGAATCACACACAATGAAGAGTTGATGTTCTCCACTGCAAATGGAATCCTGGAGCCTTGGCTCAGTCTTCTCAGGGAAAACCCTTAGCAAAATCTGTCTTCAATTCAATAATCAATTCATACATTCCAACTCTCTCCCATGAGAAACTCTTATACCCTTCCAAAGGTGTGCTTGCTAAAATTAGATTTCCTCAAATTAGAACTTGGGGTTCTAAAATTAGAATTCCTCAAATTAGAACTTGGGCTTCTTAAATTAGAATTTGGGTCTTAAAATTAGACCAATTAATTAATAATTAATAATCAATTAATATCTAATTTAAAATTAGACCAAATAATTAACTAATTAATAATTAATTAATATCTAATTTAAAATTAGACCAAATAATTAATATTTGATTAAATCAATCAAATATTAATATCTCCCTCAATACATGTCGGATCCTCGAACCGTCTGAAGCTAGTGAACCAGGGGGTGATTATGCACATGACCATATCAAAACAAGGGTGCTCCGCTGCATGTCAAATATCCCTAAATAATAGGAGCATCAAGCAAACATGTCTGAAAGACCCCGAATGAACGCCCATTGAAACTATTCTACAAATTGAAGTTAAGCCAATCTCCATTATGACCCTCTATCCATCCTATTAGCCTACGAAGGTCACATAATAGGCTAATCATGAAGTCTGTCAATGTCTGCTAAAAAGGGGACATGACAATCCGCCCCTCCTAAAATTGCTTGTCCCCAAGCAATCTTAGAACAATGAACCACTCGATCCACCTGGATCCCAAATGTAGTTATGAGCTGCATCACTATTAGTCAATGCAAACACCTGCAATATCATTAGTAGTAGAACAAAGAGGAACCCATAATCAAATTGGTGAACACAACTCAACCAATCTCTGAAATCACAACTACCCTGGATGTGTCGATACTGTAGGCTATGTAATTGGCAACTGCAAATTCCATCTACAAAAGATGGTGTTAATCCATCCCATAACTAATCCCTCTATAACGGTGGCACAACCAACTGTACCACACTATCAAATGTGTGAGAAGAATCAATCTGGAGACTCGACTCCACTGGTATCTCAAACTCATCAGAATCAGGTACTCCCAAATCCTGAACATGTGTGTCAACGTCAATAACATGCTCCTCAGCGATGACTGTAGGAATGTACTCACCACCAACCGCCTCAATATACAAATGAACTGGGTCTGGGACTAGTGAAGACCGCAAATGCTCTAACTCTATGGTCATCTCAGCCAAATGAAATTGTAACTCCTCATAAGCCAACTGCGTACTCTCAAGAATCTCAGAAGTCACCTCAAGCTACTGAGTAAGCTCACTCACCTTATCTTCCTTGGACAATAATGCATCATACACTGTGCTGCCCCACTCTATAAGATAATCTCTGTCGGTGACCAACTGCATATAGTCCTGTCTCAAAATCTGGATAGCCTCCCATAAAGAGTGGATTTTTGTCAAGGATAAATAACTGCCTCCCTGCTCGATGCTAGTAGGATAACCCCATCCATAAACTGCTAACAACTTACGAGCATCATCGAAATGCTTACAAGCAGTGGCAATGTCTCGCTCACTAACTCTCAACTGATTAGATACATGATGGCACTGGCTAGATTATCTCCCACACTCCTCCTCTGATGCATGGTCCAAAAGAATAGACTCAGAATCACTGACCACTGTAATACTACCATCCATACTCTGTGAATCAAATGCAAAGCTCATATCAACATATGGAGTATCAACAACTGTAGCATCACTGTCTAACTCTTCCATATCGAAAGAAACTGCCAGTGAAACTAAGTCCTCAAAACTGTCCACTACATTCTCCTGGGTGTCATCTGCAATAATCAAATCTTGGGACTCTTCTACAATCTCTGCCATAGCTGAGAGATCATCAACCCTCAGTGTACTAACATCTGAGCACACCTCTACACTCTGAGTGTAAGCATCTAACTCATCCTCATCTTCACTATCTCCTATCTCATAATAATCATAATAATCATGGGACATGCTTCTCTCTTGTCTAAGTGTTCTGTAGTGCTCTCTCCTCAGCTTAATAAAGCGATCAAAAGACAAACTCCCCTGAGCTTTTGGAGTTAATAACTCCCACTCATCCTTCGCTGTCATATACTATGAGGGTTTGTCTTTGGATGTAGGATATGAAAGAGATTCATTCAACCTCTTCAAACTTAGTTTCAACTTCTTCATATCATAGTCCCATCGACTCTGAGTACCGGGAGTCATCATGGATACTTTGCTAATTCAAGCTACCCAAACTACCCAACAAGATGGCAAGACATTGGCTCTGATGTGACCAATAGGATGGCAGGAATTTGGCTCTGATACCACTGTGATGTCCCTTACTTAGGGGCTCCTTTTTCTGCACAAAAGCTCTGATCTAAATACAAACTTGTAGAATATCAATTCAGATAAAAAAATTACCACAATATAATTTCTTATTTATTTTCTCAGACTATTACAATAGATCTCTGTCATGCACCTCAAAGAATATTAAAATACTATTTTAAAACCCTGATCTTGTGCAAATCTGGAAACAAATATGAATCTAGAAGTCTTGGCCTGCTGTGTCAAACACACAGTCGCCATCATCAGTCGATATACTGCCGACATTGGTCTCTGTAGGTCCTTATCTGCTAACGTCGGTCTTCAGACGACCGATGTCGGTCACTGGGGATCTCTGTCTACCGAAGTCGATATCTACGTGGATCTATACGGACCTGTACGGACTTCGTACGGCTACCAATTTAGCACAACCTATCTGTTTGATCCCTGATCTAGAAATCTATGGTATCTAATACAACAGATCTCTCTCTGTATGATTTATTAAAACAAAACATAAACTAAATCAAGAAATACTTGGAAAGCTCTGTGATAAACTTCTGTGTGAAGTTATCTCTCAAATACCTGTAATACTATGATAACTTTTGGGTGAAGCTATCTCTCAAACCTAAAACCTCTGTGATAACTTTTGGATTAAGCTATCTCTCAATTTGGCAATAGATCAACTGATATTTCACAACCTCTGAATCACACACAATGAAGAGTTGACGTTCTCCACTGCAAATGGAATCCTGGAGCCTTGGCTCAGTCTTCTCAGGGAAAACCCTTAGCAAAATCTGTCTTCAATTCAATAATCAATTCATACATTCCAACTCTCTCCCATGAGAAACTCTTATACCCTTCCAAAGGTGTGCTTGCTAAAATTAGATTTCCTCAAATTAGAACTTGGGGTTCTAAAATTAGAATTCCTCAAATTAGAACTTGGGCTTCTTAAATTAGAATTTGGGTCTTAAAATTAGACCAATTAATTAATAATTAATAATCAATTAATATCTAATTTAAAATTAGACCAAATAATTAATTAATTAATAATTAATTAATATCTAATTTAAAATTAGACCAAATAATTAATATTTGATTAAATCAATCAAATATTAATATCTCCCTCAATACATGTCGGATCCTCAAACCGTCTGAAGCTAGTGAACCAGGGGGTGATTATGCACATGACCATATCAAAACAAGGGTGCTCCGCTGCATGTCAAATATCCCTAAATAATAGGAGCATCAAGCAAACATGTCTGAAAGACCCCGAATGAATGCCCACTGAAACCATTCTACAAATTGAAGTTAAGCCAATCTCCATTATGACCCTCTATCCATCCTATTAGCCTACGAAGGTCACATAATAGGCTAATCATGAAGTTTGTCAATGTCCGCTAAAAAGGGGACATGACAGGACTGTATAGAGTGTGAAGCCTCAGAGGCTAGTAGGTGAGTGAAATGTTTCCATATGGAATCATCCTAATGACCTATAATACAAGAAAGGATCATACAAGGAGTGATAGATCTGAGCTAGTGAACTAGTAGCATGTTGTAATGTGACATCATTCTGATGAGCCATAAACTTGGAGATGTTCATATAGATAGTAAGGCCTCTAGGCAAGTAGGCTAGTGAAATTATTCCATGTGGTAAAGAAGTCACCCCATAGTCATGGGGTTGCTCATGTAAGCCTAGCAGTGAGTCAAATCAATAGCCAAGTGAGAGGTTATGATAGTTGGCAAAGATTATTCCTGGCAGCCTGAAGAAAAGTTGGCATGGCCTTAGAGTATATATAAGTAACCACATAGTGCTAGATGCATTTACACTGGCCAAGGTTAAATTTTATGTCCATCTTAATGTCACTGCATGGTAATATTTGGCATGAACTCGAGAGCAAGTTTTTGAGTGTTGGGATGAATGAATAAGGGCTTATGGGCTTTTAAATTAGTGTCTGATGCCTGTATGAATATTAATGGTAGTTGAAAGATTTATATTTTTTCTTGTGTGATTGAATGGATTCTGGTATCTATCTATGTTTATTAGTGTTTTGTTCATTATAGTTATGTGTCTTATCTATCTTTAAGGGAAAAAAATGGGCATGATATTTTGGTATCAAAGCCTAGGTTACAACACTAGGAGCTTTGGATATTTTGAATTACTTTTGTCTTTATAGTTTTTGCATGTAATCTTATACCCTTCTTATTGGCATGAAAAATGAGGAGAGAATGTTGAATTTAACAAGACAATGTTAATTTTGGTGAGCATGAGCCTCCCATTCATCCAAGACTAAATGAAATAGGACCTCAACTCCTTTTGTCTACCAAAAACATCACTAGAGGCAGAGAGGCACTCTTGATAACATTCCCAAGATGAATAGAGATCAGTTGAATGAGAGAGGCCTAGGATTCCTCCTATCACCATTCTAAGGGTGATAATAGTGAATTACATCTCCATAATAAGTAATGGGAGAGATGAGATATAAACTATCCTCCTATAACTACACCTATAGATTTAGTGAAGGACTTCATCAAACTACATCCTCCTAGTTTTGATGGTACATATGAAGGATTCATAATAGAAAATGGTTAGCTAGTATAAGAGGATGTTTCACCTTGTATGATTATGATTCCAATAATAAGGCCCATTTGGGCACCCATCTTCTTATAGATGTAACTAAGATGTAGTGGGAAGGAGAGGAACATAAGATCCACTTGATGCAAGCTTCCCTTACGTAGGAATTATTTGAAAAGTGTTTAAGAGCATGCTACTTATCCCCTCATTATGTATAGAAGAAAGTGGATGGGTTTCATGACCTTCAATAAAGGAATGCCATAGTGGCACGAAAGAGTGTCATTCTTGGATCTAATTAGGTATGTGAAAGGTTAAAAGGATGAGATAATCCAAGTGAATAGGTTAACTATAGGCTTGAATTTAGAGTTAGCTAGTGTAGTACACATTTTAGGTCTTATAACCTTAGTAGCAGTAGTTGAAAATGACTCTTTAGCTAAAGATTCTCAAATAAATACTCAGGATGCCTAAGAAATATTTCATGGTAAGATGCAATCACAACATGAATCAAGGTCATAAGGTGTATAGCCATAGTCATAATGAGAACTAGTTTGAAAATGGACACCCAAGATGAAGTGAGGTTGGGCCTCAAAACTACCAGTAAACCAAGATTACGTAGACTTAGGAATTAGAGAAAGTGATACCTTTAGGGTCAACAACATCCTTAGAACCAAGACTTTCTCAAACCTCATTTGTGAAAAACTAGTGGAAGGGGGAATGATTTACTTGTGGATATCCTAATAATTATGCACATGAATGTCCTTTGGAACCATCGATTGCCATCAGGAAAAAGGATCCAATATTAGAGTAGGTGGTGGATAATGTGGGATGAGGTCATAAAATTTATAATGTAGTGGATGATCACCAAGCTAAGCATCAAGCAATTACCATTGAGATCATAAGTTGGGACTGATGAAGCTATGACTTTGGAGCCCATTAAGGTTTTAGCATGTAAAATGCTAGCTCTTAAAGTTAGAGACTTAGATTAGGTTAAGGTCCAATGGGAAAAATGTGATGAATCAGTAGTTACTTGGGAAGATGTTACACCTTTAAGGGTTTAGTGTCCTCACCTCTTTCAGTGACTTATAGGTGGAAGTTTGCATAAGTGGAGGTGGATGTAAGGATCCATTTTGCATGGTGATTATCTTTGACAAAAATGACTATGTAATTATGAGTTATATGTTCTGATTATTTAATTATGTTGTTAAGTCACATCCAACTAAGGCATGAAAGGATTTATGAAGGGATTTCATGTGTGGGGAACCGTGAGAAAGACCTATTATCAATCATGTTTTGGATTACTTATGAAAGTGTGATACTTATGTTTCATTTATATATATGCTGCTTTATGAACAACAATTATGTCTATGAGATATATTAACTTAAATCATGTTCTTATCATTGATAATAAGCTTGTGATTTATCAATTTCATACATATAAGGTGATGAGAGCCTAACTACATGAATTCTCGTATTGTTTGGTATGTTGGTTGCTTATAATTGATTGAGTGACCTATTTAATTAAATTATGTAGCTTTAGCTATTAGGCTAGAGGAATTTGATGTGTGCATCAAGTGTGTAGGAATAAGACAAGGGACAATGAAGGAAAGAGATTACACCAAGCATGGTTATATCAATAATTAGTTTTACCATTAAAACTATATTAAACCCATGCTAAGTATCAGATGCCTAGTCTGCCACTTTTACTAACTCAGTATATGTTTTAGGTAGCTAGCCTTTAAGCTTGGTTGGTGAAACTTGTTACCTAGAATTTAAATCTTACAGCCAGTGCCTAAAATATTTGGTGGCCAACTGATATATATTTCATTGATATCTTTATATTTAAATCAAGTGGGAAAAGAGGTAAGTCTTGGAAGCAATGACAGAAGCCTATGAATCCACCATGTGCCTTAATTGAACATGGAAAGGAACATCCTTTAATGAAGCATGGGTTGGAAAGTGGCTTGTGGTTGGCTAATCCTAAGACGTTGATAAATAGAATTGGAACTCCCTTATTTTAGGATTTTTTTCCAATTTAGAAAGAGTTAAACTTAGCATAAGATAAGGAGAATCAACATTTAGTAACAATGGGTTAAGAGAGCCGAGTCTAGATAATTAGATGATAACACCTAGGTGGTCTGGAGGTCAATAGGTGGGATTCCTAATAACTTATGTTATTTATTGTTAATTTGGAATGAAATGGTTTGATTATCTATTTGACCTTATTGATTTTAGGAGAATAAGACTGCTTAGTTTATTCTATTTATTTTTATTGTCTTTCCCATGGTTGTGCATTGGCTACCATGTAGTGATTTCTCATAGTTGGCAATAGCTTTGAAGTTTTTAGGAATTGTAGAGACACAAAAGAGGTGCACATCAGTTAAGTCTTCTTTTATTTATTCTAGTTCTTCATCACTCATAATTTGGTTGAGGTGGTCGGGTCCCACATTCTCTCTATCTAGTTTTACATTTATACGAAATTGAAAATCTTGAAAGAGCATCAACCAATGAGATATTTTTCTCCTAATATTGGTTTATTGACTAGGTATTTCAAAGCTTGATGGTCTATGCAAACTTTGAATGGTGTTGTTAAAATATTTACAAAATTTTTAGAGTATGAATAAAATGGCCAATGCTTCTTGTTTCATAGTTGTATAATTTTTCTCTGCATCTAAAAATTTTTGGATATCAAAATGGATAGGATGATCAAGCACACCATCTTTGGGATGTGTAATTAAAACACCAAATATGATGCCCAAAGCATCTACATGTACATGAAATTGTTTACTCCAATCTAGGAAAACAAGTATTGGCACAATGACCATTCATTGTTTTAGCTCAATGAAATCTATTTGGAATTTATATGTCCATACAAACTTAACATTCTTGCATAGTAAGACTTCCAGTGGAGATGAAATTAGTACATAGCATTTGATAATTTTTTTGTATTATCCCATATATTTGAGAAAGGAGTGCACTTTAGTGAAACTAAAAAGTGGTGGCACACTCAAAATTATTGTGATTTTAGCTTGATCCACCAAAATGGCATCAATGTAAACAACATGTCCAAGTAAAAGACAAAAAGGTGTAAAGAATAAACATTTTTTAAAATTTAAAGTGATGCACAAAGCTTGACATCATTATAAAATTAAACACAACTTAAACAAATGATTTTTAAATAGGAAGAAGACTGCCTAATCATCTAAGTAAACTTCCAAGAAATCATGGATGAAATCTTTGAATGCTATAACTACTATGCACAAGACCAAATGACATGAATTTGTATGAAAAATAACCCCTCTATTACAAAATTCATTTTGGCTTGATCCTATTCTACAATTGAAATTTGATGGTATCCATTGAACCCATATATAAAAGAATATACTTTGTGGCCTATGACAAACTCCAAAACTTTATCTATAAATGGTATGGGGAATGGATCATTGATGTAGGCATCATTTAGAATGTGATAGTCTCCACATACTTGGATTTATCTTATTTTCTTGGGCTATACTACCATTGGGATTACCCAGTCATCTTTTTCTATTGGACAGATTATCCCTATGTATTGCATTCTATCCAATTCTACCTTTAATTTTAGCTTCATATTGGGATTGAGTTTATATGGTTACTTCTTTATCGAACATGCACACTCTTTCAATTCAGTGTGCATCTCACCAAGAGATGGGTTGACTCCTCAAATCTTTGAGAATTTAGTGGGGAAGATGTCTTGGTAACCCTCAAAAGTTTTAGGGCTTTCAAAATTTTAGTCTCCATTCAATAGTCACCTTGGCTTACCAGTTTTAGAACCTCATTTTTTTTTATGTTAGCGACATGCTTCTTGAGAGACTACTGATATATATTATGTTTTACTACATCTACTAATTATTTGATCTTCCTTTGCCCTTCCTTCTTGAGATTTAGATGTTACACAACTTATCTTCTTTAGTTAGCACTGCACTAATGTCCTTGAGTGGTTTTATAGGCTACTCAGGTCCAAATAAATCATTCAAATCTAAATCAACATCAGAATAAAAGTCTTCTTTATCTTCTAACTCATCTTAAATTCATTAATAGGGATACATCAAAGGTTGTTATTTAGTATTAACAACTTTATACTTTTGAAGTGCCAAATTAAGATTGAAGGTTGCATTTTTTTGTGTAGTTGATTCTATTATAGTTCTCACATCTTCCATGCACCCATGGTATAGAAATTATTTTAGTTTATGAAGTGTATTATGCACTAAAGGATTTTCATATTTAAAGACAAAAGTTTGTATGAAATCACTCTTCACTTGTGCCCAATGTTTGGTTTCTCTCTTATTCCCCTGATGCATGTACCATGTTGTGGGTAGTGGAGCTAGTGTATAATGAAAAATGTGAACCCAATAATTGGGTGTCACACATTCCTCATTAAAAATTTTAACACATTTACGTACATGAATATCAGGGCACTCACCTTCTTAAAAAAATGGACAATTAGTGTGAATGAATTATCATAGCTAAAATCTAATAATCCTGAGTTCACAAGAGTCATCATAGTCAAATTGATTGTCTTAATGAGTCATCCATTAGGTTAAAGTAACTCCCTTAAAATCATAGCTTAGAGTGATAAACCACTGATTGATAGTTAGAATACGAGCTTGTAGGTGTAGAATGAAATTATTGATATCTTTTGTTATGTAGTATACATGTATTTATCACTTGTATGCAAAGACCATACTCATGGGTTGGAGTTCATGGTTGTCATGGACCCAATTAAGGAGATGCATATCTAAATCACCACTGATAGAAGAAGCTACTTCCTAGGGAATTATGCCTTCCCTCATTAGTTCTATGTAATCATACATATGATCATAAGATTGATACAAAAAATCAACTTCTGAGTGAGTGGGAGATTTTATAGACATGGAGGTGCAGTCATCAATAAAAATTGATTTACAATCGGCTGTGTCACTATGGGTTTTGGTCTCCATTATTTTGATGTGTTCAATTGCTAGGTGAGCATTGACTATAGTTAAGGTTTGGCCTATTGGTATAAGAAGTTGCATTGTGTTGCTCATACAGAATTTGGATTCTCTTTAGTGTTGACCTTCATCCAGCTAGTTTCTTACAGAATATGTGGTGATTTTGGTTCAGCACTAATTATATACAGTTTGTGTACTCTATTAAGGGGAATGAACACAACCTTATAACCTTGATGTGCCTCAAGATGCTTGTGTACTGTATTGATAGTCATCCGACCATCATACACCCATTTTTATCTTATCGATATAGGGTAGTACATTTTTGTAGTCTTCATGTTTATGACCTCAAAGTCTCCTTATAGAGACAAGTCTATGACTTTGATCTCAACATCCTCCAATATGCCAATAAGCTCAACTTTTTTGTAGTCATCCAAGCTCAAAGTTACTAGGTTGTAGCTAAGAGTTGGTCATCCAATTTCTTCCCATGTAGATCTAGGAATCATATTTATTGTGCTACCAAAATCAAAGATAACATTTGGGATTTGTATCCTGCAACCTCAATATCAATCTGTGCATCAACATCCCATGGTTCTTTATCTTGACATACCAGAATAATTTTTATATATTTTACTAGCCATGCTGCACACATTCTAAAAGATTATGTAATAGATTGATGATGTTTTAAGATATGTCTTCATTGCGTAGAGTACTCAAAAGTTTTATTAGATTTATTAGTGTAGTGACAACTCCATCTTGTCATATGATGTGCACAATTTGACTATACATATACACATTGATTACTGTAACATCACCATTAGTAGTTTACTATTGTTAAATGTTTTTAAACAACTCCGTAGCTTCATTCATAAGACTCTTTTCTGTAGTTAACTCTAGGTATTTTTCTTGTCTAACCTTTTTGATGCCTTGATCATGAGGCATCTCAAGTGGAGGCAGTCCTTTTTCTGCATGTTTTTTCCATCTCACAACATTTAGAAAGACATTTTCTTTAGGTTTTTCACTTAACATAACAAAAAACTTTGTCCTTCCTCTGCTTCTCTAGAATAGGTCAATCTTATGTATCATGTTGATTGGAGACGCTATAGTATGCAAAATATGATCATCTTTATGGATTCATTGGGAAATTTCTTTGGACATGATTGTATTCTCTACATAGATAGCATTTTAGAGGAGGCCACTAATAGTTATTTCCTCTACCACCTTGGTATCCTCCTCTATAACTATCTTGACCTCCTCTTCTATTAGATTGATATCCCCCTCAGTATCCTCCTTGTGGCTACACAAAATTCTAATGCTGGTACTACTAATTATTATATCCCATACTAAATTTATATTACACAACTGGCATACTCTAAGTCAATTATTGTGGTTTCATTATGGGTGAATTCTAGGTGATACATAATGGTATTAAGGGGATGAGGGTTTCTATCCTAGAAAATAAGGGGTCCATCTAGTTAGGCCATGAGGCTAGTACTATGGTGAATTCAAAATTCATTGAGGACCCATTTGGGTCACATAATTCTTATCAACCTCTGGGCCTAGGATTATTTACTTCATCGAGGAGAGTTTCTATGCTGCAATGGCAAACACATTTTTGGAGATACCCTCTTTAAGTTTTTGCAAAGCTCTACAATTCTTCTCATCATGATTAGTTGTTTTATAGAAATTATAGTAAGATTTTGAGGATTTTTGATATATTATTGTAGTAGATGACATTATGTTTTAGTATGCCCTACTACTAGGTAAAGTTTTCAAAACTCTATCTTTACTTTAAGATGATCATTTCAATGGTGTCCTTATTTTCTACAATCTATACACCACAGGTTCAATTTGGGTTTTCTATTTCATGTTACTGCTCCATTATTTTTATGAAAGATTGTAATGTGTTTTCAAATTTTGAGTTATTATCAAGAGCTTCTTCATAATCTTCATTTTGTTCTACATGCAGTGAAGCAACTCTGGCATATATTTTTGTCTTGTATTATTGTTGCATAGTGGAAAAATGGATCCTACCTCATAGTCCTTCAATGAAACATGTTTCCTTATCTTTATCTATCAAAGTGAATTATACTTTGTTCATTACATCATAAAATCTATGATCATAGTCATAGACTGACTCTCCAGGCTTTTGCCTTATCTCTTTAAGGTTATATATTATCTGATTAGTACATTTCTTAATCTTAAATTCTACAATGAGCTAATATTTCAAATCTTTAAGAATTGCCTATTATAGATCTCTTTTGTACATGAAATCGAATGCTATCCTAGCTAGATCCCATATTAATTCACACTTTTTTAAATTTTCATTGATGACACCCTTAACTTGCCATTTCATTTTACAAGTTAGAAGATATTTTTTAGGTTCTATAGACCCATCATAGATGGCCAAATTTAAGAATCCTCTTGATTGATTCATCATAGTGACTGGTATAGATAGAGTCTTCTTTTCAATTATTATTTAAGGTGATTGTATCCTAAGTGTTCCTACCTCTATACTACTCTATGTATTAGAGGGATTTTCATGTGCACTCTACTTGTCTTCTCTTCCTTATTGTTGTTGTTCAACTTCACCTAATCCTATCTAATTCAAAGCCTTCCTAATTTATTTTGTTTGAATCTCCATGTACCAATGGTTCATGTTATCTAAAAATGGTTTTTCCAAACTCTTCTCCTCCTACTCAACTGGCTAAAATGTTTTACTAGGATATATAAGATTGGGTTGTAGGGACACGTACACTTCTGGTGAATAATCCTTTCTAATGACTTATTTCTCTATTATGCTCTAACCTATGATTAACTTGTGAATAATTTATATTTCTCTTTATAATTATTATTATTCTTATATCAATATCCTTTCCTATATCTATCCACTACTTCTATCTTTTATCTATTATACTCCTACACTACTCTCATCTTCCTCTTCACATGTCTCTTCTTGTACTTGATATTAATCTTCTTATTATTTTTGCTGATATCCAACATCATTTCATTTCTTTGATCTTCACTCATAATATCACTCATCTCTTCAACTTACTCATTCATCATCTATTATACTACTATTCTTACTTCTATTCATAGTTACTTGGGTATCCATTTGTTTATTCCATATGTTCTATTGTCGTAGTTCCCTTTCTAAATCTAGAGTTTTTTTTTCTGAATCTTATTCCTTTTCATCTCCATTTTGTATTTAGGCTCAAGCTCTATTCATGTATATATCTATAATTCACCATCATGCACACACATCCCCATACACTTGAAGTGACTACTCCATATTGGCTGGAATAGGCACCATGGCCTTTCCATCACCAACATATTTACTAGAAGAGGTAGTTATTGTAAAAATTTTCTTCTAATTCCTTAGATGAAGTGGTCCTACATAGATTTAAATTATATATAGCCTCACAATAAAAACTTAGTAGTGTATCCATCTATAGTAGCTAAAACCTAGTAGTCTATCACTCTTGTCTAATCAATTTCTAGTTTCACTAACTGGTCTATCTTTTCTTCAGTCCAGGTAATGGTATCTTCTACTTTGGGATGGAAGTAGTAGTACTCTAGTTTTTTCAACCAATTAGCCATAAATTTAGGGTAGTTTACACCCAAAAATTTCATATATTTCATCATATATATGTTCCTAAATGATTTCACTCATGGTGAGACCCATCCTTTTGGATTCTTCTTCTATGAAGTGCCATATTTTTTGGTCTAACTAGGTTTCAATATTTCATTGTCCTAGTAACCATATTAGCATAGCTTTCTCTGAAAGGAGTTTTTCCATTCTCACTGCACCATTTTTATCAAAGGTTTTTAATTCAATAGAACATGCTAAGGATGAGGATAGCTAAGTTTTATTAGTCTACACAAGATAGTGCAGTGAATTCATGTTAACTAGAAGCATGTCAGAAGTGAATGATCATATGATAGGAAGAAACTTATATTAACTTAGATTTTTTTAAGTATAAAGAGTATTCAGATAAAATTTATATAGTTAAGACCAAAGCATTAAACATGATAACACAAACAAGGATTAACATAAGAAATTCGATAGGTAACCATGAACTAAAATGTCTATATTGATCTTAGTAAAAGGTCATCAACTTATTCATACAAGCATATATATTTATAGTCACTATAGTTCCTAATTATTCATATTCTTCTTCATACATTGGTGCCAAAATAAGGAGACTATTCACCTTCTATCCTTTCACAAGTCGAGAGGATAAGATAAAATACATTAGCTGATAACTTCATATATAACACATGAATATTCAAATAATATTCTACGTAGCTTTTTTAATCTAGTTTTCTTCTCCTAACAAAGGCCTTGGAGAGGTTGTTCCTCCTTAGTTGAATTAAATTATTTCCACCTTATTGTGTTAATATACTAATGCTATTATGACACAAGATGATGGATTTTTGTGAAAAACATGTCCAGGGTGGTAGATTATTAATCCTTCCTATGTTGTGCATGGTGGTAGATTGTTTGACCCTCCTATGAACATCATGGTCATAGATTATAGCCCCTACCATGCTGTGGCATGGTGGTAGATTTCCTGACTCTCCCATGACTATTAGATGAGATCATTTGAGTGAGGTATCCTCTTATTATCTAATCAAACAATGGACCTTGTTTATGCTGTGAAATATTTCCTATTTATTTTTTATATTTTAAATACTTAGATTCATTTGGATGTTCATTGAATGATTTTTTGAATGATATTCGAGACTATGAGTTTCCTTGGGTAAGATCCAAGAATAAGATTGTAGGTAATGCATGGTCTCTCCCTTGTGTTAAGATACCCTTACTTAGATATCCACCCTTGCCTTTACCAAGTGATATAAATATGCTCAGAGTTGGGAGTCTCAAGATTGAGGATGTTTAGAGTATTAGCTTGATGATGATAAGAGGTTAGGTGGTGAGCCTTCCTTCTTATGGCTTGTAGATGATTTGGAGTGGATGAAGAGAAGCATTGAATACTAATTGGTCCTCCACTATTTAATTAGGCTTATAAATGTACCGATTGTTATGTAAAATAAATGGATGAAATTTGATGTATTATTAATACTTTAGTAACTAGACTACTTATATTATACTTATAAAAGAAAGAATTTGGATAATATTCCAACTACGGATTAAAATATCTATTTTCTATTACTGAAACTTTAGTGTTAAACTACATTGTATCTATTATGAATACTTAGTTTATAGGACCTTGGGAAAGATCCTATTTGTATAAAATATTCTTTATCCCTTTTGGGCTCTTTTAATTAAATTGAGAGATTGATTTCCCTACTTAAATCTTTGTCTAGAGTGGCTTATTTGTTAAACATTGTGTCTCTATTTATAATTAGAATATGATGAGTTAATGAACTTGAAAGTATTTAAAATTGAGTAGAACTCATAAATATAACTTTGTGATTGTTATTGGGAATAAAAATATAGCATGCCAAATGAACTACGCTTTGATGTTTGTTAGTTAAGATATTTCCTAGTGAAAGGTATTCTTGGAAATGATAGCAGTCGAATAGGTTCTCATTATAATCCTCCTTAATGTAGTCCTTTGGTAATAAAAGAATTATAATAGAATCTTAGCTCAATTATTATAATTATATAAAGGCATGAAGCCTTTAGGATTGACTAAGATCACCCTTGCTAAGGTTTAATGATTTAAGAAGGTCATGCAAACCAAACCCTTGATGTTGAGGTTTTACTTGTTAGTAAACATCTTATTTATTCCTTATGCTTTAATGGAATGGATGGGCCTAAGGGAAATTACCTGATCAAAGGAATAGTTTGAATAAGTCAGTCAGTTCCTTGGTTTGTGTAGTACCCTTCAAATCTTAAAGAATATTTGCTTGAAGTAAAGCATGCTTATGTTTTTAATTATAGACTAAACCAAAGAAAATAATGGTTTAGTATTGAACCTAATTTTTTTATGATGCAAAATTAGCTTATAAAAATATCTTATGACTAAGGAAGACCCTATCTAGATTAAGTAGTTATAAATAACTTACGTAGGCATTTCTATTACCTTAGATGAGTCCTAACTCTCCAAAGTTGTCTATGAGTTTTATTCTATCTTGAGCCTTAGTCAATTTATGAATTTGACTTTGCCTATTTTTCTCTTTGATCTCAACTTAGCTATTCATCAAGTTCCTTGTGTGAGTGTGTTTCCTTAGATGCCTTTTTATTGGGTATTTCCATGACCTTTTTCCTTAGTTGATTTATCTCTTTAGTCTTTTGTTTCAATTTTTCCTTAGTCAATTTCATGACTTTTGATTAGTGGTTTATAGGAAGCCACACATTTCCATCCCATGAACCTGGGAGTGACATTAGTGTGGTCTAATTTACAATCAATGTTATGTTAATGAAAAATCAAGATGTTTCTACATGACATCATCCTAGTGATCCATGATCTTGGAGAGGATCGTACAAAGTGTGAAGCTTCTAGGCTAGTAGACAAGTGAGATGTTGCCACATGGCATCATATCGATGACCCATGATCCCCAAAAAAATCATATAGAGTGAAAATATTCTAAGATAGAAGGTGAGGGGGATGTTTCCATATGACATCATTTTAGTGACCTATTATTTCTAAGAGGATTGTACAAGGAGTAATATGTTTAAGCTAGTGGGCTAGCAAGATGTTGCCATGTGGAATCATCTTGATGACCTCCACACATAGAGGTGTTCATATAAATAGTGAGGCCTTCAGGTAAGTAGGACAATAGAATACTACAAAGTGGTAAAGAATATGACCCATAGTCTTAGGGTTGCTTGAACAAGCCTATCCATGAATCATATTAATAGACAAGTGAGAAGTTGTGATTATTGACAAGGAATATCCCTAGGATCTTGAAGAGAAGATGGCATGGCCTTAGAGCATATATAAGGAGACACGTAGTGCAAAATACATTTTCCTATAATTTTTATGATGTAAACTTAGCTTAGTAGAATATCTTTTAAAGAAGGACTCTGTCTAAATTAAACAGTCGGTAATAACTTGCATAAGGATTTCTATTGCCTTAACTGAGTCCTAACTCTCTGAAGTTATTTTTGAGTTTTATTTTGGCTTGAGCCTTAATTGATTTATGAGTTTAACTATTCTAAGTTTTATCTTTGATCTTAGATTTAGTCATTCATTAAGTTCCTTATGCAAGCATTTTGCTTTAGATACCTTTTATTTACGTCTTTTTGCAACCTTTTACTGTAGATGATTTATCATTTTGGCCTTTTGTTTTGATTTTGCCTTAGTCAATTTCATGAATTTTGATGAATGGTTTAGAGGAAATAACATGTCACCATATCATGAACCCAAGAGTGATGCCAAATGAATATTAGCTAATTCAAAATTAGATATAATTCTCTTGATCAAAATGAATAAGGAGAGTAATCATGGATCTATACCTTCTACCTCATTTAAATGTATACCTAGGGATGTAGACTCAATCTCTAATTTGACATTATGCTAATTATATCTGAGATGCTAAAGTATAATAAATGAAATGCTTGAAATGAAACATAAACAAAGTATAGTAAAATGCTTATGCATGGGAAGCTTCCTAAAAAAAATCTTAAATAAGAATACAATTCACATAGTTTAGAAATGAAACATATAATGCTTAAAGAAATCAAATAACATACTTAACTAACTATATGGGTTGGATTGTTGCTGTAGCCTTCCAAAAGGGCCCCTTCTTCCTTCTAACTCCAGATTCATCCCTTCCTTTTAAAAGAATATATTGAACTCATAATTTCTCACTCATATTAATCAAAAGTGTAGCAAAGAATTACTTCATGAAGTTATAATCACAATTACTTATCACAATGTACTTCTGACAATCTCTATTTAACATATACTATTTTCTATATCTTAACGCTGTTGCTATGTATTATATATCATAGAGGAGATTTTTTTATGAAAAATAATATATAAATTATATTCTAAGATGCATTTGAATTGAAATAATTGAAATTGGTTATTTTTGTTAAAGACATTCTTCATGTGAATCTTGTGACTTTGCTGCAGGACAAACAAGGCTGTTTCATTCTTCAACTGCTTTCTTATTGAGCTCCATGGAGGTTAGAGTGCTGTAGGACAAACAAGGCTGTTTCGTTCTTTAACTGCTTTCTTATTGAACTCCATGGAGGTTAGAGTCATTCCTATGAGTTGATTAGAAGAGAATAAAAATATATTCATCTGTGGCTTTGATCACATAATGGATATAGGATGGTTTGTGTAATGATATTCCTTTTTACTACAGGATGATCCGTGCTATATACCTATTTATTCAAAACATCTTCAAAACACATACATAGAAAAACATCCTAAAGTAATAAACAATCATCATATATTTAATTTCAATACATAATTTAAAATATTAAAAAGATTTTGAAAACATAATGCTATATGGTTCATGGAAGTAGGGAATTATATGGAAAAGTGTTTCAAAAGCATGGTAAATAAGCAAGATGAGCACAATACATGGACACAATAACCTGAAATTTATGGGGCTCATCACCAACATGGCATAATATAAAATAAGGGTAAGGCTAGTGGGTGAGTGATATATTACCACATGGAATCATCTTGATGACTAAAATCCCAGAAAGGACCATATAGAGTTCAAAACCTTTAGGCTAACAGGCGAGCGAGATGTTGCCATGTGGTCATCCCAATGACTTGTGATCCTAGAGAAGATTATAATAGTACAAATACTCTAGGATAGTAGGTGAGTGGGATATTACCATATGACATCATATTGATGAACTACAAATACATAAATGTTTGTATAGATAGAGAAGTCTCTCATCAAGTAGGCCAACGAAATGCTACTAGGTGGCTAAGACGTCACCCCATAGTCTCAAGAATTCTCATGCAAGATTAACAATGAGTTAGATAATTAGGCAAGTGAGAGGTCAAGATATTTGGCAAAGAATGTCTTTGGCAACCCAAAGAGAAGCTGGTGTGACCTTGGAGCACATGGAAGTAGCCATGTAGCACCAGTTGTATTTATAATGGCCAAGGTAAAATTTAACACACGTCTCGATGTCACTACACAATAACCTTTAGAATGAACTTGAGAATGAGATTTTGAGTGCTGGTCTAAATAAATCATGATTTGTGGGCTTCTTAATTAGTATCTTATGCCTATGTGGGTCACAATAGTAGTTACAAAATTCATAATTTATCTTATGCAATCGAATAGATTATGGTATCTATCCATGTTCATTAGTGTCTTATTTATTATAGTTATGTGTCATGCCTATCTTTAAGAGAAAAAATGGGTATGTCATTTTGGTATCATAGCCGAGGTTACAACACTAAGAGCTTGGGGTCTTTTGAATTGGTTTTGGCTTTTTAGTTTCTACATGTGTTCTTATGTCCTTCTTGTTGGTTTACAAAATGAGGAGAGCATGTCAAATTTGATAAGATAATGTTAATTTTGGTGAGCATGATCTTCCCATTTAGCTGATACTAAATGAAATAGGCATAAAGTCCTTTTGGCCATACAACATATGTGATATGCTTTTTAAGAGAGATTATTAGAATCATCGCTAGAGGTAGAGAGGCACTCTCCACAATATTCCTAGTATGAACATAGACTAGTTGAAAGAGAGAGGTCTAGGAGTCCTCCCCATCACTATTATAAGGGTGATAGAGGTGAATTTCATCACCATAGTGAGTGATGAGAGAGATGAGACATATAGCATCTTCCTATACCTACACTTAGAGATTTAGTAAAGGACTTCATTAGATTGCATCCTCCTACTTTTGATGATATATAAGAAGGATTCACAATAGAAACATGGTTAGCTAGCATAAGAGGATGTTTCACCTTGTATGATTATGAATCTAATAGGAAGGCCCATTTGGGCACCCATATTCTCATAGATGAAACTAATATGTGGTGGGAAGGAGAGGAACAAAAGCTCCACTTGACACCACTTTCATCACTTGGGAATTATTTGAGGATCATTTCAAAAAACATTACCTATCCCCTCCTTATGTGCAAAACCTTTGACAAGGGAGTGGCATAGTGGCACAATATGAGTTTCATTTCCTAGATCTAATCAAGTATGTGTAAGGTTACATAGATGAGACAATATAAGTCAACAGGTTCATTAGAGGCCTGAATTTAGAGCTGGGTGGCACAATGTGATTTTAGCTCTTTCAACCTTAGTAGTAATAGTTAAAAAGGCCTATTTGGTTAAGGAGTCTCAAAGAAAGACTCAAGCTACCTAATAAAGATTTCATGGCAAGATTTAGTCATAATACGACTTGAGGTTATAAGGTGTGTAACCTATACCTAGGGGAGGTTGGAAAATAATGCAATATAACTCTATACCCCCATAACAATAGAAAAAGAGTAACCATTTTGGCCATAGTTAGGATGAGAACTAGTTTGAAAATGACCACTAAAGATGAATTGAGGCTGGGCCACAAAATTGTCAATAGACCAAGATTGTGCAGACTTAATAATTGGAGTAGGTAAGACCTTCAAGGTCAATGATGTCCTTAGAACCAAGACTTTCTAGAAACTCCTTTGGGTGAAACTAGAGAAAGGGGGTGTGCTTTACTTATGGATCACTTGATCATTATGCACATGAATGTCCTTTAGAACCATCAATTTCTAGTAGATAGAAAGCTCCAATATCAGAGTAGATAGTGGGTGATTTAGGATGAGGTCATATAATTTATGTAATAATGGATGAACACCAAGCTGAGCATTAGGTGATGGACATTGAGACCATAGGTTAGGACTAATGGGGCTATGACTCTAGAGCCCATCATGAATTTAACATGTATAATGCTAGATATTTAAATTAGTTAGCTGGATCAAGTCAATGTCCAATGGGATAAATATGATGAATTAACAACTACTTTGGAAGATTCTACACCTTTGAGGGTTTGGTATCCTCACCTCTTTCAATGACTTCTATATGGAAGTCTCATAATGGGAGGGGGATGTAAGTCCCCATTTTGAATAGTGATTATCTTTAAAAACTATGACTATGAAATTATAACTTATATGTTTTGAAATTTGAATTATTTTGTTAAGTCACATCTAGCCAAGGCATGCAAGGATTTATGAAGGATTTTCATGTGTTGGGAACTATGAGAAAGACCTCTTATCAATCATGTTTTGGATTGATTACTTATGAAAGTGTGATGCTTATGTTTCCTTTATATATATATATATATATATATATATATATATGTTGTTTTATGAATTGTGATTATGTATATGATATATATTAACTTAAATCCTATTCAAATCATTGATCATAAGCTTGCGATTTATCAATTTCATGTGTATAAGGTGATGATAACCTAGTTACATGAATGCTTGTATTCCTTGGTATGTTGGTATGTTCATACATATATAAAAGCCTCCAGGCAAGTGGAACAATGAAATACTACTAAGTGGAAAAGAATCCGCCCCATAGTCCTAAGGATGCTCGTACAAGCCTAGAGGTGAGTTAGATCAACATGCAAGAGAGAGGTCATGACATTTAGAAAGGACTATCCTCAGGAGCCCAAAGAGAAGTTAGCATGGCCATAAAGTACATAGAAGTAACCACATAGTACTAGATGCATTTTCAATGGCTAAGGTCAAATTTGATGCCCATCTTGACATTAATATGTAGTAACTTTTGGCATGAACTTGGGAATGAGTTTTTGAGTGTTGGGTTACACTAATCAAGGCTTATGGGATTCTTAATTAGTGGCTCATATCTATGTGAGTCTTAATGGTAGTTGTAGGATTCATATTTTATCTTGTGCGATTGAATGAATTATAGTATTTTTATCCATGTTCATTGGTGTTTTTTTCATTGTAGTTATGTGTCATGCTTGTTTGTAAGGGAAAAATGGGTATGATAAACTTACCTTTAGAGGTCAGTACTACACATGTGGTTATAATATTTTATTTATATCTTCCATAGGCATATTTGATATATTATTACATCCTAATTTCTTCACTAAACTATATTTTCTTATTCAATAGATATTAATAGGGTTCATGTTGTTTAATTATTATTACAACAAACTATTTTCATTATGATAATATATGGACAGACATATAATGGTTATTTTATGTGACTCATTAATTTATTTTCTTATCTATACATAAATTTTATATGCATGTGGATTATGCTTATTCAGTATTATTTTTATTTAATGGCATTTTTATTAATTATCATGGTTACAGGATAAATACCATTTTCATTTGTGAGGTGGATGCAAGAGAAAGTCTACTTTCTAGACAAATATGAAGGGAGAGTATCATCAGGGAGGGTGCTACAAATGGAAATGTTGGAGGTGTAGAGATTCGACAATGAACCCAAAACACATCACATAGAAAAATAAATACATAATTGCTTTAATTTTGATAGTGTTTGATTAATTCATGCTTATATGTGTTGAAATGGTTTAGATCAATGTTTATATGTTATTCAGTCTTATTTGTAGTTGTGACTATTTTCTATGATTATAATGTGGTTGCCAGTGTGGAATGTTTTAGTTGATATACATCTTTTGATAACCTTGATTTTGGTTAACTGGATAACCCTTACAAGCATGTACCTATAACATTCAATAGAAAAGTATTGTTAGCACACATACATGGAAAAAAATCAAATTACATATTTTGATCATATAATAAAATGGTTTTATTAAACTATCTCTAACCTAGAACTAAGGTGGTACTTGGGGTGACTTATTTCCTAAATACCTAATGGTTAACCAAGAATGGAACTTAGATTACTTAATGTTTATCTTGATGTTTAAATGTTTAATGGATAGGCATTTGAGTTTTATTAAAACATAATAATTATGTTTATTAACATAATAGAATATTAACCATAATTTGAGAAGCTATCATCTAGTTTTGATTGTTTTTGGTCATTCAAACCATGCAAACCTGATATGGCTAGGGTTTGACTATGAGTTGGAAGGAAATATGGGGAATTGTGTTGTGTGATGATCAAGATATGAGATGTGGGAAGCATGTTTGGAATTTCTAGTCTGATGTGAGTCATTCTTGGAGTGGTAGAGAATGGGTCACCATGATATTAGAGGTTTTAAAAATGCATGTAGTTGAATTTAAAAATAATAAAATAGGACAGATTTTTGGTTTTTATACAAGAAGTTATGGTTGATAGAGAAGAGGAAAGAAAGGAACTTGTAGACAAGAAGAAAAAGACTACTTAGGGATAATATAAAGGTAGGGTTTTATTCTCAGTTTACTCTAAAAATTGGTATTCATGTTATATGGTTAGATGATAAAATTGTTTTGGGGTTTTTGAAAAAAATGGTTGTTTAGTGGTTTTAAACCCTGCATAGGGTTAGGGATTTGACCCTATGGGAGAAGGATTCCCCCCATAAAATCAAGTCCATGACTTGACTATGTATAACATGTGTATGAAGGTTAGGGTAAATGCGAAAACAAAATCATTATTTAGTTTATATGCACAACTGAGTGTTATTTTGTCTAGTTATTTATATGGTTGTGTGTGTTATTTCATTTATGCCTAAATGGTTGGGTATTAATGAAATGGTTTAAAAACATTGTTTTTAATTTGGGTTTAAATAAAGATTTCTTATAACCATTAATCGATTATGTATTTATTTTATTCATTGGAATATATTAAAATGACTATGTATTATTTAATGATTGTGTGTTTGTAAAATGGATTAAAGTCATTATTCTAGTTTTGGGTTACTAAATATAAAATAAGGTTTGTTTTGATGCCATTTGGATGGGTAATCATCTTATTTCAATTAAGATTTGGCTATGTGTATAATTTATTAAATGTTGACTTTGTATAAATTACTGAATATCGATTGTGTATATAGAATGATGTCGGGATTGTGTTAAATTGATTATTTGTCGACTGTGAATTGTATTAGTCATTTACCATATCAATAAGTTTATGTATATGTGTGTGTGTGTGTGTGTGTGTATATGATTATGTGTTGACTAGGTAAAAGTGATTATATGTCAACTTAACTTAGTTATGTATTAACTATGTACACAAGTTTTAGTTGTTTGTGTATGTGTTTTTATGAGTTGACTATGTATAAACTACTATGAACCATCTATGTGTAAATGATCTTATTTTTGGATTGGAAATTAGTTTAGTTCATTATTTATCCTATCACAAAGTTATGATTACTTTGTATCAGTTATATATACAAGTATTAAATTCATGGGTTTAGTAAACATAATAAGAATAAGTCGATATTTATACTATTGGTAATTGTATATAATGATTGGATTATTATTATTTATTCGAGGCTCTTTTAACATATTTGATATTAAGACTATATGTTGGGGTCTTGAATGTTTATTAGATGCTTAGTTAAAACTAAGTTTTAATCATTTGTAAAATGGATGGAAATTGAACTATATTGGGTCATGGATGTTTAATTAGGGGTTATACCTAGTTGGGTGATTTCAATAAGTCAATGTACCATATGGTACATTACAATATTTAATATTTTATGTTTATTTTTTGATGCATTTAATTTGAGTTTGAATGCTATGTGGTGTTAATGTTATTTATATTTCTTAATTAGGGTACTTGGATTATTAATATATATAAATATGTATATATGTAATTATGTATTGTACATAAAAATGAAATTATATTATTTATGAATAGTTCATAAAAATACATATATGTATATATAAGTTAACACTTACAAATTAAACACACACACACACACACACACACACGTATTACCATTTATATGTATATAACATGCCATTAGGAAATCAATGCCTAAGGGTTTTAAATATATAGAAATATAAGTGGATATATATATATATATATATATATATATATATATACATATATATTTGTTCATAGTGAATATATGTATTCATATGAAAACTAGGATTTAATCATTAAATTTATAATATGTTGTTTCAGTTATAAATTATGATTAAAATAATTGATTGTTGAAAATAGAAAATAAATGTTGTGTTTATTATTTGTTGATTAACTTAAGATTTATTATGGAATTTCTGAATTGTATTATTTTAATTACAATACTTGTTAACAAGGATGTTTATTATGGAATTGGTAAATTATTAAATATTATGAAGATTATTAGAAAATAATTATATTTGTAATATTGCCTATTTGGATAATGGACTTTGCACTTTGTTGGAATTTAGAAAATGTGATAGAAGATATTAAGTTATTATTTTATTGCATGCAATGATTTAAAGTTATTTCTTGTATTTAATTATTGTAGCATTAATACTAAATTTATATTAAAATTCCATGGAAATTTTGTATATAGATTATTTAGTAAATTTGGTATTAATGATACTAAAGCTTATTATCACGAGAAAGTTCTCATCCATATTTTTAGAGTCATTAATACTTAGATTATATGAAATTCTATTGAGTGTGTGTGTGTGATTATGATTGATCTACTAGATCATTAAACTATATGAAAACTTTGGAAAAAATAATGTTTATAGTTAAATATTATCATTTCACCTATTTGATTATATGTGTGTATGCACGATATCATGTTAGAACATAATTATTTATGATATACTGCATGTAGTTAGAATCTTACAATACATGGGGTTCTGGTTGACTTCTCAATACATGTATCGTTATCATCTACTCATCTATGAAGGGACATTCCTTATTTGGACATTGCGCGAGGGATCTATGATCCCTGGTTGGTGTGGAAAATCACTTTGATGATGCTTTCCCTCTCATCCAACAATTAGCTAATAGAGACTTTTACTCATAATTTTAGTTTATATATACATATAATGAGTTTATGGATACTCATTAGTTCTATGAAACATTATATTTTATTTATATTCACTTTGATGTAAAAACATTGTATTATTGTACTTGATAAAT
The DNA here is from genome assembly GCA_037957365.1 of Torreya grandis. Classification (NCBI taxonomy): domain Eukaryota; kingdom Viridiplantae; phylum Streptophyta; class Pinopsida; order Cupressales; family Taxaceae; genus Torreya; species Torreya grandis. Next base: position 2,257,912 of record JARHVA010001713.1, read on the forward strand.
AGTATATTAGCTGATCTTATTGTATAATATTATTGTATAAATTTTAGTAGTTGGCTGAGTTATTATTCAACATATACTATTTATGTGATGTATTGAATTTGTAATTCTATTGAATGTGATAAGTTGATCATTATCTAAATGAACCATAACTAGTTTATTATGCAAGATGCATTTAGTTAAAGATAAATTAATTAATCTTATTTGGGAATAATCTAATTTGTTTATTAAAGTAAAATTAAAAATAAAAATTACCATTTTTCAAGTTAAACCTAGTGGGGTTCTAACACTGTGGTGTTAGAGCTAAGACTCAAACTCTAGGAATGAGTCTGATAATGTATTTTTATTCTCATGTTAATTAGAAAGGAGAATGGTGTGTGATATATCTAGAGGTGAAGGTACTTAAAACACCAACCCTCTTGTAGATCCAAACTAATTTTCTATATAGCAAGCTATAAAGTTAGATCATATTATCACTACCATGCATGAAACTAGGGACTAAATCAAAACCTTAGAGTAGGAAGTGCATGGCCATGTTGAGGAAGTCAATTAGGAAGAACCTAAAGATCACCCTATTTAGTAAGAATCTCAATAAGAGCATAGGTATGATGAGATGCTATAGGATGCGAGGGCTTGAGTAGATGCAAAACTTACACAGGACATGAAGAAAGTAAATCCTCCTAAGTTCAATGAAATTGTGTTAAGGGATGGTGTTGATTCTTGGTTAATAGAAATGGAAAAGTACTTTGAGATCCATCTACTCAAAAGTCACTAAGGAAGTTTGGGGAGCATATCAACTTCCTGGAGAAGTAGCAACATGGTGGGAAAATAAGAAGCTTGAGATGAACCTTGAATCCACTACACCACATGGGATCAATTCATGGTTTTATTTAGATCATGATGGTTTATACATTTGTATTTTGATCAGAAACTAATAGATTTTTATAATATGAAGTAGGGAGATCTTTCAATTAATGAATACTGAGAACAATTCACTAAGCTCTTAAAATATATTCCTCAATATCAAGAAGATGAAAGGTTTTGCATTCTAAAGTTCATTATGGAATTAAAACCCCAAATTAGATGTGAGGTAGATGTATGTAGGCCATCTATGATGGATCAAGTCTTTGAAAAGGTAGTTAAGTAGGAGTTAAAATTGAAGTCTCTTGCTTAGGTTAGAGAGAAGTTTAAGAAGAAGTTTTGAGGTTCTAAAATGACTCTTAAGAATAAAAATTGGAGAAGGAACAAAAATTCTAAGAATCAGTTCAAGAATCAAAATGCTAAGTTTAGTAACTTCTCAAGTAGTAATAAAGTAGATGGTGGATTCAAACCTAGTTTCAAGGGGAACTATTAGTCAAAAAAGAAAGGATAACCTAGTGGATTTTTCATCTATGGAGGTGATCACTATGATAGAGAATGTACTCAAAGAAATTCTGAAGGAAAAGATAAGGGTACTATGCAACAAGAAAAATTTCAATAGAGAATCCATTCAACTGTTAAAAGTCAACAAGTTGATTTTCAAGTTTCACCTATTGAGGTTCTAGGTAATGTTTTTGGTCAACATATTTCTATTTTTATTGATACTAGAGCTACAAAGTGATTTATTTCTCCATGTATGCTTTCTAAGTTGTCTAGGAAAATTGGTTCAATGGAAAATGCATGGTTAGTACAATATGGGAATGATGCCAAGGTCAAAATCAATAGGTTCTTAATGGAAGTTGAGATTGAATTACCTAAATTCACTACTATAAGAGATATTTATGCAGCTCCACTAGAGTCATATGATGTAATCCTAGGGGTGAATTGGATTGCTAAGCATAAAGTGACGGTAGATTGCTATCTGAAGAAGGTAAAATGTTAGGATGATTTTGGGAACCAGACTTAGATTCAGGGTGAGAAAAGGGAGTTGAAAATTAGGTAGATTTATATAATTCAACTTAAGAAGGCTAAAAAAAAAAGGATATCATACATTTATTGTTCAAATAAATGATATGGAGGAAACAAAGGAATCATCCATTGAGGATTACCCTTTCCTTAAGAACTTTCAGGATGTGTTTTCAGAGAAATTATTGGGATTACCACCCAAGCATGAGTTTGATTTATTAATTGACATAATACTTGGTTTAAAACTTTAATTAAAAGTACCTTACATGATGATGACTACATATTTAGTTGAGTTAAAATCTCAACTATAGAAATTGTTATCTAAAGGGTTGATTCAACCAAGTATGTCACCATGGGGTGCATCAGTTAGTTCGTTAAGAAGAAGGATGGTACTCTATACTTGTGTATTGATTACATGATGTTGAATAAAGTAACCATTATGAATAGGTATCCATTACCTTACATTAATGATTTTTTTATATCAAATATATGGGTCAATAATTTTATTTAAGATAGATATCTGAGTGGGACATCACTATTTGAGGATTTGAGAAGAATATATTCCTAAAACAATGTTTAGAACTCGGTATGGGCACTATGAATTTACAGTGTTGTCTTTCAGGTTAACAAATGCTCTAGCAACATTCATAAATCTCATGAACAATGTGTTTAGGGATTATCTAGATCACTTTGTGCTAGTTTTTATAGATGATATCATCATTTATTTTAATAATGAGGAAGAACATCTACAACATCTAAAGTTCATGTTATAGCATTTGAAGAAGCACACACTTTATGGTAAGTTGTCCATATGTGCATTTTTCTAAAGGAAAGTGCAATATTTGGGACACATTATATTTGTAGATGTAATTTTAGTTAATTCAATAAAGATAATATCCATAATGGAGTGGTTAGCACCCAAAAATGTGCATGAGGTGAGAAGTTTTATGGGACTAGCAGGGTATTGCAAGAAATTTGTTCCAAATTTATCAAAACTAGCTAACCCAATTACCTTTCTTCAGTGGAAGAATCAAAGTTTTTTGGTAAGATAAATGTAAGAAAGCCTTTCAAGAGTTAAAAAGGAGGCTTACATTGGTACCTGTGCTAAGATTTCTTAATATTAATGGTCAATTCTTAGTAATCACTGATGCATTTAGGGATGGTCTTGGAGTTCTTATGGAAGATATTTTAGCTATAGCATATGAATATAAGAAGCTTAAACTATATGAGGTAAATTATACTCCACATGATCTATAACTTGTGGTAATTATGCATGCTTTAAAAGTTTAGAGGCAATATCTATTGGGGAAATCATTTGAGTTCAAGACTAATAACTTGGGGCTCAAATATATCTTCACCCAATCAAACTTGATTACTCATTAGAGACATTGATAGAGTTCTTATCCGAATATGATTTTGATATTAAATACATCATGGGAAAGAAAAATAGAGTTACTAATGCCCTAAGTCATAGAAGGTATATAAAAATAATGACTACCATCAGGAATACCTTTCCTGATCAAGTTGTTAAATTATCCCTTTGAAATGAATTCTATGAGTAAGTTAATAAAGATTTATAAGAGAATGCTTAGAACCCTAAGTTTAAAAGATTTAAATTAGAGAATGATGGTCTTTTGAGGTACACCAATAAAATGTATGTACCTAATAGAGAGAATTTGAGGAACATGATGCTAAAGGAATTGCATAATGCCCCTTATTCAGATCACCCTAGAGTTACTAAGCTCATGGATTCTCTAAAACCTCTTTATTTATGATAAGGAATTAAAAGTGATGTAGCAGATTTTGTGTCTAATTGTTTGGAGTGTCAACATGTGAAATCTAAACATGTGTATCTGACAAGATTGTTGTATCCTCATGATATACTAGAATGGAAGTGGTAGGTAATTAGTATGGAATTTGTCCAAAGTTTTCCATTGTCATGGAACTAACATGACATAAGCTTGGTGGTAGTTGAAAAACTAACCAAGGTAGCTCACTTCATACCAAGTAATTTGAATGATGATGCACCAGTACTTGAAAAAAATATTCATGAAAGAGGTGTAATGATTACATGGGTTTTCAAAGAAGATCATTTCTAATCGAGATCGGAGGATGACATCTAGGTTTTGTTTGACTCTAAATTTAGCTTTGAAAAAATAGTTGAATTTTAGCACTGCATACCATCTAGAAATAGATGGATAAATAAAGAGAATAAACTAAGTTGTAGAAGGTCTTCTTCAAATGTATTGTATGGATCAACAATACAAATGGGAAGAGTATATTCCAATAGTAGAGTTTAATTATAATAACTCTTACCAAGCAACTTTAAATATGGCTCCTTTTGAAACATTGTATGAAAGGAGGTGTTGAACACCAATCAATTAGGACAAGTTTGAAGATAGGGTGTTCTTTGGTCCTGAAATGCTTATAGAAATAGAGGAGCAGGTCAAGTTAATAAGATAAAGGTTGGCTGAAGCTAATGATAGACATAAAATCTATGATGATCTGAAAAGGAAAACAAGAGAGTTTTCTATTGGTGATTAGGTATTTATGAGGATTAAGTCTCAAAAGAGCTCAATTAATTTTGTTAAATCAATGAAGCTTTCACCAAGATATGTGGGACCCTTCAATGTCTTAAAAGTGATTAATCCTATTATGTATAGGCTTGACTTGCTACCATATCTACATATCTTACATAATGTTTTTTATGTGTCCTATATAAAAATTATGTAATTGATCCTTTTCATGTATTGGATTGGAATGCGTTACAGGTTCTAGATCTCAGGGTGGTTATAGCAAAACTAGTCAGAATAATTGATACTTACAAATTTAGTTTGTGTAATAGGGAAGTGTCATAGTGCAAGGTCTAGTTGGACCAATATTCTGAGGATAGTGACACTTAGGAGGACTATGATGAGTTCTATAGGCTATCTACACATTTATTTATTTAGAGCATTTATTATTATTATTGATTTGATACTATATGCTATTTAATTTCAAAACTTTAGTTTGAAATAGATATCATCGAGATGATGACCAGTTTTAGGGGGGAAGGATGCTACATCCTGATTTCCTCACTAAAATTGATTCACTTATTAAATATTTATTAATGGGGTTAATGTGGTTTAATTATTACTTTAAAAAATTATTTTCATGATGTTGATATATGAATAAACATATAATGATTATTTTTTGTGACTTATTACTTGATTTGGTATTTGGTTATCTGTACATGAGTTTTATATGCATGTGGATTATGCTTATTTAGTATTATTATGCTTTAATAGCATTTATACTGATTATCATGGTTACAGTCTAACTATCATTTGTATTTGTGAGGTGGATGTAAGATAAAGTCTACTCTCCAAACATATATGGAGGGAGAGTATCATCAAGGAGGGTGCTATAGATGGAAATGTTGGAGGTGTAAAGATTTGATAGTGAACCCAACACACACCACATAGAATAATAAATACATAATTACTTTAATTTTGATTATGTTTGATTAATTCATGCTTGGATGTGTTGATATGGTTTAGATAAATGTTTAGATGTTATTCAATCTTATTTGTAATTATGATTTTTTGATATGATTGCCATTGTGGAATGTTTTTGTTGATATACATTCTTTTGATAACCTTGATTTTGGCTAACTGCATAACCTTTATAGGCATGTACCTATAACATTAAAAAAAAAAGTATTGTTAGTACATATACATGGAAAATAATTAAATTATATTTTGATCATATAATAAAATAATTTTATTAAACTATCTCTAACCTATATCTAAAGTGGTACCTAGGGTGATTTAGTTCCTAAATACCAAATGGTTAACTAAGAATGAAACTTAGATTGTTTAATGTTTAGATTTATGTTTAAATATTTAATGGATAGGCATTTAAGTTTTATTAAAACATAATAATTATATTTATTGACATAATAACATGTCAACTCTAATTTGAGAAGCTATCATTTTGTTTTTGTTATTTTTGGTTATTCAAACCATGCAAAATTGAGATGTGTAGGGTTTGACTATGAGTTAGAAGAAAATATAGGGAAATTATGTTGTGTAGAGGTCAAACTATGAGATGTGAGAAGCATGCTAAGAATTTATGGTCTGATGGTGAGTCATTCTTAGAGTGGTAGAGAATAGGACACCATGATATTAGGGGTTTTTGGAATGCATGCATTTGACTGTAAAAAAAGTGGAGTTTTTGGATTTTGCACAAACAACCATGGTAGATAGAGAAGAGGAAAGAAAGGAACTAGAAGATAAGAGGATAAAAAATATTTCAAGGCAATACAAAGGTAGGGTTTTGTTCTTGATTTAATCTAAAAATTACTATTCATGTTATATGGTTAGATGATAAAATTATTTTGGGGTTTTTGAAAAACAAATGGTTGTTTAGTGTTTTTAAACCATAAGAGGGTTAGAGATTTGACCCTATAGGAGAAGGATTTCCCCAAAAAATTGAATCCATGATTCGACTATGTATAACATGTGTACGAAGGTTTGGGTAACTGTGAAAACAAAATCATTATTTATTGTATATGCATGATTGTGTGTTATTTTGTTTGGTTTTTTACCTGATTATGTGTGTTATTTCATTTATGCCTAAATGATTGGTATTAATGAAATGGATTAAACACATTGTTTTTAATTTGGGTTCAAATAAGGGTTTATTATAACAATTACTTGATTATGTATTTATTTGATTCGTTGGAATATAATGAAATGACTGTGTATTATTTAATGGCTGTGTGTTTGTAAAATGGATAAAAGTCATTGTTCTAGTTTTGGGTTACTAAATATAAACTAAGTTTTATTTTAATGCCAATTGGCTAGGTAATCATCTTATTTTGATTAAGATTTGGATGTGTGTATAATTTATTAAATATCGATTGTGTATAAATTACTGAATGCCAACTGTCTATATAGAATGATGTTGAGACTGTGTTAAATCAATTATTTATTGACTACATATTGTATTAATAATTTACCATATCAATAGGTTTATGATTATTTGGTGTAGGTTATATTACACACACACACACACACACACACACACACACACACACACACACACACACACACACACACACACACACACACACACACACACACACACACACACACACACACACACACACACACACATATATATGTATGTATGTATGTATGTATGTATGTGTGTGTGTGTGTGTGTGTGTGTATATATATATATATATATATATATGTATGTATGTATGTATGTATGTATGTATGTATATATATATATATATATATATATATATATATATATATATATATATATATATATATATATATATATATAATGATTTTATGTCAGCTTAACTTAGTTATGTATTGACTATGTGTTCAAGTTTTAATTATTTGTGCTATGTTTTTATGAGTCAAATGTTTATATTGGATTAGTGTCAGTTGTGTATAAACTACTATGGACTATATTCATGTAGATGATCTTCTTGTTCAATGAAAAATTAGTTTAGTTCATTGTTTATCTTATCACAAATTTATGATTACTTTGTATCGGTTACATATACAAGTATTAGATTCATGGGTTTAGTCAACATTATAAGAATGAGTTTGTATTTATACTGTTGGTAATTATATATAATGATTGAGATATTATTATTTATTCTCTATTCTTTGAACATATTTGATATTAAGACTATATGTTGGGGTCTTGAACGTTTATTAAACATTTGATTTAGATTGAGTTTTAATCATTTGTAAAATGGATGGAAATCGAACTATATTGAGTCATGGATATTTAATTGGGGGTTAAACCTTATTGGGAGATTTTAATAAGTCAATGTACCATATGTTACATAATAATATTTAATAGTTTATGTTTGTAATTCAATGCATTTAATTCAAGTTTTGAATGTTGTGTGGTGTTAATGTGATTTATATTTTGTTTAAATATTTATTTATATTTCTTAAGTAGGGTACTTGAAATATGAACACATATAAATATGTATATATGTAATTATGGATTATACATAAAGATGATATTATATTTTTTATGAATAATTCACACACACACACACACACACACACACACAAGTTAACACTTACAAATTATATGTATATGTATGTATGTATGACCATTTATATGTATATAACATGCCATTAGAAAATCAATGGCTAAGGGTTTTAAATATATATAAATATAAGTGGACATACTGATATATATATATATATATATATATATATATATATATATATATATATATATATATATATATATATATATATATATATATATATATATATATATATATATATATATATATATGCAGATTATTTGCTATGAAAGTAGATGTTTGTTCACAGTGAATATATTTATTCATATGCAAACTAAGACTTAATCATTAAATTTATAATATGTTATTTTAGTTATAAATTATGAGGAAACTGATTGATTGTTGATTATAACAAATAAATGTTGTGTTTATTATTTGTTAATTAGCTTAAAATTTATTATGGAATTCATAAATTGTATTATTTTAATTATAATACTTGTGAACAAGGATGTTTATTATGGAATTGATAAATTATTCAATATTATGAAGCTTATTAGAAAATAATTATATTTATAGTATTGCCTTTTTGGATAATGGACTTTGGGTTGTGCTAGAATTTAAAAAATGTGATAGAAGATATTAAGTTGTAATTCTATGGCATGTAATTATTTCAAGTAATTTCTTGTATTTAATTGTTGTAGCATTTATACTAAATATATATAAGAATTATATGGAAATATTGTATATAGATTATTTAGTAAAGCTGGTATTAATAACATTAAATATTATTATTGTAAGAAGGTTCTCATGTATATTTTTAGAGTCATTAATACTCAGATTATATGAAATCTGATTGAGTGTGTGTGTGTGTGATTATGATTAATCTACTAGATCATTAAACTATATAATTTTTTTTGCCAAAGTAATTTTTTTAGTTAAAATTTATTATTTTACCTATTTGATTATATGAATGTGTGCATGATATCATGTAAAAATGAAATTATTTATGATATGCTGCATGTAGTTAGAATCTTACAACACATGGGGTTTTAGTTGACTTTTCGATACCTTCACCATTATCATATGCTCATCCATGAAGAGAGGGCCATTCCCTTGTTGGGCATTGTGCAAGGGATCTATGGTCCATTGTTGGTATGGAAAATCACTCTGATAATACTATCCCTCTCCTCTAGTAGTCAACTGATAGAGAATTTCATAATTTTAGTTTATATACACATATAATGAGTTTATGGATACTCCTTAGATCCATGGAATATTATATTTATTTATATTAAATCTGATGTAAAAATATTATATTATTGTAATTGATAAACAACATATTATTTTCTCTTATTGTATAATATTTGTTGTACCTAACACCTTCATTTTTCCATAGGGAAATGGGGACCCACTTTTTTCATATTATGGTCTTAACTTTGAGCCCCTCTTCTATATGTTTATGAAAAATCTAGGAGAAGATTGATTATTAGCCTTTTTGTTCTTTAGTAAAATGGCATTAGTATTGTGTTCATAGACTAATTCTTTCTATTGGGATTATTATATTGGGATTATGTTTTTGGGTTTATCTTTATTAGACTTATGTAATTTATATTTTCAGGTTTTATATTTCAAGTGTTTTATCCATTGCCTTTGTTGACTAAATATTTATGGGCTTTTTTTCTACAGACCCAATTACATTAGGGAAATTGTTCCTATTATTTTATCCAAAATAATTCCCCCAAATGAATTGGGTCTATAGAAATTTTATCTAAAATAAATCTTTTGATAGATTTACTTTAGCCCTCTAGACTTACTGTACAGCCTTAACCCACCTACCTTCAAACTTTTTGAAAGTGCCCTTTAGCCTTTTGAAAGTATCCTTTAGGACTTTTGTCTTAAGCCCTTTGCCTGATGAAAATGACCTTTTGGAATTTTTATCATTGGAAATTTTGTCCCACACAAAAATCCCAAAATAATTCCCCACAACAATCTTACCAAAATAATTTTTTTGATACAATGACCCCAAGGACACATACCCTTTGGGATTTGTGCAGCCTACCCTTTAAGACTTTTATCTCAGACCATTTCCCCATCAAAACTATACCTTACAAAATATACCCTTTAAGATTTTTTTCCATGAAGTAGATCCTTCAAACCTTTTACACCTACCCTTCAGATTTCTTGAAATGACCCTTTGAACATTATGAGTGACCCTTCAACTCTTTTTTGAAATAGCCACCTACCCTTTAGGAATTTGTCCTAGACCTTTATCCCTTCGAGACTTATCCTTTAGGACTTTGTCCTGGTCCCTTTGTCATACTACACCTACCCTTCAAGACTTTTATCCTAGGCCCTTTGCCTTCTAGAACTTACCCTTCAGGGTAATCGTCATGGACATTTTTTCCTATAGAATTGCCTTTCAACCTTTTTAAATAGCCCATCGGCCTGTACGAAGTAGATCCTTTAGGACTTTTTATCATGGATGAAATGCCCTACAAAGTAGACCCTTTAGATTTTTTTTTGATGAAAATAGACCTTTAGGACTTTTGGAAGTGACCCTTCAGGATCATTGCTTTAAAATTTTTTCCCGATGAAATAGGTCTTCAGGGAAATTGTTGTAAATATTTTATTCAAAATAATTCCCCAAACATAATTAGTCTATAGACATTTTACCAAAACATTTTTCCTGACTAATGCCTTACTACCAAGAACACTACTAGCCCTTGCTATACTTCATTTAATGAAAGGTGAAAATATTTCCCACTAATATTATGAGACCCCTACCAACCTGAATTAAATTTTTTTGAATAATGCAAGAATTATAAGCAAAGTGAACATTGGGAATTTATGTTGTATGATATTTTATTCAATGCAAAAAAAAAATATTTGATGCACAACCATTGAATCCTTCATTATTTTCTAACAAAATTTGCATTTAAAGTCTCCTACTATCATGTGCATCAAAGAGCCCTAGCTACTCCCTACAAAGAGAATTGTGAGTAAATAATGATCAAGCTAGAGAGGAATTGAGAATACAAGATACATAGCACCTAAAAAGAAATTGTAAGTAGCATAGAGTGTATACAATAATGACATCTTCATCTAGGACATTTAGGGGAGTAAATCCACCATCACCATATTCAATCAAAGATTCTACAAAGTTCATGGATAAAGTGTTTGATGCTATCATATTCAAAAATAGATACACCAATTCTATGGGACATAGTCAATTCTATGGATGTGTTTTCAGAGGAAGATGAGATGACACTCATTGATAGACTATTTGTCCAAGAATGATTGGCTTTCAAACTCTAAAGGTTACATTTTGTTGCCTCCAAGCTAGAGATGATGCCATCCATTGACGTCCTACGGGATCTATTTTTATCAAGTAAGATACCATAACATTATTTCCTTCATTACTTTAGAAATAACATAGTTGTCATGTGCATTTTTGGACCAGACTTTCAATGATATCTATCTTTGAGCATACCTGATGCTTATCTTGACAAGCATACATTGGTGTAGTTCAGTGCAAAGAGCTCAATTGAGAAGGCACTCTCTTCATAATTGTTTCCAATCCTTACCATCACATAGAAAGGGAAGAACCCAAAAGGAGCTATTTCTATCGATAAGTTTAGAATGGGGATATGCATTGGCATGGATCTCTTAAACTAAATTTATGGTATGCTAAGTATTCATTTTGTTAATCTAGATTGGGTGTCATTGTTATATACATGATGCTCACCCATGATGTTGTGTATTCCCTAGGTGAGATAATCAGCTTCCATCTAAGAGGGTAGATAATTCACAAGGATAAAAGTCCCATGTCTTCAAGAAATTTTTATATGATGTCCTATTTTCTAGATGAAGTTATGGGAACTTGTTACAAAGACCTTGGGGAATTAATGGATCCAACCACAAACTATATCAAAATCAAAATTTGTGACCACTACCAATTGATGCACATATATGCCTACACTAAGAATATGGTCAGAATAGCAAAGGATGTATATCTCTAGGTTTGGCGAGCCATGAATGCCTATAATTAGACCAAATATTGTAAAGAACTTGGATGGTAAAGGGGATTAATTCCTTTATCTAAACTTCATAGTCATAATGATTTAGGATAACAAGGTTAATACTTTGTGTCTTCAAAAATACATCCTAGACAAGTTGGTAGAGCAATAAATTACTTTCCAATTATGGAGTGTCAAAGAGGACCTATCCAGGTTGAAGAAAGCTTTATACTTTGGCAACCATATAATAATTAGGAGAATGGTCTACACAATGAGGAATAATTTTGGAGAAGTGGGAGGAAAGTGAAGGATTTATCCTTTCCCCATGATTCTACATAAAGACTTGGATCCACATGGACTTATTTAGAAGCATCTCTAGGGGCTTAACATCCCCTATATCTATGTTCCCTATTCTTATGATTTTATATTTATAAATGCAAAAGATGATGAAGATGTTTTAGAGAGGGAAAAAATTATTAGATTGAAGGAAGAACATTTGAGAATGATTCAAGAGGACCTCTCAATTACTGTAATAAAATTGGATGACAAGAAGGCTCTATACAAAGGATGTGAGCACACTAAATTTTGGAGAGGACAGTTCAAGGAGAAATCTAAGGACTAGGTGGGTTCCTCATCTCAAGGAACCCCTTTTAAATTAAAACTCAAGAATGTGAAGAAAGAACCTGAGGTGTCTAAACCTAGAACTAGTAGGGGAGCATAAGCAAGGGACTCTATTAGCTTAGATTCTAATGAGGAGGAGAAAACATAAGAAGATTTAGTTGTAGAAATTATTTAAGTAACTATTGCTATCCCTTAGGTTCAAATTTATATATATATTGGGATAAAAACACAAGAGGTAGTGGCATCTATCCAACAAGGCTCCCCCACATAGCTCAAGACCCCTCTGGATTACACAAGGAAGCCTAGGACTCCAACAGGCAATATCATAGTGGAATCATCATAAGGCTTGCCTATTGCACCTCCATGCTCAGAACCAACACAGGGGAGGTTATGATAATTAAGGATATTGAGGATGATTCTAATGAAGAGGTAGATATATAAATATTTAAGGCCATGAGCCTTTAAGTAGAGTCTATAACACCCAGTTCCTTAGGTACTCAGCCCTTCATAAGTGTTCCTTTATTTTTTGTGATAATTTTTGGATGTGTTTCCATTTTTCTATGTTGAGGACACCCCAAGTGAAAGTGCCTACTTCCACCTCCATTGATCACTTCATCACCACTACCATTGATCCACTCTCCACTTCTATCCCACTCACCATGCCAACCTCCTCTTTCTCTTTTGTCACTTCCACTATCAAAGCCTTAAAGAAGAAGAAGGTGTCCAAGAAGTTACATACTACATTGGTCACTCCAAAAATCCATGTATAGTCCACCCAGATCATCCTTCTAATGCCATCCACCATCTCCATAGAATAAAATATTATAATAGTTCTGGTAGGGGAAGGAAGGCTAAACCCTAATTGATCATAGTCTATGCAAGACTCCTTGGTTAAGTTATAAGAATACATTGACCACCACTGATGAACTTGAGCATTATACAATGACAAAAAAAGTGGCATATAAAGTTTATCAAGAGAATACATCTAAGAAAAAATAATATTCTAGCAATGCATCAACATCTATAACTTCAACTACTGCCACCACAACTACTACATTGACTAAAGTATATACAACACTTCACACAATGTAGCCTTGATAGGCTAAGATTTTGTGCATGTATAATTTTGTAACGGTGCATAGTTTCCTTGTAGTTTGAGTTTTTTTATTGTAAAATTGAATTTATATTTTTTACACATGCACACATTGCATGGCTTTGAAAAGGTCAACTTATTTAATTAATAACTATAATATTTATCTTATACAGTTTTCACTATATTTATAACTCATTTTATAACTACCACATGTAAACACTTTTCATGAACTTGGAGGATGAGGTGATCCCTTCAACAAGCCTATTTAAATAGTTTTAATCCAACTTGGATTTTTTTTAGATAATTTTATATACAAGAGCAACATCAATTTTGATCATCAACTAATATGTTTTTGTATTTTCTTTCCAATTTTTGTGTATTTAGTTATTACTTTCTTTGGTTGTATGTTTCAATAATATTTAGTGTGTAATAGATAAGAATGGATTATTGATTATTTTGATTGATGTATTGATGTGTGTGTGTGTGTGTGTGTGTGTGTGTGTGTGTGTGTGTGTGTGTGCAATAGCTATTGAAGGATTGGTAAATATATTTGTTAAGATAGTCAAGTTTAAATTGATTCATAATTTTGATTGTGCATGAGTGTTTTCTTGATGTAGTTTTCTATGTGTGTATAACAACTACCTCAGATACTTTAATAGATCGAGCCATAATCTCTTGATTAAGGGTGTTCAATAGCTTCCCTAAAATGAGTAACCTTTATTTAAAGCTTGTGAATTTATACATCATTATTTCCTTAGAATTTTTAGCCATGTCTAATTGTGCATGTGTAATTGTTGCTAGCAATGGGCATAGGTTTTGAAAGCACTTGTCCTCCTAGAAACCAACTAGGGAAGTGATTCCTAAAAACCATAAAGATTTATTTTATGATTTACCCTTCCCTCCCTTTTTTGAGTTTGTTCTAAGATTTACCCACTATATATTAGTAACTAACCATCCATCCAACTCACTTAGAGATTCACTACCCTTATTAGGAACCACACCTTCATCCAAAAAACCTTGTCAACCTGCATGCCCTACCTACTATTCCATCAACAAGTTATAACAGACCACATACTTACAACTCATGCCCTAAAGTGGAGTTTATCACTATTAAGATCCTAAAATGTTAGAGGCTACCTAGTTATACTATGGTGTGCATAAAACTTGAATCAACAGTCTTAATGATGCTAGAAGGAGGGAAACACCCTAGATAATAATTGTTATTATTTATGTAGGGTTGCACTAGAGTCATCTAGGAGAGTGACTAGATCTAATTCTTAGGCTAGTTTTTTAGTCTCACCCTTGTCAAATCATAGGAGACCTAGAATTGTGCCAATAACCCCAATTCAAAATAATCCACCTCTAAAGTCTCCTTCTCCAGTAAGGAATCCTTTACATGTTAATCATCCAATGTCTTAGAAACCACATTATTAGTTGTATTTTCTATCACCATCTCAATAATTATCTTAGAATCCCAAAAAGTACTTGCCATCCTTTTCTCCTTCAAGAACAAGAACAATAGAATAACATATCAAATCAGTTAAAGATACTTTAAGACTAATGAATGTCATAGATGAGGATGTTTCATGTAGATTATTCACTTTTAATTTAATGGATGCTACTTATAATTGGTATTTAAATCTAACCAAAAATTCCATCACTTCTTGGGATGAATGTCAAACAAATTTTCTTACATTGTTTGGATCGGTCACCAATCTCAGTTTGGTATACCAATACTTCACCAACATGAAGAGGGAGCCTAATGAGCCCATCCATGGTTTTAATGCAAGATGGAATAAGATGTATAATTGGTTGACCCCAAGATATAAACTAGAGGTGGAATTAACATTGGAAATGTATAAGAATGCCTTGGACCCTATCATTGTCATGTTTTTAAGAAGAGAAATTATGACTAACACTTTGGCATTAACATTCAAAGAGGATATCAGCATAGATAGTTATATCAATCCTTAAATGCTTGGAGTGCCTAATGTCAAAAATGATTTTACAACACTTAATCTAGTAGCACACATGAAGCAAAATGTTTTTGCATTCAATCAAAACCAATTATACACACTGCCTCCATTAATGTAGACAACACAATCGAATTTTGGCCACTTGAACAATCATGTGATGGGAAATGGTTATCAATATAACTAATAAGTGGCTATACTTCCCACTACCATTTTGTAAGGTATAGATTCCACAAAGGTAGAACTAGATTCTATCCAGAAGATGGTTCAAAAGTTGATCAACAATTTCTTGAATATGCAAATAAAGATGGGAAATGCTAATGGTTAGAATGGTAATCAAATCACTAGATTAAAAAGATACAATAGACCATTCAATAGACCTGAGAAACCTAAAAATATTTTAGAGATCAACATAGTAGAAATGGATCTTCCTAATTGGTGCAAGATTCACAATACTTTTAAACGTTGTGAGCTTAACTATGTTGAGTTCTGTATAGCATTCAAAATATTTCAAATAGAAATAGTTAGACAAGACCAGATGCATAATTCACCTGAGCATCATTAAGATCTTAACTCTTCAAGTACCACTATGTTCTTCAAAACTCATGAGTTTCCCTTCCCAAGTGAAGATGAATATGAACTAGAACACAATATGGATGAAGTTCACACTTTCTAGCAGTTCCATAGAGGTGCATATAATCTAAATAATAAGTATTTACTTACAACATCGAATCCTCCAAATACCATGGTGATTCTTCCTAATCCAAAGGTAGATAGCAATCCAACCCCTCCAAAGGGGAATAATTAACCATAGAGCAAGGAAGAACCAAGCAAAAGAGGATATAATATTGTGGAAGATATGAAGAGGATCAAGGAAAATATAACTCTTCATGAGTTAGCACATATCATTGAACAAAAGGAGTTGCTATGGAAGACCATTAATGGAAAGTCCCCCATAGACAAATTGAAAGTTGATGAAACTAATGTCATCAACGAGAGCAAGCCAAAAGTTCTACCCTTCTTGTTGACTATTTAGACATTCAGTAATAATATTCATAATTATTTGGTTGATTATAGAGATTCTAAAATGGTTATGCCTACTTATATATGTTAAAATTTGGGTCTCACTCTAAGCCCCTAAAAGAGAACAATTTCTCAACTAGATAAAATAGTAGTACTAATAGTTAGAAAGTTGACCAATGTGTGCATTCAAGTAGCATCTAAGCCAAGAGTCCAGATGACTATTGATATTCTACTGGTAGACGTACCCAAGGGATAAAATTTAATACTAAGTAAGGATTGGTCCAAAACACTCAATGAATATCTCTCTATATACTTCTCTCATATATGGCTTCCATGGAGAGGAATTACAAATGAAATCAGAATTGATAGAGAGCTGAGGATGAAGTATCCCATTACAGAGTACAATGTCAAGAATGAAGAGGTAAAGTATGAGTCTACAAACCTTGGGATTTAAAATTTTAGTACTTAGAATCAAGCATAGAAGCTAAAACCTGAAGGTTTAGATCAACTTTGGACTTTTCACTTTGATGGCACTAGATCCAAGTAAGGATTAGGCTTAGGAATTGAGCTGGTTGATCCATAAGGTAAAAGGTTCTTGGTAGCGTATAGATTGAAATTTATATGCACTAATAATAGAGATAAGTATGAGGCTTTAGTTTTAGAACTATAGTTTTCACTTAAGAATAATTCAAAACAAATATCAATATTTGGTAACTCAGAGATGGTGGTTAATCAAGTCATAAATAAATACCAATGTAAGCTATCTTATTCGAGAAGATACAAGCATAGAGTATGGGACCTAATTGAAAGCTTTAAATCCTTCAACATATTATCACTTCCCAAAGATAATTTTTTTTTTTGATTCATTAGCTACTGCTGTTACTAATCTAGAGCCACTACAAGAATATAAGGTAAGGAAGTTCTTAATTGAATTGGTACCATGCTCCTCTATTATGGATAACGTATAAAATTTACAAGTCTTTGATCATAACCAGTAGATTATCTCATTTTTAACTAATTTAAGGGAATTTAAATCCCAAATCATTGATGACAAGGACATTAATCACCTCTATCAAGAGGAATCAGATAAAGAGGGCATTCTTCAACTCAAAGAGAATCAAATTCTAGTTGGGTTGGTCTCTTTGGAAAGACCATTTGACATAGACCCTCAAGCTCAAAAACTCAGTCAGCTCAAGGCCAATAAATCTAAATTTTAAAGAGATAATCTAAGAGATGATCATAACCCACATTATGTGAATATCGATCCCATCTATAGCCTAGAAGAAAGATAGTGAGTGAATTAATTGCTTGATATAGGGATGACATTACTTGGACATATGAAGATTTAAAAGTATATGACATGCAGGTCATTACTCATATGAATCCTTTGAAGCTAAATCATAAACCATTAATATAGAGGCAAATACCATTCAATCTTATTATGGAGCCTCTCATTCAAAGAGAAGTGGAGAATATTTTAAATGCAAATATCATCTTCCTAGTCTAACATTCTATCTGGGTAGCCAATTTGGTCCTAGTAAGAAATAAGAATGGTGAGATCAAATTATGTGTGGACTTCAAAAATATGAATAAGGCTTTTAAAAAGGACAATTATCCTCTACCTTCTCTGGATGAGGTGATAAAAATAGTAAGTGGTTCTGAAATTATGTCCTTCTTGGATGGATTTTTAAGCTACAATCAAGTACTCGTACAATCTGAGGACCGAATGAAGATGGCATTTAGCATGAAGTAGGGAAATTATGCATATAAGATGATGACTTTTAGCCTAATAAATTTAGGAGATACCTTTTAATATGCCATGGATCATGATTTCAAGTGATTGACAAGAAAATGCATAATCATTCATATGGATGATCTTATGGTATTTTCAAAGAATAGGAAATACCACATAAGTCACTTACAGTCCATATTCAAAAGATGTAGAAGGTTTGATATTTTTCTGAACCCAAATAAGAGCATATTTGGAGTAACTAAAGGTAAGGTTTTGGGGCACGTCATCACCAAGGATGAGATCACCATTGATCCAAATAGAATTCAAGCAATTTCAAGAATTCAACCACCAAATAACAAAAATGAGCTTAAATAATTATTTAGAAAAATTAACTTCATAAAGAAGTTCATCTCAAAATTTGCAAAAATTGTTATACCTCTAAATGCCATGCTCAAGAAAGATGCCAAAATAGAGTGGAAAACTAAAGCCCAAAAGTCCTTCCAAGACATTAAAGACATGATATCATAGGATCCAATATTGATCAATCCAGATTTTAATAAAGAATTTTATTTTTAGTCGTTCACTTCAGAGCATATGATTTATGCTGTCATCACATAGAAGAAAGAAGAAACTGACCATCCAATTACATTCATGAGCATTAATTTGAAAGATGCAGAGCTTAGATATTCTATGATTGACAAACAAAATTTCACCCTTGTCAAGGTAGTATAAAAGTTTTAACATTATATCTTAAGGAATAAATCAATTGCCATCATGCCTGATCCTACTGTCAAACTCACTCTTTCATAGAATAAGATAGGATAACATCGAGGCAAATGGATGGCCAAGCTACAAGAATTAGACATAGAGATCAAGCCCACAAAGATCACTTAGAGCCAAGGCATTGTTTAGTTTATAACTAAAATAGATCCTCATATCACAATTGATGAGGTATGTGAAACTCATGTATCTAAAGGAGAATGGTATACTAATATAATATAATATTTACTCAAAGGTACTTATTCCTTGGAGATCAATAGAGAGAAAAGAAGATCTTTGAGTTTTAAAGATACTCATTACATTATCAAGAAGGGAATCCTCTATAGAAGAAAATATGAAGGTATCTATCTTAAGTGTGTATTTATAGATGAAGCTAAAGAAATCTTAGAGAACTTGCTTTAGAAGATATGTGGTGGTCACCCATTTGGAAATACCATATCCCATAAGATATTAAGAATGGGTTACTATTGGCAAACCATCTTTAAGGATGCTCATATTCACATGAGAACATGCCATGAATGCCAAGATTTAGCCAAGAGAGAAGCACACACAACAATGCCTTTATAGACAGTGGTTGAAGGAAGGCCATTTGCCCAATGGGATTTAAATTTCATTGGCATCATCAACCCAGATTCATTAATAGGCCATATATTCATGTTTATGGCCATATACTATTACATTATATGGACCAAAGATATAGCCATAAAGAATTACAGAGCACATGATGTGATTCACTTCTCAGAGGAACACATAACAACTAGATTTGCATGCCCATTTCTTTGGTTTGTGATAATAGATAAACTTTCATAACAATAAAATTTATTAAGTAGTCTTATGAAAACTAGATTATTATTAGGTCAACTTTTAACTATTACCCCTAGGGAAATGGACTAGCAGAATCAATGAACAAGAATCTGATTGATGCAATTAAGAAATTATCAGGGGATAAGCTCAGGGACTGGCATAATTTATTAAAGTATGCTCTTTGGGTAGACTAGACTAAACATAAGAAAGCCCTTAAAAATTCACCTTATCTTTTGATATATGGATGTAGACTAATTTTTCCTATCATATTGAAGCTACCCACTTATCAATTTAGATAAGACTACATGGAGCCAAGCAATAAAGTAAAATCAAAACTGCTAGACATAATAAAAATGGAAGATTCAAGGACTGAAGCCTTATAGACATTCAACAAACACCAAGATGTGGTCAAGAGGTGGTTTGAAAAGAGAACAAAATTTAAGGCACTCAAGATTTTAGATCTAATGCTACTTTGGGATAAATCCTAGGAGAAGAAAGGACAACACGACAAGTTTGCCCCATTATGGATTGGATCATATGAGATCTTGGAGATCATGAATAATAATTCATTTTGTTTGAAGGACCTCCAAGATAATAAGCTTACATATCTAGTCAATGGATAGTTCCTAAAGCATTACTTCATGGTTTTGCCATCTACTAATGTTACTGAGTAATGAGTGATAGATGAATGTAGTTGTAGGATTAGATTTATTTCTTGATTTTGTAGATTATATTTTTTGCTTTTATAGATTAGATTTCTTGCTCTCTATATTAACCTTTCCTGCTTTCAGTGTTTTGCCTTCATAGATTAGATTTTTTGCTTTTGTATATTATATTTCTTACTTTCATAGATTAGATTTTTTATTCTCTAGATTAATCTTTCTAGCTTTCAGTATTTTACCTTCATAGGTTAGATTTCATGTTTTCTAGATTAGATTTTAGTGATTTCTTAGATTAGTTATTATTTTATTTCTCTGACAATCTAAATTGTGTTGGCTCTAACTATAATTAAGTTAAAATCTAAATCAAGTGACTTTTAGGAAAGAGAGAAAATTAAAATCTAGACAATTTGGACTAGTTTATAGATTAGGTGTATTTTTGCATTTTTGAGTCTTTAGGATGAAGGTAGGTAATCATATATTGTTATGAATGGTGTCACAATTAAATACTTTTTCTAGGCATGTGGAAATTACTCTCAGAGTAACTCATACAAATTTAGAAAGTTTTCTTGTTTTATTAGATCAAACACACTTATCACATTAAATACCTATTGGAAATGATAATTTTGGGTATAGGTGTAGCTAGTAAGGATGTTCTAGTAATGGTTTGTTTTATAATTATACCAGCTCACTGAGGGTTCTAGCTCTTCTCTTTTCCATTTAAGAAGAACAAAAGGAAAAAAAGAAAAAGAAATAAGCAATGAGTTCAAAAGAGCGAAATAAAATCAAAAGGATTGTATGATGAAATAAGGTCAATGTACCATGCATCATGATCAAAAGAAAATAATGGAATGAGAAGAGAAGGATCCCAAGGTATCTCTATCATGGCCATGGACATCTAGCTGGTTGCAGAGAAATACTTGAGACTCCCTTATTTTTGAGCTTTAAGAGATACTAGAATGAAACCTACAGCTTCACCAAGCCTTTTAAAAACTCATCATAGAAGGGGTTAAATAAACTAAATGTTGACACACACAGATCCAAGGAATTAGAAGGAAAGTATATTGTGTAAATGAATGTAGGAGTCTCTTTCATGTTTTTGATTCATTTATTCTTCTATGACACACTTCATTATTGATTTAAGATTGTAAACTAGAGTTCTGGGTTCTTGAATATTCAGGAGTATTCCCCTTGTAAGTCACTATTTGTTTTACCCAACACCCCCCTTTTTTCATAAGGAAATGGGGACCCATTTTTTTTAGATTTTGGTCTTGACTTTGAGCCCCTCTTCTATATGTTTATGCAAAATCTGGGAGAAGATTGATTATTGACCTTTTCATACTTTAGTAAAATGACATTGGTATTATGTTCATAGACTAATTCTTTCTATTGGGATTATTATATTGGGATTATGTTTTTGGTTTTATCTTTATAATACTTTTACAATTTGTCTTTTCAAGTTTTATATTTTGAGTCTTTTGTCCATTGCCTTTGTCAACTAAATCTTTTTTGAATATTTTCTTATAGACCTAATTACATTAGGAAAATTGTTTTAGACATTTTGTCTAAAATAATTCCCTCAAATAAATTGGGTCTATGGACATTTTGTCCAAAATAAATCCTCCAATAAATTTCCTTTATCCCTCCAACTTACCCTTCGACCTTAACCCACCTACCCTTCAAACTTTTTGAAAGTGACCTTTAGCCTTTTGAAAGTATCCTTCAAGACTTTATCCTAGGTCCTTTGCCCAAAAAATATAACCCTTCAAACTTTTTGTTATTAGAAATTTTGTTTGACACAAAAATCCCAAAACAATTCCCCATAACAATCCTACCAATACAATTTTTATAAAACAAGGAACCCAAGGGCACATACCCTTCAAGCTTTGTACAACCTATCCTTTGAGAATTTTGTCCTGAACCCTTTCCCCACCAAAACTTTTCCTTATGAAGTATACCCTTCAAGAATTTTTGCCATAAAGTAGATCCTTCAAACCTTTTTCACCTACCCTTCAAATTTCTTGAAATGACCCTTCAGACATTTAGAGTGACCCTTCAACCCTTTTTTGAAATAGCCATTACCCTTCAAGACTTTATCCCAACCCTTTATCCTCTTAAGACTTATCCTTTAAGACTTTGTCCTGACCCCTTTGTCATACTGCACCTACCCTTCGAGACTTTTGTCTCTGACCCTTTTCCCTCTAGATCTTACCCTTCGGGATAATTGTCATGGGCATTTTTCCCTACAGACTTTCCCTTCAACTTTTTCAAATAGCCCATCAGCCTATATGATTTATATCTTTTATTATTTTTTTCATGGATGAAATGCCCTACAAATTAGACCCTTTAGATTTTTTCCCAATGAAAATAGCCCTTCAAGACTTTTGGAAGTGACCCTTTAGGATAATTGCTTTGGATTTTTTTTTTGATGAAATAGGTCTTTAGGAAAATTGTTGTAGACATTTTATTCAAAATAAATCCCTCAATAGAATTAGTTTGTGGACATTTTGTCAAAAAAAATTCACCGACTAATGCCTTACTACCAAGAATACTAGTAGTTCTTGCTATACTTGGTTGAATACAATGTGAAAATATTTCTCATTAATAGTATGACACCCTCACCAACCTAAACTAATTTTTTTAAAAATAATGCATGAATTATAAGCAAAGTGAGCATTGGGCATTTATGTCACATGAACTGCTATTCAAGGCAAAAATCTATATATTTGATGCACAACCATTGAAGCCTTCATTACTTTCTAATAAACTTGCATTCAAAGTATCTTATTATCCTATGCATCGAAGAGCCCTAACTACTCCCTACAAAGATAATTTTGATTAAATAGTGATTAAGGTAGAGTAAAATTGAGAATATAACATGCATAACACCTAAAATGAAATTGTAAGTAGCATAGAGCATATATAACAATGGTGTCCTCATCCAAGACATTTAGGGGAGAAAATATGCCATCACCATATTCAATCAAAGATTCAATAGAGTTTATGGATATAGTGTTTGATGCTACCATATTTGAAAATAGATACACCAACTATTTAGAGTTATGGGACATAGTTGATTCTATGGATGTGTTTTTAGAGGAAGATGAGATGACGCTCACTGTTAAGCTATTTGTCAAATAATTATTGGTTTTTAAATGCTAAAGGTTACGTTTTGCTGCCACCAATCTAGAGGTGATGCTATGTATCAACCTCCTATGAGATATAATTTTTAGGGTAAGATATTACAAGATTATTTCCTTCATTAATATATAAATGACATAGTTATTGTGTTCATTTTGGGACCTAACTTCCAGTGATATCTATCTTTGAGCATACCCAATGCCTATTTCAACAAGCATGCATTGGTGCAGTTTAGTATAAAGAGCTCAATTGAGAAGGAACTCTCTTCATGGTTACTCCCAATATAGACCATCACATGAAAAGGGAATAAACCAAAATGAGTTATTTCTATTAATAAGTTCAGAATGGGGATACACATCAACATGGCTCTCTCTAATCGACTTTACGGTATGCCAAGTATTTATTTTGTTAATCTAGAATGGTTGCCATTATTATACATGATGCTCACCCATGATGTTGTGTATGCCCTGGGTGAGATAATTAGCTTTCATCTAAGAGATTAGATAATTTACAAGGATAAACATCTCGCACCTTTAGGCAATTTCTATATGATGTCCTATTTGCTAGATGCAGTTATGGGAACTTGTTATAGACACTTCAAGGAATTATGGGCTCTAGCCATAAACTATATCAAAAATATAATTTGTGACCACTACCAATTAATGCACATATATGCCTACACCAATAATATGGTTAGAATATTAAAGGACATATATCTGCAGGTTTGGTAAGCCATTCATGGCTTGCCCATACCCATAATTAGACTAAATATTGTAAAGAACTTGGATGGTAAAGGGGATTAATTCCTCTATCTTAAATTCACAATAATAATGATTTTTGGGGACAAGGTTAATCCTCTGTCTCCCAAAATACATCCCAAACAAGCTAGTAGATCAATAAATTGCTTTCCAATTATGGTGGGGTGTTCAAGAGGACCTATCCAGGCAGAAGAAAGCTTTGTACTTTAGCCACCATATAACAATTGGGAGAATGGTCTACACAATGAGGAATCATTTTGGAGAAGTGGGAGGCAAGTTAATGAGTTATCCTTTCCCCATGCTTCCACATAGATACTAGGATCCACATGGACTTATTCAAAAGCATCTACAGTGGCTTAACATCCCCTAAAACCATGTTCCCTATTCTTATGATTTTCTATTTCTAAATTCAAAGGATGATGAAGATGTTTTAGAGCGGTCAAGAGTTGATGAAGTGAAGGAATAACAATTGAGAATGATCCAAGAGGACCTCTTATTTATTATAACAAAACTGGATGATAAGAAGGTTCTATACAAGGGATGTGAGCACACTAAATTTTGGAGAGGTTAATTCAAGGAGAAATCCAAGGACTAGGTGGGTTCCTCATCTCAAGGACTCCCTTTGAAATTAAAATAGAAGAATGTGAAGAA
This sequence comes from Torreya grandis, assembly GCA_037957365.1. Classification (NCBI taxonomy): domain Eukaryota; kingdom Viridiplantae; phylum Streptophyta; class Pinopsida; order Cupressales; family Taxaceae; genus Torreya; species Torreya grandis. The sequence goes on from JARHVA010001713.1 coordinate 2,283,096, forward strand.
AGATACTAGGGTGTCTAAACCCAAAATTAGTAGGGGACCCCATCAGCTTAGATTGTGATGAGGAGAAAACACAAAAAGAGTCAACTATAGGGAATGATTCAAGTGACTACTATTATCCCCCAAGTTTAGATTGCTATATCTATTAGGATAGTAACACAAGAGGCAATGAAATGTATCCAAAAAGGCTCACCCATATAGTCGAGGATCCCTCTGGTTTATACAAGGAAGCCTAGGACTCCAATATGCAGTCCTATAGTGGAATCATCACAATGCTTGACTATTACACCTCCATGATGAGAACCAACATAGGGATAGGTTGTGATAATTAAGGATATTGAGGATGATTCTAATGAAGATGTAGAGCTAGAAATAGTCAAGGCCATGAGCCTTCAATTAGATCATATAATGCCTAGTTACTCAGGTACTTAGCCATTTATAAGTGTTTATTTATCTTATATGCCAATTTTTGGATGTGATTCCATTTATTCTATGTTGAGGATACACTTGGTGGAAGTGCCTACTTCCACCTCCACTGATCCCTTCACCACCACTATCATTGATCCACTCTCCACTTCCATCCCACTCACCATGCCAACCTCCTCTATCCCTTCTAACACTTCCACTATCTTGGCCTTAAATAAAAAGAAGGTGTCCAAGAAGGTATATACCATATTGGTCACTCCATAAATCCATGTCTATTCCACCCAAATCACCATTCCAAGAAGGTATATACCATATTGGTCACTCCATAAATCCATGTCTATTCCACCCAAATCTCCACAAAATAAACTATTGTGACAAGTTCTAACAAGGAAAGGAAGGCCGAACCCCAATTGATCACAATTCATCCACTCCCTCAATTTGGAGGATTGGATTGGTCCAAGATTATATGGCCTTCCCTACCTGATGTACTTGTCAAAGTATAAAACAAATAACTAGAAGTAGAGGAGGCTGAGAAGAGGTTTTTTTTTATAACCTCAGATGCTTCATATTTGGACATTCCCCCATGGGCTATGGACTTAAAGAGCAAAGCCTCCTAAATGCCTATCTTCAAGATCACCAATATTAACTTTATCTCCACTCTATTAAACCCATGATTTGGAAATATATAGAGAGTATAGAAGAAGAAGATAAAAGGTTATAGAGATAGGGAGATAATTCTTGAAGAAAGACACAATGTATTCTGCTTCACTAAGAGGCATAATTGGTAGTTGGGACAGTTTCCTTCTATTGAAAATATTGTAGACCTAGCCCAAGCACATAGAAATTCTATAGTGGCCATCTATGAAAACATGAAGATGGCTCGACAAGAGCTAGAAGCCTAGGTGTAATAGTTGAAGGAGTAGGCAAAGACCATACATATCCCTATAGGTATAGAAGTTGAGGTGCAAGAAACAACTTCCTGATGTTACAACTCTTTGGAGGCATTGGAGTTTATGAGGTGAAATTGGCCCCTCATGTAAATAATGCTAACCAATTATATAATTTATTGAAATATGATAGTTCTAAGTTAAATATATTAGTTTGATACACAAGTAACTCATTATACAATCATTTAGACTTAATGAAAACACTAGAAGCATCCAATGCCTTGAACTTAGATGTCAAGGCTCTTTGGATAAGTTAAAAGAATACATCGACCACTGATAATGAACTTGAGCATTATATGGTGACAACATGACATGGCATATGAATTTTATCAAGAGAATAAGGCCAAGAAAAAACAAGCTTTTAGAGACACATCGACATCTGCATCTTTAACTACTACCACCATAATTTATACACTGAATAGAGTACATATAGTGCTTTAGATGACATAACCTTGATAGGCTAAGATTTTGTGCATGTATAATTTTGTAATGATGCGTAGTTTTCTTGTAGTTTGAGTTTTTTATTATAAAATTGACTTTATATTTTGTACACATGCACATGTTGCATGGATTTGAAAATATCAACTTATTTAATTGATAATTATAATATTTCTCTATATGATTTTGACTATAGTTATAACTCATGTTCTAACTACCACATGTAAACACTTTGTATTAACTTGGAGGATGAGGTGACCCCTTCCACAAGCCTATTTAAATATTTGTAATCTAACGTTGATTTTTTTAGAGAATTTTGAATATAGGAGTAGCATCAATTTTAATCAGCAGTTAATGTGTTTGCGTATTTTCTTTCCAATTTTTATGTAATTAGTTGTTACTTTTTTTGGTTGTATGTTTCAATAATATTTAGTGTGCAATAGATGCGAATGGATTCTTGATTATTTTGATTGATGTAATGATCTATAGATGTGCAACAACTATTAAAGGATTGATAAATATATTGGTTAAGATAGTCAAGTTCAAATTGATTCATAATTTTGATTGTACATGAGTGTTTTATGGATGTAGTTTTTTTTATGTGTGTAACAACTGCCTCAGATACTTCACTAGCTTGAGCCATAATCTCCTAATTAAGGGTATGAAATAGCTGCCCTAAAAGGAAAAACCTTTGTCTAAGGCTTGTGAATTTTTTGAATCATTATTTCCTTAGACTTCTTAGCCACATCTGATTGCGTGTGTGCAATTGCTGCTAGCAATAGGCATAGGTTCTGAAAGCACTTGTCCTCTTAGAAACCAATCAGGGAAGTGATTCTTAAAAACCATAGAGCCTTCTTTTCTACCTTACCCTTATATCCTTTTTTGAGTTTGTTTTGATATCTACCCACTCTATATTAGCAACCATCCACCCATCCAACTCACATAGAGATTCACTATCCTTATTAAGAACCACACCATCCAAAAAACCTTATCAACAACCTACAAGCCCTACCTGCTATTCCATCAATAGGTTATAATAGATCACATACCTATAACTCATGCCCTAGAGTGGAGTTTACCTCTATTAAGATCCTAAAATGTTAGAGGCCACCTCATTATGCTATGGTGTGTATAAAACCTGCATCACCAATATTATTGTATAACTTATAGTAGTTGGTTGAGTTATTATTCCGTAGATATTATTTATGTGATGGATTGAATTTGTAATTATATTGAATGTGATAAGTTGATCATTATTTAAATAAATCATTACTAGTTTATTCTGTAAGAGGTATTTAGTTAAAGATCAATTAACTAATATTATTTGGGAATAATCTGATTTGATTCTTAAAATAAAGTTTTAAAAGATAATTTATTATTTTTTAAGTTAAACCTAGTGGGGTTCTAATATATATTATTGGGAAGACCTTGGATCCATACACTTTGGGTAGTACCTTCTATAGTGCATGGGTGTGTTAAATACATTCATGTCAATCAAGTAATTATAGTTTCCATAATTCCATATGAACATCCTCTTGAACAAGATAAATTTATACCCAAACAACTAGCTATCAAATCTACTAAGGTTAATCTAGCATAAAAGGGTAATCAAAATACAATCCCCTTTAATAGGTGGCCAATACTTGAGAGACCATTACATTAGAGACATACACTAGATTCCATGGAATCCCCATCTTTTATTACACACCATGTGTAGATATCTAGAGCACCTACACATGTTCTTATTACTGCTATTCTAAATAAACCACAAAACACACTAATATGGTTTTTACGAACCCATATTCTTTATATTACTACTTTAAGACCATAGAGTCTTATTTTACATATGCAAAGCATCATATATACTATGTTGTCAAATATTACACATATGCATTCTCCTCGATAACATCACTAGATTATTACACCAACTTGATAGTGGGGAGATATATATGATCACCCTTTGGATGGGATCATAGGATAGCCTTTCCCTATTCAAATATTTCAAAAATACCAAAAAAATCAAAAAGATTCAAAAATCCAAAAACACTTTTGAAATATACATATTTTATTGGATCCTTGGCATCTATGTGTTAGTTTCATGTTGATGGATGGCATATCCATTAGCATATTATTATAAATACCTTAGGTTTATGACTAAGGTATATTACCTATGCATTTGGTTAAAGTGGTTTTAACCACTTGGGTAGATAGGTTAGTTGGTTTGATGGGCCTAGCTATTTTATGCTACCCAATGATTGTTATTTCACCCACCTCATATATTCTTGAGTGGTTCTTTTGTGCTTATTTAATATGATCCTCACGTATTGTTTAGTATGTTGATAATTGATTTCTTCATCTCTTTTTCTAAATCTAATATGGTCTCAGAGCTTATGGTGTAGGAAGCTTGGGAGGGAGCCTATAGAGTGAGAGAGGACATACTTGTTAGGGAGGAGTGTAAAGTTCTTGGTGGAGAGCCATGAGAGGAAGAAAATCAATTTTATTATTTGTGACCATCCAAAAAGTTAAATAAGAATATAAAATAAGGAGAAGGTCTATTAAGACCAAGATATAGGGAGATGAAGTCAAAGGAGAGGCTCTAAGGCTTATTTTTATTTCTTCCCTGCCCCCACATGTTGTATGGCATTGGAAGCCACCATAAGAGAAGATAAAAATTCATTTGTTGATTTTTCTCTTATTTCTTATTGCTACAATTTTATCTTAGTTTAGAGAATCTTCTTGGGTCTGATGACATTTAATTTGGTTGAGAATTACATCCAGAATAAGCCTAAGAAGTTTTGTAGGTAGGCCATTTATTTGTAAATGCATAGGTGTTTTTATATTAGTGGATTTATTTCATGCAAGTATTTATCCTATGTTTTGATCTAGCCAATCAGAAATAAGGTACATTTAATTTAAATTAAAAATTAAAAAAAATCAATTTCTTTTTTAAACTTTAAAAAAATTATATTTTTCATAAATATTTGCTAGGAGGAACACAATTTATTGTGTTGGGAGCAAACCATAACAATTTGCTTAAAAATTTCACCATTTTTTTGATTTTTTATCTAGATGTTGACAAAGAAGGAATTTTTGAAATGTGAGTTTATCTCTCAATTTAATTTTTTTTGTCCATTTTTTTGGTGTTTTTAAATATGGAAAGTTTAAAATTTCCCAAACAGTGTTGAGTTTTTTTGTTAAAAATTGGAGGAATATTCTAGATTATGATTTGAATCCATATACAGGAGGAATTTTATGTAAAATAATTATAGTTTTCATGGTACATTCATTTTTTAGAAAAAATAGGTTAAAATAATTAGTTTACAACACCTATTATTGCCAGATTCACAAAAATTGACAAGCAAAATTTTTAGTTTATGGAGTCACAAGGTTTTGACAATATCTGAGTATTGTGATCTTGATCAAATAGTGTTAGATAAAGAGAAAAATCCTACCACTAATAATGATGACTATGATAAACATCATCGAGAGGCTCTTATGTTGTTAAAACTATTAGTAGTAGATAATCTAATCTCAAAGGTTAGAAATGCGATTGATGCATCAACCTTGTGGACTAATCTTAATTATAAATATTAGGCTTGTAAAGTTAGTAGGATATTGTATTTGAATACTTTGTTATTTTCCACTAAAATGCAATAAGGTGGATTTGTTGTTGATTTTTTTTGTAGATCAAGGACATCAGTGATTAGTTGAAGGTTGTGCAGATTTGATTGCTTTGGTTATGCAAAATCTTCCACCTTCATTTGAGTTATTTATGGAGTCCTTGCACATGATTTATGAGATGTAGACTTTGGAATTTGAAAATTTGTCCACATTGCTATTATAGAAGGAGAGACAAGAAGAGCATGTACTTTTTTTATATCTACTTCTACAGAGAGTGCATTCTTCATCAAGGTAAAGGGTAAATAGTTTGGTAAAGCTAACAATTATTCTATATAACCTTCATAAGTAAGTGGTTCCAATAAGAGATCCAAGTAGAAATGTTTTTACTGGAAGTAACCTTAAGAAATATTACAATAAAAGATAATACGATATGGCTAACCCTATAAAGAAATCTCATCATGAAAATATAGCTAAAGGTGAAGGAGATGAAAGATATCCTTATTTTGCATTCATGGCCTCAAGTATTAATTCTACGATGGATTGAGCTTGGTACTTTGATTCAGGGGCATGTTTCCATTATACATGCCATAAGGAATGGTATGTGGATTTTATTGAAAATAATATTCGTAATGAATCTGTATCTATGGGAGATGGTAGAACTTTCTTTTTGAAAGGGTATGGTAATGTTCAAATAATTGTTAATGGTATTATCTATTCTACATTTCATAATGTTAGGTATGTGCTTTATATGAAAAAAATCTACTTTCCATTGGAGAGATTACTATAAAATTTTATTTTTTTATAAAGTTTAAGGACAACAATGTTTGGTCACTACCAGAGATAACAAGATTATTGTAGGTAGGATTAGTGGGAAAGGCTTGTATAAGCTCACAAATCTATAGAGGGAAAAAGAACGTGCACTTGTAGTGGTTAATAGTACAATTTCATTGTGGCATGAAAGGTATGGACATTTGAATTTTTAGTATTTGAATACATTGAGAAAGACTAAGATGGCTAAGGGGATTCATTATATTTGGGATAGTCATCATGTATCTACTAGATGTTAGTTGGGGAAGGAAGTTATACATTCATTTGATGTTGGTAAAGCTTGGAGAGCTAAGGGAGTATTGGATCTGGTTCATGTGGATTTTCATGGTCTAATGCTGACACCTACTCCTAATGGAGCCTATTTTTTTTATCAGTTGATGATTTCTCTAAGAAAAAGTGGGTATACTTTTTAGTGAAGAAATTTGATTATTCTTATAACTTCACATCTTGTAAAGTTATGGTTGAATAACAAGTATGATTACTAGTGAAATCTCTTTAAATGGATAATGGGGTTGAGTTCACCTCAAAATAGTTTAAGGAGTTTCATGCCACTAAAGGCATACACATATAGTATACTACCCCTTATGCTCTGCAACAAAATAGAGTTGTGGAAAGGAGGAATAGGATGGTGATGGACATGACTCGTTGTATGGTTCAAAGTATAAATGTCTCATATAAGTATTGGGTAGAAGTAATGAATAAAATAGTGTATATCCTCAATATAAGTCATAAAAAATCATTGGATAATATGAGTCCAGAGGAGGTTTAGTCATGTCAAACTCTAGATTTAAGTGATTTTAAAATTTTGGTTGTGTAGCTTTTGAAGTTATTCCTAGTCAAAAGAGAAGTAAATTGGATGAAAAAAGCACAACATACATGTTTATTGGATAATATGAATAGTCTAAGGCCTACTTATTACTTGATGTTTCCACTAAATTTTTTTGGTAGATAGAGATGTCATATTAAATGAACATATGCCATACTTCACAACAACTGGTGCAATTTCAAATATTGAGTCATTGTTTCCTTCTAATGATTTTATTATAAGTTGTAATGTGAAAGTTGAACAGAATTCTAGTTCATCAATGTAATCACATTCTAGGGAGGGAATTATTGTATGTCATTATGAGGTTATATTAGAACAACCAAATAAAACAAAGTGATATTATATTATAATGGATGCACTAAAGGAGGGAAACTTGCCACAAGGTGTGGAAAGAAGAATATTGAGATTAGGAAAGCATCTTGGTAATAGAGGTGATCATGTTAATTTTGCTTAAAACTATAGTTTCATAGGAATTTGAGCCTAATTATTTTTCATAGGCTAAAGGGAATCTTAAGTGGGAATCAACCATGTAATTGGAATATGACTCCTTGTTAAAAAACAAGACTTGGGAGCTAACAGAGCTTCCACTAAGAAATAAATCCATTGGTTGTAAATGGATTTATAAGGTATAGTGTAAGGTAGATGGTTCCTTGGAAAAATATAAATCCATACTTGTTGTAAAAGGTTATGCACAAGAGGAAGGGGTTAACTATGAGGATTGTTTTTCTCCTTCTACTAATATGGTAAATTTTCTATTGATTGTTACTATTGTTTCTCAATTTGGAAGGAAATTACACCAAATGGATATCAAGAGTGCCTTCTTGAATGGTGATCTATAGGAAGAGATCTACATGTCATAACCATATGGGTTTTAGGTACTTGGTAAGTAACATCTTGTCTATAGGTTGATTAAGTGCTTATACGGGCTTAATTAGGCTCCTTGAGCCTGGTATATGAAAAGGTGTAATTCTGAACCAATTCTCTATGTAAAGGTGTTTGGTGATAATATACTAATTCTCATTGTATATGTTTATGATATATCCATAATTGGGAGTAGTGTTAGTCTCATTTAGTATATGAAAGTTGATATTTTTTTTACTGTTGACATGATAGACTTAGGACTACTTAAATACTATTTAAGTGTAGAGTTTTGTCAAGGTAATTATGATATATTCATGTCAAAAAATAAGTATAAAAAATAATTGCTTGAAATTTTTAGAATGATGGATTGTAATCCAACTAACATACCAAATTCATCAAACTCACATACCTATGGAATTTGGAGTTAAAATTTCATTAGACACTACTTCACTACTGGTAAATGAAATAGTGTATCATCAGCTAGTGGGTAGTCTCATATATCTCACTACCACTAGACCAAATATTTGTTTTGTAGTAAATTTTCTATCTCATTTCATATCTAAACCATAGGAAGTACATTTTTTAGCTAAAAAATGGGTATTAAGATATGTCAAAGGTACTCTTAAATTTGGCATACTGTATAAGAAGTCTATAGATTTTGAGCTTTCAAGATATTCTGCCTCTAATTGCGTAAGATCAATAGCTTTAAGAAAATTTACAACAAGATATGTATTCAATCTTGGTTTAGAAGTTTTCTCATGGCAGAGCAAACTTCAAACTATAGTGGCATTATCTTCCATATGAGTATAGTATAAAGCTATGGTAAGTATAGGTTGTGAAACTATGTGGATAAAGAAAATATTGGAAGATATTTAGTTTGATTCATCAAAGTCTACTCCAAATTTTTGTGACAACTAGAGTGTTCTAAATATGGTAAAGAATCTAGTATTCTATGCCAGGACCAAAAACATTGAGGTTCACCATCATTACATTTGATAGTTGGTTATAAATGAAGACATCCGTCTGTTATAATACCCCATTATAGAGTATGCAACTGATATAATGACCAAACCACTTGGTTCGAACAAGTTTATAAAATTTAGGGATAAACTTGGTCTTATTTCTAGTTTAGTCATTAAGGGAGGGTGTTATAATATTATTGTAAATATCTTAAGTTTATGACTAAGGTATATTACCTAAATTGGTTATAATGGTTTTAATCACTTGGGTAAGTAGGTTAGTTAGTTTGAAGAGCCTAATTATTTTACGCTACTTGATGATTGTTGTTTCACCCACCTCCTATATTCTTAGGTGGTTCTTTTGTGTCTATTTAATAAGATCCTCATGTATTGTTTAGTATGCCGGTTAATTTATTTCTTCATCTCTTTTTCTAAATCTAATAATATCAATTACTTATATATACACATGTGTATCACGCTTCTACTTGAGGGTGATACAGGCATACATAGATACATTATCTATTCCTATTTCTAATGTTCATCCTTATCTCGACTCATGTCATATGGACATTGGGGGCATCCACCTCTATGATCACATAGGTTATACCATTATTTTGTATCTTCATCATCATCATGTTTTAAGATCATATATGTAATTACACATGCCTTTATCCATGATCATATCTTTCATAGGGTATTTGATATGATATGCATTTGACATTTTTTGCTAACACATTTTATTCATGGGATACTATGATATGTTTATATTGGTTGCTTATGCTTTCATTTATGCATGTACCTGACTGTATTACCTTGATATTGTATTTCTTATTTGAGAATTTGAATATGCTATTTTTTTCGCATCCCCCATGCCTATGTTTGATTTATTTGACATTTGAATATGTCATTGTTTATTGTATGAAAATTTGAATACATCATTCTTAATTTTGTGGACATTTGTCTAAGTCATGTCCATTTGATTGTATGGCATTTGAATATGCCCCTTGTTTGTGGTCTCTTAGGACCATTGTATGTTGACTTGGTTTTGAGTGCTCTTATTTGCATGCTTGATTTGATTGTTGATATTATAATATTACTATCTATATGTTTCCACAATCTTTATCATGTATCTTAGGCCTTCATGTGATCATATTATCCTATGAACTTCAATGATACTTTTACCTAGACATGTTCTTCTATATGCTACATGGTTTCATTCATAGATTATATAGTTGTCTTGTCATTTTAATGTAAGGTAATTACTAGTTTATATTCTTATCTCACCTCAAATGGGGGCATACCAATGGGGGCATGTCATAAAGACACGTTCTTCACATTTGTCATAGTTTTTGATTTAGTGGGATCATGCTTTAGAAGCATGTTCTCCTTAATTATTCAAAATTTGGTACTTATATCAATTTTTAGATTAGTGGGGGCATGTCATATTGGCATGGCTTTCACACATTCTTATTTTTTAGATTCAGTGAGGGCATGCTTTGGAAGCATGTTCTGCACACTTGTTTAATATTTAGCATCTCCAAATTATAGTGGGGGTATGCTTTGGAAACATGTTATCCACATTAGTACTTATTTTAGTGTTCATATTTCTCCATATATTATGGGGGAATTTTTTGGAAGTATGTTATCCACACTTACATAGTTTTATAATTGTAAAATACATACAATTATATGATTCAAATTCACAATTATGGTAGAATTCTATACATTTGGTACCATTATTATATATAATTTCAACATGATGCATATCTAAGGTGCATATTCTATGTAATGTGTGCCTAATATTAAAAAATTAAAATTAGTTTCATATTTAAAAACTCTTATTAGAATATTACCATATCATGGACTTTTATGCACTAATACCTAGGATGGACTATATTGAGCCAATCTATTGTAGTCTTTTAGACACTTCATTTTAACCACCATTGTTTGTAAACTGTATTTAGAATGACTTTATAAAATCACATGAAATTTTAATTATAAATATCCAATTGGACTTAATTTACCTACACAACTATCATTTTAATCCAAAATCACAATGATACATCCCTAATTAGGGTAATGGATCATCTTGCATCATTTATCTTGTCCAGTGTAGCTTGAATTAAATAATCACTTTGCAAGTTTATTCATAAGATAATTAAGTGAATACATTATTGGCAAAGAAACATTAAAAACTTTAATTTTATTCTAATTTCCAATTAATCACCTTGATTAATTATCCTAATCATTCCTCTAATAGGCATATCCATGGATTTGGAATAAACTATTTTCCATAAATCAAAATTGAATTATTGCCTCACATAGGTGATGTCATAGGGAAAATTTAATGTAAATAAGTGAAGTATAGGAAATGTGGTATTACATGGCCACTTACACACATTATTACTTATCTTACACCTCTCTTACACACTTTTCCCCTCTTACACACTCAAGAGAACAAATGAATACACTTTATTCTAATGTGCCTTTCATACTCCAAAAGGCCCTAAATGGCATATTGTACACAATCCAAAGGTGTAATCATGGATTTGAGGATTAATCCTCAAACCTCCATATTAAGATGATATGAATGGTTCATAGTGATTTGGGAATTTTGTAAATAGAACACTCACACCTCTCATTTCATCTAGCTTTCTAATGTAAACTTGCTCTGCTATACTATTCCAAGAAGCTTCATCATATATATATATATATATATATATATATATATATATATATATCATGCCAAGCCAAATATAAGATCAAGTGTAGACAATAAGAGGTGCTCCAAACATAATAATTCAAGCATCAATGAAGACTTATACAACTAAAATATAAGATTAGCCTCTTTAGACCTATTTTCAAGCACATCTTCAAGGGAGGTAAAAGTGTTGTTTTTTATCTTTCTAATTTGCATTTCTTGTTTTTTAATCACATAGCTCAACCTAGGGATTAGGAATGATAAGTTATATATTTAATATATTTTGTATTTATTCACTAACAATTGACTAACCTCTCTTAGATTATTGATCTATGTAATGACATTAGGATTAGGGAATAAGATCAAGATGGACTAACTTAATTTGGAAATGGGATGAAAGGAAAGAGTTTTGAGGTCATGCCCCAAAACAATGGTCCTCATAGATAATGTTAAAAAAAGTCAAGTGTAAAATTGCTTGAGATACATAATATTCATGAGATCATCTAGCTCTTCTCCATTGCATCCAATTTGTATGCTCCATATCCATAATTTACTATGATGATGAATGTGCCCAACCAATTAGGTTCAAACTTACCTTTATTTTCATAGGTGGAATTGTTATTATTTTAATTTTATTTAAGAACTAGGTCTCCATGTTCAAAGTATTTATGCTTTATATGCTTTTTGTATCTACAACACAACTTATTTTGATAGGTTTGAAGTTTTTTTAAAGTATTTACTCTTTTTTCATCAAGTAGGTCTAATTCTTGCAGTTGAGAAAATCTATATTCTTCATCATTAATGATATTATTCTATGAAATGTGCAAATAGGGTAACTCAATCTTGACAGGGAGAATAACTTCCATACCATAAATAAGGGATTATGATGTGGCTCTTATTGGGGTGTAGGTATTGGCACGATATGCCCAAAGGGTGAGAAATAGCTACAAATTCCAATCATGGACAAAATCATTAATGATATTTTTTAGAATTTGGATCAAGGTTTTGTTGGCTGCTTCAACTTGGCCATTTCTTTGAGGAAAATATGTGGAGGAAAAGTGTTGTGTAGTATAGTATTTGGAACAAATGGATTTGATGTCCTTATTCTTGAAAGATACATCATTATAAAAAATTAGATTAAAGGGAATGTCTAAGTAGAAAATAAGATGGTTGAGGATGAATTTGGATATATCCTTACCTATTATGTAAGTGAGGGGAATAGATTCGACCCACTTAGTAAAGTATTTAGTTGTAGTAAGGATTATTTATGTCTATATAATGAAGTCAAATTGATTTTTCTTAAGAGATCAAGTCCCCAAGTGGAAAATTGTTGTGGTGTAGTGAGAGGATGAAGCGACAAAGCTAGTGAATGGATGATATTGGCATGCTTTTGAAAAGCCACACACTTTTTCACATATGCACACACATCAACTTCCATAGTGGGCCAATAATACCATGTACATAGGATTTTATTAGCAAGGACCATGCCACTAGTGTGTGTAGTGTTGGATTATAAAGAGGATCAGTTTAAACATTAGTCATGAAAACACAAAGAATGCATAAGAACTAACAATCTAATCTAACCTATTCTACGAGGTTTGCTAATGATAATGAAGAATAATTGAAAGAAAATAAATACATATTACGTTCCCAAAAAATTCCACCATCCAAGAGTGGCTCTAAACATGTTTTTCCCCTTGATTTGGTGTTCTTGTTTTTGTCAACAATGGATGCCAATCTCCTTCATTATCTCAAGATCACCATACATAATCTAGGTGCAAGATAATAAATATAATCTATGCATATAAAGTGAAACTAACCTATTGTAAATAAAACACAATAATAAACACAAAGATAGGTTACGAAGACAATCCTACATTATAAGTTTACATAATTTAAGCTTAAAAATGATGTTTTAACACATAAAGTGATGTTGGTCCATAGAGATTGATGCTAGTTACAATAAATCTGATGCTAGTTATAATAAAACTGATGATCGATAAAAATTGATGTTGATTACCTATAAAACCATAGGAAAACACAATGATTACACAAAAAAGGTTGTTAGCCAAAACAAGCATAAAAATAAAATAAGTCTCTGGATCCTATAAGAAAAGAACTAGACAAAGACTTTGCAAGTTTTAAAACCAAGAATAACAACCTACAACTTTCAAGAAAACACAAAAACCAAGTTTTTATATCATGTTATTTCCTACAAAAATACCAATGTTAGTAGGATAGGACCAATGTTGGTTAGGGTAAATTGATTCTAGTCACTGTGTAAATTGGGTAAACTAAAAACATAATACAAAAAAACAATGTAAAAACTCAAATTTTTAAGATGATCAAGCATTCATTAGAAAAAATATGAGTTGCACTTTGGTATCATTGCTATATGAGATGATTTAGGTCCCACCAGGCATGCCATTTGTGATCATAGAAATCCAAGAAGGGAGGTTATTATAGTATTTGTTCAAGTAAACAAAAATCAATTAAAAAAACACTAACACTAAGACTTATAAGTCTAGATCTTAGGGGTGAGCTTAATAAACAAAAGATAAATGAGAACATAACTAAAATGCAAAAGACAATAAACAATTTACCTTCCTTGGGAGATTCAAATGCAATGTTGAGTGGCTTGATCAGTTTGTGCATCAAAGGGTATTTGGAAATGGAGGTTTGTTGGATCCTTCTCTCCTTGGCATCATTAGCTTTGATATGGCTTGGTGTATCTTGGCTCAAGATTTTGGAATTATAACACTATTGATATGAATCTCATGTAACAAAACTTTCATTAGAACTCTGCAATATCTAAGCTTTGAATTCATTTGTGCATGATAAATTTTCATCAAAATAGATTTAAATTCAATAGGCAAGGCATTATATCTATATAAAATGAATCTAACCCCAACCCAAGGTGACTTAAGGTGCAGTTAAGGCTTGAAGTGGGTTCAAACCTAACCTATGTGAGTCAAATATAATCCCAATAGAGTTAATAGTTATCAATTAATCATGATTTTTAATGAATAGGCATGGGTCTCCAAAATGATATATTTTAGGATATTTCCAAAGAGCTTGAAAACTCAAAAAGGTCATCATGAAAGGCTAGGATATTTGAATATTTGTATTTCCTTTTTTAGTTATTCATTAATTATACACAGATAATTCAACTAGGAAATTAATTTGGTTTAGCTTTTTAATTAATTTTGATTAGCCATTTAGCTCTTTCAAGATTTGATTTTTGTTCATGTGCCCCACTTAATAGGTCTTTAAGCCAAATTGACTATCGTGATGCTGCAAGGTTCTTAGGGATGAATCTATGAGAGGTTATTATTAAATATGATAGGATATCCCAATTAGGGATGTCTCAATGTGATTTTGAGCTTTAATGAATGATGCATAAGCAAATTTGGGATGTTTAATGATTATTTGGCTTAATTTTTAATAGTTGGTAGGAATTGGTTTGAAGTCTGGTCAAAAACTAGTAGTGGCCATTTTTAGATGTCTGTAGTTTTCACAACTACTCTAGTTCAAAGTTTGTCCATTTAGGACCCATGTTGATAGTCTAAGGATTTTTCATGGGCTTGAGGTTGATGAGTCAATACTTTTGGTTATCAAACTTGGGTTTCTTTATTTGGAATGTGGCATCTAAAGTATTAAATGCTCTTTCCAATGGAAATCATCCCCTTTGATATCTAATTCCCATGAATATTAAGGATCTTGACTTTATATTACTTAGTTTCAGGGTTGTCTCTATCTACATCATTGATGATATAGGTTTCAAATACCCCCATGTTGTTAGGAAATTGGATGATATGTTGGTAATCCTTAAAGACCTAAAAAATTGTCAAATTGTTAAGGATAAAAGGACAAATGATAATCTCCATAGAGAATCTTTGTAACTCAGTGTCTTATAAGAGGGTTAAGTTTATTTTTGTAGATGCTAATGAGTTAATAACTTGGTTTTATTCCATAGGGATTAGGATGAAATTAAATGCACTAAACATTTTGATTAAGACCTAAGCCCTATGCTTATAACTTTTGAGGTATGATAGCTTTCATTGAAATTTATAATTGATCTAGTTGACCACCAGTTCAAAGTCATTAAATACTCTTAATTCATTTGCATTGTGTTTTAATGTGATTTTTCATCTTAGGATTAGTGCTTCATAATCTATTAGATTGTTTTTTTAGGGGAACTACAACCTATATGATGTTAAGTGCTTCCTCCCAAGGATTTATTAGAAAAATACCATCCCCACTACCTTGTTTGGAATGGGACCCATCTACATAAAAAGATAATAGGCATAAAAAATTCATGTGATTGTCAGCTATATCTTTGGCTAGTTTCATACTTAACATATATATTTATAAGTCTAAGGATGCTAAGTTTACTTTCTCATTGATTGCATTTTACTCAGTTATCATGTGTTTTATACAGGGCTCTTTGTCCACTATGATTTAATTGGCTAACCCTCTCCAAGGTAGCCATATGTGTCCATGTACTTGTTTAGGTATTTAGACCAATTTCTATTAGTGATCATGATATAGGCCTTGATAATATCTACCTCTTAGATGTATATGAAGTGTTGAATCCTAGGCTCAAATTCTAGTTATATGTGGACATTCAAAAGTGTGCCCATCACTTTGACCTCAAATTTGTCTAGTTGAACCAGTACCTTATT
This sequence comes from Torreya grandis, assembly GCA_037957365.1. NCBI lineage: Eukaryota > Viridiplantae > Streptophyta > Pinopsida > Cupressales > Taxaceae > Torreya > Torreya grandis. The sequence goes on from JARHVA010001713.1 coordinate 2,299,385, forward strand.
TGATTTGATATAGATCAACCCTAGCTTCTCTTAGATGCCTATTTGCATTACGTTGGCTTAGGATCCCTAATCCACTAGGCAATTATGCAAGTTTTTCCCAAATAATCTAATGGTCAAGAGGAAGAAATGAAATTCCATGTTATTCTTGTGAATGATCATAGTGGTATGGGATACTTTTGGTTTCACACGGGCTGGTTGAGTTAGCTTCTCACTCGGTGACTTAGCAAAATGTCATGTTGCTTAACGATATAAACAAGTTCATGAAGCATGATGCTCAATTTGATCTTTTTCATGTCCTATAATATATTATAACCTCCTTTACATTAGACTTGTGGGCCTTCCATGAGAGCTTTAAGTTATTGAGGCCTTGGGGCTAGGGGGTTATTCTTAGCACTTTGGTTTGGTGGGGTCACACTATTATTTGAGGGAGTTGAGGTAGTGAAGGGTTATTATGGTTGTTTGTTCCTATGGGCATAGTTGCTCTTTTAGAACTATTGACATGCATGCACCTCACTAAGACCCTCTTTTGGCTCATTTTTTCTTGTCTATGGGATTCGATGGTTTCTAACACCATAGTAGTGTTATGGGATTTACCCACATTGGATGATTATGTGTGATTTGGGAATACCTAATACTCTTCCATTTCCATTTAGAAGATCTCAAAGGCACAATATAACTTTGGACAATCAAGTTCTCCATGGTCAGTTGTGCTATGCACTCAACACTGGTTAAGTAGGTTTATTTCAAAGATATTAACTTATGGTAACCTATTAGATAAGGGTTCCATCATATTTTGGGGATTTTTAGTTATAGTTTGGTATTTGATATGTGAATTTATGTTTATAACTCTCCAAATTAGAGTTGATCATCTCCCTATTATTCACTCCAATCTAGTCCCTCTCATGAGAAACCCATGAGATTGGGCATTCCTTAAAAATGGGAAGGTGGAGATAACTATTGACTTTCATCCTCCATTTTAGGACTGATATGAGATTAGCCCAGGGAAAAAATATGAGTATTGTACTTCATAAATGGAGTCTTCATGAATAGTATCTATGAGATGCACTATCACCACCGAAGGTTCAATCCAATGTCTTACACAATGGTCAAAGATTTTTATAATAATATGAGTGTTAGGTTTATTATTTGTAAACACAATGGGAAAGGAGATTTCAATTCCACAAAAAAAACACAAAAGAGAGGGAAGGGTAAGGTAAAAGGGGGCCTTCAGGTCTAAATTAACTCAATGTGTTAGTCATTGAACCAAGTGACTCTACCACAATTACACCACTATAGACTAAGTTTCACTAGAGTTATACATCCAAGGATATACAATGGGATGAGTATGAGGGAATTGGGAGTATGCCTTTAATGTCAGTTATCACTAACAATGAGTACTAGGGGTTTATTATTGAAAACACATAAACACCATATGAGAATTTGTAGCTTGGCACATAAATTATCATAACTACCAAAGGGGGGAACAAAAAAACTCACACAAAGATTATAATATCTAAGCACATCATAAACATAGAATGCATAAATCATTAAAGCATTAATCTAATTAACCTAACATTAATGACCATTCAAACATGAAGATGAAATAAAATTGAAGCATAGGAGAGAGTATTTTGTATAAAATAGAGATTATATTCATTAAAGAGTAAAATTTTGTTACAATGATCGATTTGGGCTGATTTTATAGTCTAGAGTGATGAAGGAAACACATGTGACATCCTGGTAATAATTCAACAACACTTTCATGTAATTTTTTTCAATGCTATAATATAATATGAATATTCCTTAAATAGATAAGGATTGGGGATCACCTCTAAAAATCATAAGGATCCCATCTTGGGCCATTATGGCTACTCATTATAGTTATAACTATATTTCAAAATTTGAACAAAACAATCCCTACAAACCCATAATAGATCTACGATGGACTATTTAATTGACATGAGGAGGTGGCTAAGAAGGTCTAGCTCCTAACTAATTTAATTTGGAACTCTTATCTTCTAACATGGCTTCCATGAGGTCAAACTCCTTGTCTAACTTGGCCAAGTTCATTAGGGGATCCTTAAATATTACCTAAACCTAAGTTACCAATATTTGGGAGGTTTAGAAGGGTTCTTCCATTGATTCTTGGACTTTAGAGACCTGATCAATGCTCATCATGGATTGAGTTGAAAAATTAAGCACCATTTGGGCTCCTTCCTAGTTTTCTTTGGCCACTCTCTCCCTCATAACTTGGTTGAATTGACCTAGGTGGAATATGAATTCCCCTTGGTCAAACAAGGTGCTATTCAATAATAATAGCATGAAGATATTAACTTATTTAAAGTAGGCCAATATATATTTATTACCCTCTTCCAAGGTTCCTATTGTAGTACGAGCCAAGGCTAACCACTCCTCCAATATAGCTCTCATATTCCTAGCATATGTTTAGTATAACCCCAAGTCTGAGGTCAACATAAGTTTAAGCTCAAAGAACATTTCCTTGTTGAACACCACTTGAAACTTATAACATTTCCCATCATCTCTGTAATCTTCTCCATGTAGGCCTGAGTCCTCTGGATAAGTGCACTAGTCTCAATTGCATTCTCCACTACTTTCCAAAGGATTAAGAAAAGTAGTAGGAGGGTATAATTGGCCTACCTAATTAGTCTGACTGTAAAAGTACTCTTCACTTAGGCTTAAAAAGTGTGGTCTTAGATCTACATGTCCTCAAGGATATTCTCAAACATATCATGGGTAGCTCAAAAGATGAACAATAGGTCCTTGGCCATTCTTTCCTCCTTGGTAAAAGTCCTTACCTTAGTGAGGGAGAATAGATCTTGATGGGTCTATCATATCACTGGGTTCCCTTCCTAGATAAACTTATACATGAACATTTTCTTCATACTCTCAGAGGCTTGATCAAAACTCCACTACACATCTAGGTCACCCTAGATAGCATCTACAATGCATGTGACCCTGAGACCATCTTGTGGGTTATGGAGGGTGTAGTAGGGGTGGTTTAAATGGCAGTGAAGGGTGAAGGATGAGGTGGAGGGGAGATGGAAGAAGTGGAAGGAGTGAAATATGAAAGAAGTGGAGGCATGGGAGTGAAATGAGGGAGAATGAAAGGGGAGGCCCAAGGGAACATTTGTGCCCACCAATATTCTTGAGTCAAGTTCACCTAAGGAGTAATTACCCCCAAGAACAAGTCATGGAATAAATAGAAGAGAAAGGCTAGTTGAAGGTGAGTCTCATGGAGCCTTAGATAATGGAGAGAGGGGGTTGATGAAATAGACACTAAGATGATTTTTTTGGGGATAGAGGAGCTATTGAGGCCTATGCAAGAGGTGGATTTGGAGTAGAAGGCCTTCAGATTAGAGTTGGAGTGTGGGTCACTTTTAGTTTATTTTTTGGCCTCTTTCTTAGGTCAGATTTCGATGTTATAGTGGATGATCCAAGTAGGATAATAGGGGCCACAAGGGGATAATAGTAGAGGACTCAAAGCTACTAAGGGGAACACAAGACTATCTGAAGTAGGCATAAAGAGGGTCCTTGCTACAATTGGTATGATCCCAAAGGTTGTATTCATGCCTATTACGAAAGACATACCCAAGGGAGGCACCAAGAGGATTCTAGGTTATAATATGGGAGGATCAAAAGGGAATAAGGAAGTAAGGATGCTTAAAAGGACTAAAGACAAAGGTACTTAGGAAAAATATGGAGGGGGAGCAATGAAAAATATTAAAGGCACTACTTGGGAAACCTATTAGGGTGGATCAAAATAATTGGGCATCAAAATTGGGAGTTGGAAAGTGGTAGGAGTGAGGGATGGAAGGGAAATAAGAGGATATGGAGGAATGAATAGGGGAACCTATATGGGTGCCTCACTTTAGGATTGATATTGGCCTTCCATCCACATCAAATATTAGGGCCTATGGTACTAGTGGTTAAGTGGGATGCACTTGGGATACCTGGCATCATGTAGTTTAGTGTTAGCTCTACCACAACTTGGTTACTAGATATACTAAATGAGGTAAAGGAGGAGCCAAGGCATGACGAGTAGTTAGAGGATGCATAGGTGGAGTTAAGGCATGATGGATTGGATCTATTGGTAGAAGTAAATATGAATTTCAAACTTGAGGGGGAGAAGGTGATGAGATTTCCTATAGGATCCTCCCAGAGATGGTGAAAGTTATTACACTTGGGTCCTTCATGAATTAAGTAGGATTAGGAGGAGGCATGGAGGGGATTTATTGAGCCTTATTTCCATTCTTCTTCTTGGTTTCTATCTAAGATAACACCTCCTAGTGATTGACATATTTTAAATAGAGATCATCATCATCTTTAGCCTGATGGTCATAGTTGATATTGAGGTAGGTTGAGTTCTATGCCAAATAAGCTTGGATTACCCCTTTAGGTTCCCATTACTATACCTTTCACTTTGAAAGGGTGAAAGAGTTTTCTTAGCTTCCATATTATAAATAGATAGGTAGGTATTGTACATGTGGTGTCATATGGAGATCAAGATCTACAAGCATGCATTCTATTGATGTTGTACACAAAACTTGAAGATGTCTTCCACCAGTTGATAGGTTATCTCCTATTTTATTAGGTATTTAGGGACATAATATGGTAGGTAGAGGGGGTCCTTAAGGAAACCCATGATCTAGATCATAGTGTCATCTTTGTATAACCAATATTCCCTAATGGTTGTAAGATAACCTTGGCTTGCCTTTGAGAGCTAAGGCATTAAAGCTTCACTAATGGCCTGGTAGACCACCAGGTAAAATTGATCACAAATATCCTAGATGTGATGGTGAAAATGGTGGATATAGAGTTTCTAAAAGACCATGTGGACTACCAAGCCCTTGGGAACCCATGCTAAAAAGTCTAAAGGTTTGAAAGAGAGCATCTAATAGATCATATTTAGTAGGTAGCTCATCATGTAGAAGTTGCCTCTAGGTTGGGAATCTATGATAGCATGGGCCAACTTGAATTTTATCAATCCCCCTATATTTGAGATGTTAAAGTGTGTCAAGATCATGTGTAGGAGAGGCACCCATAACTTATTGATGTGTTGATAGTACTAGCCCCCAAATATCTAGTTTAGTAGGATCATGCATACCTAGACCTCCTCTTAAAAGGTGCAGATGGGGTAGGATTTGATATTATCCTTGTTAACCCATTTATATTTAGATGTTTTAGCCCAATTATAGAGGATATCATATATCTATTAAGTCCCCATCCAGACTATTATTTCCACTACATCATAAGAAAAAGTGAAGTCTAGGAAGGAATAGTATGACTTGGGTATTCCTAGATATATTAGTAATCTGGTGTTGAGAGTTGGGTGAGCATACCCAATCATTGAACGCTTCTTGCACATATATGTCTTTGTGTAAGATGTCTCTTAGTAGGTCAGTTTAGGTAAATGCCTTTGGTTTGGTAATGGATCTATGGAATCCATACTTATTATATGACCTAATGGCATCCTCATACTCAGCTTTCTAGTCATGATATTTAATAGAATCCTTAGGGACAAACTCAATCACTTTTAATATATCATTGTAGTTTTTATACTTAGTCAAAATAGTGGGGCAGGTGGTGTTCTAGTACTCAAGTTCAGCCTTTGGATTTAAGGATGATGCAACCATTGGAGTGGGATGGGGACAATTAGGAAGCTTTGAGTGTAGAAGGCAAGGGATATAAGGGCTTTTTGGAAATTTAAAATCGAGGAGTTAGATAGTTATTCAAAATTAGTAATGGTAACCATTAGAAAAAATTTCTTAGGTATTTATGAGTGTATGCATACATCTCCCTGTATTAGTGGCATTTGGTAGCTTACTTGCTATGAATTTGAATTTAAATTAGTAGCTAGATTTTCTCTCTTTATTTATTAATCTATAATTTAATTTGGATCCCATGATACTCTATCATCAATAAAATATAATAATGGTGATGGGATGTTTTAGAACTATCTAATTAGGTCTAACTTCTTATTCTGTTAATGCCTAGCACATGGTAGGGACATGATCACATCTCTTAGAGGATTTTTAACTATCTCCTAATTTTTTACAAGTGTCATTTGCTCATTAATCTTCTTAATAATGGTTGACACTTAGGCATGAATTTATACTCCACATCATTCCCCTAGGCTGGTTGATGTGTCATCTAAGGACATGTGGCACATATTGATTGGATCTCTAGTTTTATCCATACTTTATTCATGTCTTCCTAGGGTGTTAGGTGGTTGCTAGTTCATTTTCCATACTAGGTGATGTGACATCTTAACATTCAGATAAGATCTCCTAGGCTCTGACATCTTTGATGGTTCTAGAGGACTAGCCACTTTGACTCATAGCGATATGGTACCTTCTTATTCAGTTAGGCTCTCTTGAGTTCTAACATCTCTAACAAGTTTGGGGGATTATCCACTTTGACTCATGGTAATGTGGTGCCTTCTCATCCAGTTTAGATCTTTTGGGATCTAACATCTTTGATAGGTTTAGGGGACTAATCACTCTGACTCATGGTGATGTGGTACCTTTTCATTTGGTTGGGATCTCCCAGGCTCTAACAACTCTAAAAATTTTAGGGGATTGGCTACTCTAACTCATGGCAATATGGCACCTTCACATTTAGTCAAGATTTATCATACTCTAATAACTCTAATGGGTCTAGGAGACTAGCCGCTCTAACTCATGGTGATGTGTAACTTTCTCATTCAACTGGGCTCTCCCAGGCTCTAACATCTCTAAAAAGTCTAGGGGATTGGTCACTCTAAGTCATGGTGATGTGAAACCTTCACATTTAGTTGGGATATCCCAGGCTCTAACATATCTAATGGGTCTAGGGGATCGGTCACTCTAACTCATAGTGATAGAACACCATATCATTTGGATAGGATATCTTAGGTTCTAACATATCTGATGGGTTTGGAGGAATGGTCAATTTGAATCATGATGACATATAACCTTCTCATTTAGTCAGGCTCTCTCAAGCTTTGACATATTTATTAGGTCTGAGGAACTACACACTCTAACTCATGGTAACGTGACACCTCATTTTATCAGACTCTCCCAAGCTCTAACATCTCTGACAGGTCTGAGGGACTGGCTGATTTGACTCATGGAAACATGGTGCCTTCTCATTTAATTAGGCTTTCTTAGGCTTTGACATCTTTGATAGGTGTAGGGTACTAACCACTCTAACTCATGGTGATGTAGTGCCTTCTCATTCGATCAGGCTCTGTGAAATTCATAAAATAACTAAGTAATAAAAATAAAGGGATGTGATACATTAAGACTTACTTGATCGATATAGAGATCTCAATTTTTGATGGAGGGTAATGGGTCCATTATTCTGGGAAGAGAACTAAACTTTGGGAAATTCAATCAAAAATCAACCTACAATGTTAGTATCATGATTTACAAAAATAGCATTCCTTACTCCTAAAGAGAAATAAAAGAGGTGTGTTATTATTTGGAGAAATTAGAATGATGTATATTCCAAATATTTGAGTAGGTGTCACTGACAGGAACAAAATAATAAATCCTAAATTTGTGGTTCATAAGATTTTATAGGGGTCCCCCATTTTGAATAAGAGGGGGTGCATTGGCCACAACACTACCTTTATAACCCAAGGAAGTCATTATTGATTTTTTATACCATTCATTGAATGACATCCATCTCATGATTTGTGGACTCCCAAGGTATGGTTTGGATGTTTTTCTCTATTGCCAACATCACCTAGTGTTGCAACTAAGGATTTATTTCATGGTTAATTGGGTTAAAGAAACCTAAGTGTTGGTTTGGTGCAACATGACTTAGTGGGAGTTGATTTTTTATAGGGAGTAGCTAAGGCTTGGGGATATTTTTATTAGCATTGGGAAAGAGGCTCAACATGGGAATTTATGAAAACACAATAGGATTGGGAGCCGTCATCTGACCTTTTAGGTTTATATACCTATCTACTTTGATGTCCCCTTCATAGGGTAGGGGTAAGTCCATTAGTGCTAGGTCTTGCCTCAGGTACATATTAATCTAAGGATCCAATGCATTTTTATACATTTCAAGTGTTATTTGGGGGTTGGTTAGTATATCATAGTAACTAAACTATACATATTTTGAAATCTAACATTAAAATTACTAATAGGATCATTGGGTTCCTATTGATTACAGGTGAATTATTGGTAAAGGACACTAGGGTTGATCACTCACCCAAATTGGGTGAGGAAGTTAGTACTAAAATAGTCCTAGCTAGGGATCAAGTTCTTAGGGAGGTTGAGGAAACAATCATAGGCTAAGTCGATCAATGTGAAGTAGAAAAGCCTACACACCATATCCTCATGTCCTACATTCAAAATTATTAAGGTGGTCTTGTAAGAGGTCACATTTTCTTTGGAACATCATCTTATATTGGGATTGAAATGGGGAAAATACCTTTCAAGGTTTATGGGTAAATTGTGGACAACTCTGTGAATGCTAATGGTTGACTTAGCTAACTAGGGTACTAGAAAAGCCATTTTGGGTGTTTTATTTTGGGGAGATTGAGAGGATGAGATAGTGGGGACTACTACAGGTCTGAGTATAGGTTTATCGAGCTTGGGTATCCTATGGAATTGTAAGGGTGAAATCACTAGCTGGCCATGATGAGACCTAGCTCTAGTTATGGGTGAATTTGACTCAGGATGTTTCATAGATAAGCAATAGTTAACATGTTACCATCAACAAACATAATCTCCAATAAGCTAACACTCAATACATAATTTTTTAATGGCCCTCCTTATAGAAATGACTATTGTGTGTGTTTAACTTGCAATAGCTGAGGGAACATAAAGGAGTGGAAACAAGATTCAATCAATATAATTATTATTTCAAAGCCTAGAATCTTAATAGCAAGTATTCTTAAAAATAAATGACCCTCATTCTAGTGTTAGTTTTTGTTCAATCCAATATCTTTCTCCAAAAGTATTCATGCAATTGGGTATTTTCAAAGAGAACCTAGGGCATAGTTGTAAGTTTTTGGATTTACTATGGAGCCTACATGGAATAGTATCCAAGAGATACAGTGTCACCACCAAAGATTCAATACTGGTTATTGAGTTGTAAGTTAATTATGTGGTTCTTCATTGTCCCATTTACTATAATAAAGGGAAGGTAGTTCTAGTTCTAAAATAAACACAAAATGGGAGGGAAGAGTAAGGTAGGGAAGAATCTTTCTAGGTAATAATGAGATTAATGTTTCAACAACTAAATCCAATGCCTTTTCCATAGTTATACCATTATGTACTAAGTTTCACCAAAGGTTTTAATTCCAAAGTACACAATAGGAAGAGTCTGGGGAAATAGGGAAGAATTCATAATTTGTGAACCCCTCACCAAGTGTTAGTCTTTAGAATCCCATAGTAGATAACGCAAAAACTTCCAAGTTAACATGTAGACTAACATAGATTATAAATATTTTAAGGAAAATGAAAAGGGTTGGTAAAGAGGTTATAATATACAAGCATATTATAACCATTACATTCATTATGTGATAAAGGATTAGTTTAGTTATATTAACATTAACATTCATTCAAAAATGGAGATGATAAACACTTTGATATATAGATCATGCATTTTTCAAAAAGCTAAAAAATTAATTATTTAAAAAGCAAGTTTTATTACAATAATATTGATCATGGCCAACTTTTCATAATCTAAAAGAGTAAAGGAGAAATCAAGTGAAATCATCGCTTAATTTTGACAACACTTTAGAGCTAAGAATGACTGACCTTAAAGACATAATGTAGTTACATACTTATATATGAGGATGGGGGCTTACCTCCAAGTATCACAAGAGTCCCATCTTGGGCCATGATGGACACTTTTAGTTGTTACAATTTCATAATTCATAAAAAAGAGGAAATTTCCTTCACTTGCTTCAAATTTATCTATAGGGGACCACTTAACCAATATGTGGACGTGGTAAAAATGTGTTGGCTCCCAAGTACTTGGTCTTTACTTCCTTGGCCTCCAATGATACTTCCTTGAGGTTGAATTACCAGTCTAGCTTGGCAAGTTTCATCAAAATATCTCTAAAAATAGTCTCTAACTAGGATACAAGCCTTTGGTAAACCTAGAGGGGAACCTCCATATCCACCTTGACTTTTGACAACTAGATAATACTCATCAAGGACTAATTTGAGAGCTCAAATACTACTTGAGGTCCATTTTTATTCATCTTGGCCATTTTCTTCCTCATAACTTAGTCAAATTTTCTTAGGTGGACCCCAAATTCACCCATGTCTAGAAAAGTGCCATATGAGTGAAATAACACCAAGATATTGACCTCATTGTATTATGCCAATATATTTTTATTACTGTATTCTAAGGAGTCTATCATAGTTTGGGCTAAACCCAAACATTATTCCATTGTGGCCCTTATACTCCCAATTTTTGTTTGGTATAAACTCAATTATAAAGTGGGCATTAAATTCAACTCTACGAACATACCCTTGTGTAAGATGACCACCAACTTCTTACATTTTCTCTCAATAAGATCAATTCTCTTCAAGTAGGCCTAGGTCCATTGAATGAGCACTCAACCTTCTATTAAAGTCTCCACCACCTTTCTTAGGGATGTTAATAGCTCTAGAAGGGCATCCTTGACATGTCTAATTAACTCAATGGGGAAGGATCTCTTCACTTGTGATTTAAATGATTGAACTATATTTTGCATGTCTTCTAACAACTTCTTTGACAAGTCATGGGTAACCCATAGTGCTTAGAGAGGATCTCCAACCACCTTGTCCTCTTGTATGGAAGTCCTCACCTTAGTGAGGGAGAAAAAATATAATTGGTCTGCCAGACCATAGGGTTTCCCTTTTTCATGATAATTATTTGCATACTCCCTATGGTGTGATCAAAATCTCACTACACATCTTGATTGCCTTGAATCATCATTTATATCACCTATAACACTATTACCATTCCATGGGCTTAGGAATGTATTGGTGGGGTAGTAGAGATGGTAGTGATAGGTGGAGCATGAGGTGGAGGGGCTATAGAGGAAACAAAAGGTGTGAATGAAGAAATCAATGGAAGAGAATGAGGCACAGGGATGTAGGGATGCAAGATGAATGGGTAGGCCCATGGGAGCAATTTTGCTTCCCACTAACCTTAGGTCATGCCAACTTGAGGGGTGTTAAACAAAATGTAAGAGGTTGGATAATTAAATCCAAATCTTTAGATGCCATGGGTGATGGAAAAGGTAGGATAGGGAGTAATGCGATGATCCATTAGGTTCAGTGTTGAGGGAATAGTAAAAAATAATATAGGAGGTGTAATTGGAGAAGTAGGTATCTATTTTGAAGGTTGAACATGAGTTTCCTTAAACTTTTTCCTTGGTATTTTATCTAGGTCAATTTTGGAGGATACAATGGAGGGAACAAAGGTAAAAGAGGTTTTGAGAGCTGATTGAGGTAGTTATTGAGGCACTAAAGGAGTCACCAAGATGGCTTATGAAATCTAAGATGTGTACATGGGTGGACTCACTCTTGGACATTTAAACCTAAGGAATGACTATCAGGGGCATTAGGGAAGTCCCAAGTTGGGGAATGGATGATGAAAATTTAAAAAAATAAATGAGGACACTATGCATAGCTAAGGCCAAAGGTATTTGAGTGAATAGTGGAAGAGGAGAAATAGGGAAGAGTCAAAGATTTATCTAAGTAAACTATTAAGGGAACATGAAGCTAGGTGGTACTATGAGAGGATACTAGAGAATAGGGGAGGGAATTGTACTGATGCCTATTGTTGTTTATGTCTTAAGCTCACTTCTAGGTTGTCATTGATGTTGAACCTCAAATTTAATGTTTCCTAGGGTAAATTTATTTGGGATTGATCTTCCTATTGTCAAGTCACCTAGGTATGAACTACTTGGGGTTGAGTTGGATAAGTGACTATACGTGGAGGAGGTGGAACCATGAGGTGTGTAGGAGGAGCTTAAGGAGGATAAGGCATTGGTATCCCTATAGAATTATTCAAGAAATCTAGAGATGAGTCACCTTGACATCTTCTATTGATTGGGTGGATGTAGAGGGAGTAATAGTTAGCCCAAGATAAATATTCTTACCCTTATTATTTATATAAGCCTCAATTTGAGTTAGTACCTCTTGGTCATCTACCACATTAAGGTGAAACTTGTCATCCTCTTTAGGTTGGTGATCAAAATTAACATTGAGGTGAGCTGAGTATCTCACCAAGTAGGGTTTGAATGCCCCATAGGTCCTAATCTCATGGGTCATCTCTCCCTAGGGTAAAATAGTCTCACCAAACTACCATATTCTATAAAGGAATGAAGGCCTTATATACATGGTACCAAATGGTGATTAGGAGAGGTAGGTAGGCCTTCTACTGGTGATTGACATAGAAGATGAAGGTGCCCTCCACTAAATGGTTTATGATCTCCTATTTTTACACATGGTCTAGGATGTAGTAGGGTAAGTAGAGAGATGATTTGAGAATGCCCATGACTTGAATCATAATATCCTCCTGGGAATACCATTTGTCATCGAAGGAAACAAGGGAGTCCCTAATTTACATAGATAAATGGGGCATAAGGGCCTTGTTTATTGTGTTATACACCACTAGGTTTAAGCACTCACATATACCCTAGATGTGGTTCCTATATTGATGAATATATAGATTATAGAAGATAATGTGGATCACTAAGCCTCTAGTAACCCACACAGGGAAAGAAAATGGCTTGAAGGTGAGCATCCTACAGACTACATCTATGAGGTAACTCATCATTTAGAAATCCTTTCCTACTTGGGAATTTGATATGGCCTTGACCATGATGAATTTAACCACCCCTCCCAAGTAATGAACTTAGGGGTTGTCTAGAATCATATGGAGTAAGGGTAACCATGATATGTTGACATGTAAGCAGTCTAGGGCTCTAAATAATTGGTTCATCAAAATCATTCTAACATAGATCCCCTCCTTAAAGGTTTAGGCCATGTATGCATTGGTGTCTTTCTTATTTACCCATGTGGTATTTGGGCTCTTAATCAATTCCCTCAATATGCCATGGTTAAGTTAAGAATCATTTTAGGCCTTCACCACATCCACGTTGTATGTGAAGGTAAACTCTAGGAGATTGTAATATGCCTTGAAGTTGGCCCCAGAGATGTATATGATCTGATTTATGGAAGTGGCTAAGAAAACCATGTCATGAATGCCATTTTTCACCTACGTATCTGTCATAAGCAACTTTCCAAATAAGTCACCACATGGGAACACTTCTAGCTTGGCCATAACCCTATACAGACCACACTTCTCATACACCTATAGGGCATCCTCAAACTTTATTTCTTCCTCATTTTCACTATTGAAGTCCTTGGGTACTTGGTTAATAACCTTGAATATTTTATTATAGTTCTTGAACTAAGTTAAGCTTTCCAAGAAGATCATATCATGGTACTTAGGCTCAACATTAGTATTTAAAGATGAGTTAGCTATGTCAGTATAAAAGCATTTCAATTGAGGGAAAATAAAGACATAGGGTACTTGGTGGGAGTAGAAAGCTAGGAGTTGATTTATGGGAGTTTGAGAGTGATAAACATTAAAGATTTTCCTTAGGGCACTTATAAAAAGTAACCTTCACCCTTCTAAATTAATGTCATTTGGTGGCTCATTCATTATGGATTCAATAATGAGTTAGTTGCTTAATCTTCTCCTTTATTTCCCAATTTGGAGTTAAATTTAGAGCTCATGATTATGAACCACTTGGAAGATCTAATGAGGGTGATGTGACATTTTAAATTATCCAATTAGGGTCTAGTTTCCCACTTCATTGATTTTTGGAGTGTGGTAGGCACATGACTACCTCATCTTTAAATCTTCCTAGGTAGCTCCCACTTCATGCCATGTGACATATACTTATTGGCTTCTATGGCATCATTTGACACTTAGGAATGGCCTAGAATTTCAATATTATACCTTTGATGTTGATGAGATACTAATGGGGATTCATGGATTCCTCTGATTATCCCCTATGATTCTACCTTTACTTCATTCTGGCCATCTTGGGGATTTTAGGGGCCCACCTAATAATATGCATAGTTATGCTACACGATGTGCTATGATATGTTAGGTTCTCCTAGGCTCTAACATCTCTATTAGATCAGGGAGATTCACTACTATAAAAATAAAATACATGGAACTCCCTCATTACATTGAGCTATCTTAGGATCCGACATCTCTATCAAGACCAAGAGATTGATGCATCTAACATAAGGGAGAAATCATTGGTCAGATTTAGGCACCCTTAACCTTCAGGGCATGTGGCATTATTTCATTTGGTCAATCTCTCCTAGGCTCTAACATATCTTTTGTGACTAAGAGATTGACCATTATACCTCTGGTTATCATGACACTCCTTATTTGGGTCAGGCTCTCTCAAGATCTGACATCTTTGTCAAGTTTGGGAGACTAGCCATTCTAACTTTAGAATAGGTTGATTATCTAGAGTGTTGATAGCTTCTAGTCATAGGATATGTGGTGCTTTATCATTATGTCAAGATCTCTTAGGCTCTGACATATTTGTCAAGACTAGGATATTGACGTGTTTGACAAAAGGGTGTATGGATTCTTCTGATTGGCCATGTTTTGACATCACTAATAGATACCCATGAGGTGTCCCTTCATTTCATCATTTACCTCTCCAAAAACCCATGAAAATTACTAAGTGAAAAAAATTAAAAAAGTAGGACCAATTAAATGCTCATGTAGTTGTTAGCTAGGCTCCCAAGGGCCACATAGGTCTCTGGGGCCTGATACTCTAGGAAGGGATTGAGGCTCCAAAAAAATTTCAAGTAAGAGTAAGCCAAAAAATTTAGCACATTAAATTTATTAATTAAGACAAAGTCTAACTTATTAGTGGAGTATTATCAAGACTTAGTGTGGTTATTCTTAGAAATCCATAAGGTTCCCATCTTGGTTCAATCAATGATTAAAAATGCACCGCATGCTTTGGGAAAACCAAGGTGACACATTTTAAATAATTACCTTTGGGGACACATCAAAATGAGATGATGGGTTTTTGAACTCTAAATCACATTTTTTTAAAGAGGGGTCCCCCATTTTTGAGAAAAGGGGGTGTGTTGGCCATAACAATGAAGAATAATAAAACCAAATTCATAAATATAAGAGTTAAGGACTAATTTAAATTATGACTGAGCAATGAAAAAGACATAATACTTCCAAATTTTCAAAATAAAACCATCTTACAATGTAATCAAGGTACGCAGATATAACTATTATTGTTAATATTGATGGGGTCTAATGTCAACATCTCAAGTTTGATATGAACAATTGGGAGATAATTTATATCACCACATTTTTTTAATAGTTGGGCCATAATGCATATGAATTAACATACTCTCTATTAATTCTATAATATCATGGGTACATCCAACTAACCATTTAATATTGCCCATAGGTGGTCCTCACAGTCATATGGATATTATATCAGGAGCCACATTTGACATTAGAATTTGGGTAGTATTGGTTATCCGATTAGAATGCAATGTTAAATAATACAAATATGTGTATCATATTTATTGTTAGGGATAAAGAGATTTTCATATATCATGATGGATATGGTCATACTCCTATATCGATGGCTTCTAGTAAACAATTACACAAAAAACATTGAGGACATAATAATGTATTGCTATAAACAAACATTGAGAAATGTATCAAGTGATCCTACACATTTTGATGATGAGGACTTCTTGGATTAGTCCTTATAATATATATATATATATATATATATATATATTTCAAAAATACCAAAAAAAAAAATTTAAAAGTATTCAACATTTCCATGTTTCATTATCTCTTTAAAATCTATTTTTTTGGTTCCATATTGGTAAATAGCATATCATTTTATTTCTATATACACATATATGTTTCACACTTATTTTGAGTGTGATACAAGCATACCCAGGCACATGATATATGCACATACAGATGTTGGGCCTTACCTCTACTCACATTATCAGTACATTACAAGAATCCACTTCTTTGATCATGATATACCCAGGTCACATTATTTTATGATCATTCTCTAATATCATGTTTAAGCCTATCTTTATCCATGCTTATATCTTTCACAATGTACTTGATATGTTATGTAATTAACATTTTTTTCTAACACATATATCTAATGACTAGTATGATATGTTTATGATAATTACTTATGATTCCATTCTTTATTTTTTCACTTCCTTGAGTGTCTTTCCTTGTGTTGCATTGTATTACTTATGAGAGCATTTGACTATGCTATGTTGATTATGGCCCCAATCCCTTTGTTTGCCTATTTTTTCAAATAAATTTGCCATTGTTTTTTATATGTGGACATTTGAAAATCTCATTATATGATTTGTGTGCATTTTACTAATTCATTTCACTTTGATTTTTTAGTATTTTAACATGCCCCTTGTATGAGGTCTCTTTGGATCATTTTATATTTTACTTTGCTTTTGAGTCTTCTGTGTGTGTGTGTGTGTGTGTGTGTGTGTGTGTGTGTGTGTGTGTGTGTGTGTGTGTGTGTGTGTGTGTGTGTGTGTTTGTGTGTGTGTGTGTGTGTATGATTTCTTGATGAGATTGTATTGATACTTTATAGACATTTCCATGATTTACATCATGCATCTTAGGACTTGATTTGATCACATATTATGTACCTCATTGATATATCTACCTAGACATGCTACTCCTATATGATACATGATCCATGAATATATTATATAGTTATCTTATCCTTTTAAGGTAAGGTAACAACTAGTTTTTATTTAAATCACCTCAAAAAGGGGGAATATTAGTGGGTAGATGTAAGATAGGCATAGTTTCCACATTTTCATAGTTTCATATTACAATGGGGGCGTGTTATGGAAACATGATCTCCACACTTCTTCAGTACTCATCATCTCTAGATTACAGTGGGGGAATGATATGGAAAACATGTTGTCCACACTTGCACCAATTTTCGAATTCTCTAGATTCAATGGGGTCATGTCATAAGAACATGTCCTCCACACTTAATTTTTTTTTTAAATATCCAAATTTCATAGTTATATGATTAATATGCACACTTATGTTAACATTCTATACATTGGTGCCATTATTATACCTAGATTTTAGCTTGAGACATATCTGAGGTTTATATACCATGCAAAGGGCACTTAAAATTATAAAATCAAATCAGATTTTAGATTTAAAATACTACTATGGGCTATCACCACACCTAGATGGATTTTTATAGACTTTATTGAGCTAATCTATAACAATAGTTGGTTCACCTTTTAGAAGGTCAAGGTGATTAAATTACTCAATATTACTAAGTGTATAAGTTAGACTTAATTAAATCATATAATTTCACCTAAAATATAGGATGGAATGTTTAAATCATCCACCCTCACTAGATATATAGTGTGATTTGATTAGATCACTCACACTCACCAAGTTATAAGTATGATTGGGTTGCACGATTGAGATAAGCTCAATTTCTGTGTGTCAACTCACCTTTTCACCAAGGTTGGGGACATGTTTTCCTAAAATCTCTCTCTATATATATGTATGCACTTTCAATTTTCAAAATTTTCCTAATCTTAGCTATAAGGCTTCATAATGAAACATCTCTTCAAATAAAATTTACAAAAGGAAAGATGGTTGCACCAACACATAGGTGTACTCATAACCTTACTCTCTTTACTTTCAAGAATTTAAAATTCCTTAAAATTCAAATTTCATACACTAATTATATACTATAACATGTTCTTGGTTTCAGGTCAGTCACCAACATAACACTCAAGTTGGGCTCACATAAAGACAAAGTGTGTTATACACATAATAGGTATGTATTTATTTTACTATAAACTATAAATTTCATTACTAGAATAAAATAAGGGGGAATGTAGACACTAAATCTAAATTATATATCACCTTAGTCTTGTACATTTGTTAAATACCTATCAAGGTTGTACCTTTTAATTATAAAATCTTCTTGCTACCAAAAGGCTCTTATTGGCTATCTCTTTAAGCCAAATTTATTATATCTTAGTTTGACCATAGGTTATGATGACAAAGCCTTATAACTATGAAAATTTCTTAAAACTTTATCATTATCCTTCTCTACCAATTTTGGACCTATACCTATATAACTTCCTAGATACTTACATCCTAGCCAGACACCTACATTGATGCAAGTGTCCATTTTCTAACCAAATGTTCAGTGCCCAAAATTCATCCAAATTGAAAATGAAACATATCCTAAAGGTAGGTCTAAGTGATTTAGTGTGATATATTTTCAAAATAGACTGGTATATATATATAAGGTCAACCCTCATTCATTCCTCACCTAGAAAATATTGGGAACTCACAAGGTAACTTACCAAGAAGTAGTCAATAAATCATTCAAGTGAGAAAATCTACCTTATTTATCCCTATTTCCATATCAATCATAAGATCAATATCCCCATAGGTATTAAGTATTGAAGGAGTAACTTATGAGTCATATTTTCCATGTTTCAAGCTAGGTCATTATATTTAATTGATTATCACATATTACATCCTTATTCAACCACAAAATAACACATAGGCAATATCTACATAAATTTGAGGCCCTCTTCAGAGTATTTTCTATGAAGGCAACACCCATTGACAGATGGGTCCTTGGGAAAGCTCAACACCATGTTCCCACTAACCCATTTTTTTCACAGTCACTCTAAGGGTGAGGAAGTTAGGGTTTAATCATTTTAAAAATAATAAAAATCTATGTGCACAATATGTACACATCAAATTAAAGGTGATAGAAAACCTATAAGGCTCTAATTGGTCACATATAGATTTAGTCACTATTCTTTATTGGACACCTAGGTCCAATTCAGACATCCGTGTCAATACAACTATCCAAATATGATATAAGCATCTGAGGTCACAAAGTGCAAATTTATGAAATATAAAAACTATTCTAGGATCCTAATCCAATCCAATTATAACATGTTTCATCCTACATTTTCATGTGCATAATTAACTAGATAAGTAATTTTGTTTTCAATACATTGTAATATCAATCAATAGTTGTAATTTATATTTTTAACATACCTTAGTATTTAAACTCATAATATCATTTATCTAAATTTAAAAATATATTGGCCTACTATAGATATATTTATCACCCTTGTGCTTATTAATTTCTATATGATTAATCCTAGATACCCATCTCAAATCAAATTTAGAGTTAAACACATGGATTGCATCCCAAAATGGAATTTGACTTTACAATTGATATTATTCTAGGATATGAGCCTCAATCCAAGGCACCCTAAAAAATGACAACAACAAAGTTAGTTGAATTAAAATCCAAACTTCATGATATGTTATCTAAAGGGATAATTTTACCTAGTGTTTCCCCATGGGGATCACTAGTGGTGTTTGTTAAGAATAAGAATGGTACTCTTCATCTGTACATATACTACAATAAGGTAACCATCAAGAAAAAACATCCCTTACCCTGTATTGATGATATTTTTCATCAAATGCATGGTGTAATGGTATTTTTAAAAATTGACCTTAGAGCAAGGTACCATCAATTAATAATCAAGGAGTAATATATTCATAAAACTATTTTCAGAACAAGGTATAGACACTATGAATTCATAGTTATACCCTTCAAACTAAAGAATGCACTTGTAGCAGTTATGATTCTTATGAATAATGTGTTTAGATATTATCTAGATTAGTTTGTGCTCATCTTCTTAGATGATATTTTATATACTCCAAAAACAAAGAAGAAATTTTTGAGTACTTGCATTTGGTTTTGCAATGCCTATGTAAACATAAGATCTATATAAATATAATTGTGTTTTATTTCAAAATAAGGTGAAATAATTGGGGCATATCATTTCAGCCAAAGGAATATCTATGGATCAATCTAAGATAAAATCTATCTTAGAATGGCCAACACCCAAAAATGTTCATGATGTGCATAGTTTTATGGGTTTAGTAGGGTATTACAAGAAATTTATACCCAATTTTTCTAAGATAACTAACCCCATCATCTCTTTACAAGGGAAAGAAAAGGGATTCTTATGGATCAATAAGTGTGAAGAAGCCTTTAAAATCCTTAAAAAGAGGCTTACTTCTGCACCAATGTTACATGTCCCAAATCCTAATTTCCATTTTGTTGTGGTAATAGATGATTTTGAGGTTGGCCTAGGTGGATTATTTTTTCAAGAAGGCTCAGTAGTGGTATATGAATCTAAAAAATTGAAGACTTATTAAGCTAATTATTCTTTGCATGATTTAAAATTGGTTGGAATAGTGTAATGTTTATAGTTTGGAGGAATTATCTATTAGAAAAACCTTTGAACTTAAGATTGACAATATAAGACTCAATTTTATCTTCATGCAACTAAATTTTTTTGCTTGACAAAGATGATGAATTTAATTTTTTTAGATTATGAATTTAATATTAGTTATATAAAATGTGAAAATAATATATTTATTGATGCTATTAGTGATAAAAGGTACATAACATCAATGACTACTATTATAAGTGTTGTACCCAAAAAATGTCACTCATTTTTAGGTCAACATATAAGCTATTTTGGTCTTGCAAGACAAAAATATCTCTTCCCATTTCAAAAAATTGTTCTAAGCTTTCAAAATTGGGATTATTCAAGATTTTTCAATCAAAGGATTTATGGTTCAACAGGTTCAAAGGTTTCTACAGGCAGGTTCAATCAAAAGAACAAGTTTTCGACACTTAGTCATTTTCAAGACTAGTTCAAATGGGTTTAAAAGGTTCAACGTGCTCAATCGGGTTCAAGGTTCAATGGATTCAACAAGGCTTGTTTCAAAGAAGCTTAGTTTAAGTGATCAATAGAAACAAGGGAATGAACCATTGAACTATTGAACCAAAGTTAGCTCAATCGGTTGGTTCAAGCGACAAGATCAAAGGAGTGCCCCAAGTGTCAAAGACACAAGTGACCTTGTGAAGGGAATTTTTGAGGCAAAAGTGACTAAGGAAAGAAACAAATGGACTGAAATATAAACCCGATAGAACCCAACAGATGCTGCCATGTGTCCTCACTAGTTTCAAAGTGGATGCAGCCAAGTGTCATCTTCTGAGCTTCATTTCACTTTATTTCTCAGAGCTGTGGAAGATGCCATGTGTCCTTTGTAAGTTAAGTGGAATGCACCATGTGTCTCTCATCAAATGCAACAGAAGCTACCAAGTTTCATCTTCCATGAGATTCTCAAAAGATAAATAGAAGCTGCCACATGTCTCGATTTAACTTTATAGAGAGAGACAAGTGTCTGCACCCATGATTTTGAGTTTTTAATAGGTTTCAAAGCCTCTATCAATAAGCATCTCTCAGAGTCCCATGAAAATTGCCACGTGTCTTCATTTATTTTGCAGCAAAATGTGTCATGCGTCAATTGCTAAAGACTAGTAGGAAATGACTAAGGAATAGAATATCAAATTGAATCAAGGACCCAATTCAAATAACCAAAAAAGGAGGAATGATGAGGAAGGACAAAAAACATTTACACATCAGATATGTTTCTAGAATCAGATCACCAAGTGGACATTGAAAGATGTAAACTTTCAATAGCATGACCCATTTCTCTGCATTGAGAAAAGCAAATGGGTAAATGCCCCTAAATTCTAGCATGTCTTCTTAAAAAAATTCAAGGAAACATGATGTGTTACTATTTTGAAGTCCTTAAAGAAGCTATATAAAGGACTCTCTTTTACTATTTTGGGGAGCTCTCTCTAATTATCAAAAATAAAACTCTACCCAAATTGAAAGGCATTACTGAGACTTTGAGCTCAGATTGTTGATCATATTTTTTTATTAGAATAAAAAATCAAGTGACTTTTTAGACTTTGTGATGTGATATCTTTATTGTTGGAGAAACTATTCTTATGTCTTTTTCCTTAATATATTTTTTGTTCCTTTAATTTAACAAGCAGAATTAGTGAAAGTAGTCAGGAAGGTGTCCTGAAGCCAACTGTGGAGAGACTTTGTGCCCCCATAATTGTCTTTAGTGTTTTTTCTTTTTCTTTTTGTTTAAAGGACCTTGGGATGAATTTGTGCCCTCATTTTCCTTCGTATCTCACTCTTAGGCAATTCAGGTGAAGACTTTGTGCTACATCTCAATTTGCTAGTTACAACATCTTTAATTACATTTTGCAATTATTACTAAGAAGATTCTTGTGGTTTGCTGAATGGTACTTTTGAAAGAAGAGGAGTGATTTCTGTCATTATCCCTAAGATTTATCCTTTAATTTGCATGCATCATCTCTAAAAAAAGAGAGATGGATGGTTTTTCCTACCCTAGAGTATTATTTTCTATTTCTATTTATATATATAACATATTTATAGGGAACCTCCCCTTAATGAGAGGAGAGATTAGTCCCCTTTTGATATGGTAAAAATACACATTTGAATTACTAATCTTCCTACTTTGGATGATTAGACCTATTTTGTTTATCAGTACGCCGATTGACAAAATATTCAACCAATAGTTTTTGGCAAATCCACTGGGGATATTAGTTATATGCATTCTAAAACGTCAAGTTTCAAATGGAATCAGTCTCTAACATTATCCATTATAGACTCCATTCCATTTCTGTGTCTTACCCATTATCATTATAACCTTATCATTCACCTCCACATCAACTGGGAAAGAATGCATAGTTTAAATCCTCAAGCTTCAAACTAAAGCAAGGTCAATTCTTTTCCATTTTTATTTCACAATCTGACATATTCAAGGTATACACGAAGCCAAAGGGCTAAAGGTATTGTTGACCCTGTATTCAAGTTGGTACAACAAAGTAATTTTGATCTATTTCCTTTACCATCTCACCTCTAACGAACCAAGAGCTTTCTTCCTACTAAAGTCAGGTCTCCATTGCCAAAAAAAGGTATCTACTTCTACTGTTGATAAAGCTTTACCAATAATTACTCCTCTGAGATTTGTTATTCCTCCTTTTCATAGTCATATAATGGCAGCTCAAGGCCCCTGGGGTAATTCTTTTAGTCCTCTCAATCTTACTCCACCTTTACATGAACTCCCACGTAGTTCAAGGAAGAATTTCCCCAAATCTATGGTGATGGGAAAGTTCATCCTGATGAACACATTGCAACCTTCAGCATAGCCTATGGCGTAATTGGAGTAGAATTTGAAGATGTAGTAGTCAGAGTATTTGTAGAAACATTACAAGGTGCTGCTATAGATTGGTTTTATCATCTACAGGCTCGGTCAATAACTGATTAGAATACTATCAAAGCTAAGTTTGAAGCCAGATTCAAACCTGCAGAAGATGCACATGCACTTCTGGCTCAACTTACATAGATGAAGAAAGAACTTCATGAACCAATGAGGGACTTCATAGCCAAGTTTGAAAAACTAAAGAACAGAGTTCCTATAATTTCTCGACCTAAAACTGAGAATCTCAAATGCTTCTTCATTAATTCTCAGTTACCTGAAGTAAGTTTTCTTTTAAGACATGCTGGTCAAATAGATCTTGATGTAGCTCAACATTTGGCCACTGAGGTAGAAGATGATCTCATCTTAGTAGGAAAGATAAGAAGAGATCCAAATAGAAATAGACCTTCATCATCTTCTAAATATTCATCTATAGGTGCCATAGATCCTATGGTGGAGAAGTTGGCAAATGAGTTGCTTACTTTCAAAAAGTAAATGGCGCAAGGAACGTCTTCTGCTCCTTCATATAGAGATATGCCAAGAAGGACATTCCCAAATCAGTCATATTAGGAAAATGCTGCCAAGAATAAAGAGCAACAAAATCATCTTCCTCCCCCACAAGGGAAACTTTTCATTGAAGCTCCTCCAACCAATTTAGCAATGGGATATCTTGAAGTAGAATCAGAGTTCTCTTTCTAGCCTAAATTGAATCAAGAAAATGAGGCTGATCTCCTTGTAAAAAATCAAGAAGAATTAGTTGGTGACTCCCACATTGGTTTCCTAAACTACCAAGATGAACCCAAAAGAAAAGGAGAAGCTTTTGATGGATCATATGTAGTGTTTACCAAGTCCAAGAACCAATCAGTCCAACAAGTTGATAAAGGGACGATAGAGGAGCAACCTCAACCAATAATTACAATTGCTAAGCATGGAACCACTCTGCCTTTCTAGTCAAAATATCTGGTGATCACTTAAAAGGTAAGTACATCAATTTCACCTTCAACTTCTACTTCAATTTTGAAAACTAACCCTCCTCCCATCCCTCCTAAAACTTAGAAGGTTAAAACACCTTTCTCTGTACCTAGCTCAATTCAGCCATTTGACATAATTGATCATGTCAAAAAGATAAAAATAAAAATGTTTGAATTTGAATATTTATAGTCCAATCCTGATCAATTGGTCCAATGTGTCAAGAATCAAACTACCTCTACAAGACAAGAGGTTAAGAAAATAACTCTTGATTCCCCAGAGAACATGCCCATTCCAAATAATCTTGTCATTACTCCTCCAACTGCCCCTGGGAAAATAGAACCTTTTTATGTTTCCCTATCAATAAATGGTCACAAGCTAAGTAATTGTATTATAGACTCAGGTGCATCTAACAATGCCATGCCTACTAAAGTAGCTAAATCTCTTGATCTCACATTAACCAAGACATTTGGAAGATGTTTCTCCATGGAGAAAAAGCAAGTATCATTGATGGGGCAAATCAAGGATGCCCAATTTGCATTTGCAGCCTTTCCAGACAAAATAATCAAGATGACAGTTCTGGTGGTTGATGTTCTAGCATCCTATGGTATCCTACTTGGGCAAAATTTATGTAAGGATGTTGGTGGAGAATTGAGCATGGATCTATCTGAAGCAAGGATCCCTATTAAAGGAACCATGCAGAGGCTACTTCTTGAAAAGGAATCAAAGTATATTGTCACTCAAACATCAGCCCCTAAAGCTCAAATTATTTTTGAATCCTCAGGTATGGGCAACTATTTTATATCTACAGATGAAGTACATGAAGCATCTGAGAAAATTCTTAAAAGTGTCAACCTAGAAATCAGTTTAAGTAGAATAACATATGAACTAGTAGGTTGTAATACAAATGAAGAAGGATCTTCCCTCTCTAATGAAGGAAAATCCAAAGAAAAATTAGTATCTAATAAGGTATGGATTATGGAATTCGATGGTAGCTACTCTTCTGCCAGTTCGGGAGTCAAGATTGTGTTGATATCTCCTCAAGGATATATGTTTCCTTCATCTTACAAATTACAATTTAGCAACACTAACAATATATCTAAATATGAATCTCTATTGCTTAGATTGAAGGCTACTCAAAACAAAGGCATCAAGTTTCTTCATGCCAAAGGGGATGCTAAATTAGTGGTTTGTCAGGTGAGAAACCTATACCAAACCAAGAATGAAAGATTACACCACTATCGCAACCTAGTTTGGGACCAAATTGAAAGCTTTGATGCTTTCAACATTTCTACCATAGCCAGAGAATTTAATGACAGAGCTGATGCACTTGTTATTTTAGGAACTCTCTTAGGTTCTCACTCAGATTTCAAAGAAGATAGGTATACTATTGAGCTAGTCTATAGACCAAGTGTTCCAGACAATGCTGATCATTGGCAAGTATTCAATGATGATCATCAAGTCATTTCCTTCCTAGAATGAAAAGATAATTTTGAACAACTACATTTTGAAGGCAGTGAATCTCAGAAGTATGAATCATCCTCTGAATCTAGTTCATATATAAATGAAGAAATCTTATAGCTGAAAGGAATAAAAATTCCCAAAGGCCCAGTTTCTCTCGAGAAATTATTTGACAAGTATGATAGATTCATCAAACAACAACAAACTGATTCAAGCTTCTCTTAGGGATTTGATCAAGTAAATCTGACTACTAAAGAAAATCTCAAGATGGTTAACATTGGTAAGTGCTGCACCCCTGAAGAAAGATTCAAGTTCACCACTTTACTCCATCAATACATGGATGTCTTAGCTTATTCTTATGATGACCTGAAGTCTCTCAGACCTGATGAAATCTCCCATGACATTCCTCTCAAGGCTGACTCAATGCCTTATAAGCAAAAATCTAGACAGTATAATATAAAAATATTAGATACTATTCTGTCTGAGATACAAAAAATGTTAGATGCTAGAATCATCTTCCCAATCCATCATTCCACATGGATTGTAAACATAGTGCCTGTAAGGAAGAAGAGTGGGAAAATTTGCATTTGTGTAGATTTTAGGAATCTAAATCAGTCATCTTTGAAAGATAATTATCCTTTGCCAATCATGGATCAAGTGCTTCAAACAGTGATAGGTTCAGAGATGTTATCAATGCTAGATGGCTTCTCAGGGTATAATCCAATTGAAGTTGGTGAAGCAGATCAACACAATACTGCATTCACCACACCTTGGGGTACATTTTCATATAAAATAATGCCTTTTGGCTTGATAAATATTGGTTCCATCTTTCAGAGGGTAATGGACCTGGCTTTCAAAGATGAGATAGGTAAGTTTATTGTGGTATACCTTGATGACTTGACTATCTTTTCAAAGCACCGTTTTGATCATATACGCCACATGCAACAAGTGCTAGAGCGCTGCTGCTAGAATGGTATTTCTTTGAATCCTAAGAAGTCTATTTTTGGAGTAATAGAGGGGAAACTCCTCAGACACATTGTGTCTAAAGAAGGCATAAAGATTAACTCAGACATAGTCAAGTCTATTCAAGAGCTTAATTTTCCTACAAGTAAAAATGTTGTTCACTCTTTCTTTGAAAAGGCAAATTTTTTACGGAGGTTCATTCCTAAATTTGTTGAGAAGATGAGACACATTGTGAATATGATGAAAGGGAAGACCACCTTTAGCTGAACTAAAGAAGGCAAGTCAACATTTCAAGATATCAAGACTACCATTGCCCATGCCCCTACCTTGGTTTGTCTAGATTATAACAAAGATTTCATCATACACAACTATGCTTCTGAACATACACTTTTATAAATTCTTGTTCAACAAGATAAAGAAGGTATGGAATCTCCCATTTCTTTCATGAGTTGCCCTCTCAAAGCCCATGAGATGAAATATTCAAATATAGAGAAGCATGCTTATGCAGTGGTGAAAGCAATTAAACATTTCTGCTTCTATATCCTGAATTCACACACTACTGCCTTAGTTCCTGACACTATTGTCAAGTCCATATTAACTCAGTAGGAGTTTGGCACAAAAAAGGCAATTGGATTGCAAAGATCTAGGAGTTTGATCTAGAGATCAAGCCAACAAAGCTGGTAAGGGGAAAAGGCCTATGCCAATTAATTGCTGACAACAAGCCAGAAGATACACAACATGAAGAAGCTAAAGTGGAAGACACACCAATAGTCCTTTTTATCTCCACTACCAATGAGTGGTATTTAGGTATTTCTCATTTCCTTACTTATAGTGAATGTCCTACTCATTTATCTTATAAAGAAAGGAGAACTATCAAGTTGAAATCTACCAATTTTGTCCTCTGGGACAATGGCCTGTACAAGAGAAGCATAGATGGAGTATTCCTTCACTGTGTAGATAAAGAGCAAAAAAGCCAACTTTTAAAATCTTTCCACAATCTAACCTATGGAGGACATTTTTATACTCTTGTGACTGCTCACAAGATTGTGTGAGCTAGGTATTACTAGCCAACTCTTTTCAAGACGCATATAAGTGGGTGAAAAAATGTGAACTCTGCCAATAATTTGTTGGAAGACCCAAGTTAGCTACCTTGCCTCTCAAGCCAGTGATCATAGAAGAACCTTTCCAACAATGAGGGATTGATTTTATTGGGGCTATAAACCCATCTTCAAGTGATGGACATGATTATGTCATTATAACAACTGACTATTTCACCAAGTGGGTAGAAGCAATCCCAACTAAGCATGCTACTTTAGAAGTTGTATGCAATTTCCTCAAGGAGAATATCATTTCCAGGTTTGGGGTTCCAACCAAAATTGTTACTAACAATGAAAATTGTTTCACCTCCTAGGAGATTACACAATTCTATTTCCATTATGGAATTACACTCTCCCATTCTTCTGATTATTTTTCACAAGGGAATGGACAAGCTGAATCAAGTAATAAGAACCTGGTAACTATCATCAAGAAGCTAGCAGATAACAATCAAAATACATGGCATAAAGCATTGGTTGATGCTCTATGGGTAGACATAATCACACTAAAGAGGGTAATTGGTATGTCTCCTTTCCAACTTCTTTATGGTATCAATGCTAAAATACCAATCACCTTAGAATTGCCAGCCTTAAAATTGGCAAAGGCAATTAAAGATCAGACATATGAAAGCTCTCTTGATAAGAGAATCATGTGCCTGACTAAGCTAGATGAATAGAGAACCATGGTGGTGGACTGAATTGATGCTCATCAAAGTTTGGTAAAGAAACTCTTTGATCAAAAGGCCAAAAATTATGATTTCCAGATTGGGGATCAAGTCCTGTTGTGGGACAAAAGGAGAGAACCAAAAGGGATGCATGGAAAGTTTGACTCCCTTTGGAGAAGCCCATTTATAATTGATCAACACAATGGTGAAAACAACTTTCTACTAAAATATTAAGATGGCACACTCTTTTCTCTACCTCACAATGGGCAGCATCTGAAACACTTCAACTCTTAAAGTATCAGATCATTTCATCTGTACATATGTATATTTGTATAGTTTTTACTTCTATTTTGTTTTGTTTGTTTCCATTTTTGATGCCTTCAATTTTTGGGTAACATGACTCCGTATCCCAATGGTACACATGAAGACACTGGAGATTCTGAATTCTACTCCCTTCAATTCTTTTTTACAATTGATAGAAGTTCCCCAACTGGAGCCAGCTGTTGTACCCAAAAAATGTCACTCATTTTTAGGACAACATATAAGTTGTTTTGGTTTTGCAAGACCAAAATATCTCTTCTCATTTCAAAAAAATGTTCTAAGCTTTCAAAATTGGGATTATTCAAGCTTTTTCAATCAAAGGATTTATGGTTCAACAGGTTCAAAGATTTCTACAGGTAGGGTCAATCAAAAGAACAAGTTTTCGACACTTAGTCATTTTTAGGACTAGTTCAAACGGGTTCAAAAGGTTCAACATGCTCAATCAAGCTCAAGGTTCAATGGATTAAACGAGGCTTGTTTCAAAGAAGCTTAATTCAAGTGATCAATAGAAACAAGGGAATGAACCATTGAACCGTTGAACCAAAGTTAGTTCAATCAGTTGTTTTAAGCGATAAGTTTAAAGGAGTGCCCCAAGCATCAAAGACACAAGTGCCCTTGAAAAGGGAATTTTTGAGGCAAAAGTGACTAAGGAAGGAAAAAAATAGACCAAAACAAAAACTTGATAGAACCCAGTGGATGTTGCCACATGTCCTCACTAGTTTCAAAGTGGATGTGGCCAAGTGTCATCTTCTGAGCCTCATTTCAGTTTGTTTCTCAGAGCAACAGAAGCCACCATGTGTCCTTTGTAAGTTAAGTGGAACATGCCACGTGTCAATGTCTACATGAATCTAAAATGAGTCTCAAGTGTTTCTAGAGTGCGACGGAAGCTGCCATGTGTCACCTTCTGTGAGACACTCAGAAGGCATCCAAAGCTTCTAAAAGTTCAATGGAAGCTACCACGTGTCCTCACCTATTTCAAAATGGATGTTGCCATGTGTCACATGTTGAGATTCATATAAAATTGACTAAGGCAAATTTCTAAGGGACAAACAACCCTTTCGGAGGACACTCAAAAATCGAAGTGAACTATTGCAAAAACTTGAAAGGATAATTTGGAGCTCAAATAGCCCTTGCAAAAGATAGGAAAGGAGCAAATGGACCAATTCAAGGGCCAAAAGAGAAAAGGGATTTACTTTGAAAAAGTTCCCCTGACAAAAATGACAAAGAGACAATTCCTTCAGACAAAAAGTCTGAAAGAATTTCTTCAGACTTTTTCTTTGAAGGAAAATTCTAAAGAAATAGAAAACCTGTAATGCTACCACATGTCCATCAAAGTCACAGTGGAACATGCCACGTGTCTCTCATAAAATGCAGTAGAAGCTACCAAGTGTCATCTTCCGTGGGATTCTCAAAAGACAAATGAAAGCTGCCACATGTCTCGATTCAACTCTGCAAAGAGCAACAAGTGTATGTACCCATGATTTTGAGTTTCTAATAGGTTTTAAAGCCTCTATTAATAAGCATCTCTCAGAGTCCCACAAAAATTTCCACATGTCTTAATTTATTTTGCAGCGGAATGTGCCATGTGTCAATTGCTAAAGACCAGTAGGAAATGACTAAGGAATAAAACATCAAATTGAATCAAGGACCCAATTCAAATAACCAAACAATGAAGAATGACGAGGAAGGATCGAAAACATTTACGCATCAGATATGTTTCTGGAATCAGATTGCCAAGTGGACATTGAAAGATGCAAACTTTCAATAGTGTGATCCATTTCTCTGCATTGAGAAAAGCAAATGGGTAAATGCCCCTAAATTCTAACATGTCTTCTTAACAAAATTCAAGGCAACACGATGTGTTACTTTTCCCAAGTCCTTCTTGAAGAAGCTATATAAAGGACTCTCTTTTACTATTTTGGGGAGCTCTCTCTGATTATCAAAAACAAAACTCTACCCAAATTGAAAGGCATTACCGAGACTTTGAGCTTAGATTTTTGATCATATTTTGTTATTGGAATAAGAAAGCAAGTGATTTTTCAGAATTTGTGCTATGATATCTTTGTTTTTGGAGAAACTATTCTTATGTCTTTTTCTTTAATATATTTTATGTTCCTTTAATTCAACAAGCAGAATTAGTGAAAGTAGTCAGGAAGGTGTCCTAAAGCCAACTATGGAGAGACTTTGTGCCCCCATAATTTTATTTAGTGTGTTTTCTTTTTGTTTCTATGTAAATGTCCTTAGGACAACTTTGTGCCCTCATTGTCCTTCGTATCTCACTCTTGGGAAATTTAGGTGAAGACTTTGTGCTACATCTCAATTTGCTGGTTACTATGTCCTTGATTACATTGTGCAATTACTACCAGGAAGATTCTTTTGGTTTGCTGAATGGTACTTCTAAAAGAAGAGGAGTGCTTTCTATCATTATCCCTAAGATTTCTCCTTCAATTTGCATGCATCATCTCTGAAAAAAGAGAGATGGATGGTTTGTCCTACCCTTGAGCATTATTTTCTATTTATATTTATATATATAGCATATTTATAGGGAACCTCCCCTTGATGAGAGGAGAGATTAGTCCCCTTTTGATGTGGTAAAACTACACATTTGGCTGACTAATCTTCCTACTTTGGATGATTAGACCTATTTTGTTTATCAGTACATTGATCGACAAAATATTCAACCAACAAGAAGTACCTTTTGAGACAAGGTTTTAAAATTCATGTCAGGAGATGATATTCTATGAGCATGTCAAGAGATATATAGTATAAAACCATCAAGATCATAAATATGAAGGATTTTGTTTTTGATAAACATGGACTCTTAAGGATTAATGAGATAATCTATGTGCCAAATAGATCAAAATAAAAAGTTTTGATGATTAAGGAGTTGTATAATGATGATTATTCTAGTCATCCATGAGTGACCAAGAAGCTAATGGCTGAGTTAAAACCATTATATTTATGGAAAGGAATCAAAAAATATGCAGCTAATTTTATGTCAAGATGTTTAGAATTTTAATGGGTGAAATCAAAACATGTTCATTTTTCAAGGTTGTCATACCCACATGAAATTATAGAATTAAACTTGCAAGTCATTAGCATGGAATTTGTCTAAGGACTACCCATGTTAAAAAATATATATGATATGATATTAGTGGTAGTTGACAAACTAACCAAGGTGGTACATTTTATACGAGGCAATTTGATAGATGATGTACTTGTTCTATAAAAAAGGTTTGTGTAGGAAATTTAGAGGTTGCATGGAGTAATTGAGAAAATAATTTTTTATAGAGACCCTCACATGAATTCAAGGTCTTAGAAAAATCTAAATGCAATCTTGGGAACCCAACTTAATTTTAGTATAGCCTATCATCTTGAAATAGATGGGTGAATAGAAAGAGTAAATATGATTTTAGAGGATCTATTGGGGATTTATTTCATGGACCAATGATACAAGTAGGAATAATAACTTCCACTAGTTGAGTTTGTATATAATAATTATTTTTGTTCATATTTAAAAATGGCACCTTTTCAAGCTTTATATGGCATAAAATGTAGAATACCAATCAAATAGGATATATTAGAAGATAGAGTGGGGTTTGGACTTGAAATTCTTGTTAAAATGGAAGAATAGGTAAAAATGATTAGGAAAAGGTTGGTTGAAGCTAATGATAGGCATAAAAGTTGTGTTGATTTGAAAATAATATCAAAGGTAGTTATCATTTGGAGATAACATTTTTATGTGTGTTAAACTAGAAAATAACTCAATCAAATTTGGAAAATCATCTAAATTAGCACCATAATGTAAGACCCTTCAATGTTCTATAAGTTGTTAACCTTGTTGCTTATATACTTGATTTTCCACTAGCATTAGCTCAGATTCTTAATGTTTTTCATGTGTCTTATTTTAAAAAGTATGCGGTTGATCCTTCACATGTACTTGATTGGAATGATTTATAAGTTCTAGATCCAGGAGTGGTAAAAATATAACCAATCAAAATACTTGAAACACATAAGCTTAGATTTCATAATAGAGAAGTGGTTCAATGTAAGGTTTAGTGGGATACATATTATAAATTTAGTTCCACTTGGGAGGATTATAAGGAATTTCAAATATGTTTCCTCATTTATCTGATTGATATATTTTGTAGAATTTACAACATTTCTAGACATGTTTCATTTATAATAATGTCATCAAGATGATGACATGTTTAATAGGAGGATTGATACATTTTATACTCTAAAGTTCTATTTTTAGTGCATCTATTCATAAAAAAAATGTGATTTTAATATATTGTTATACATCTTAGCATGGATAATACAATGGTATTTATATCATTTATTGGTAGTATTTTTTTCTTTAAATGGACTAACTACATTCTCTTATTTGAGATGGATTCAGGACATATTTCACCCTTGCTAAGTAGTATAGAGGGAGCGCATCATATGGGAGAGGGTGGTAGATCTTGACTATTGGAAGTAAACAAATCCTACCAAAATCCACCACATTCCCTCACACTAAGTTTCTTTCTTTGATTTTTTAGATTTAATTTCAGTTTTGTATTAGGTATCTTTGATTGCATGCATTATTATTGAATGATGTTTGACTTCACATTAGACTAATTTATATTAGTAGTGTTGAAATGAGTGTAGATGATTTAATGCCTTGATTGAATTAATAACTTGTCATTAATTATGTCTCTACTACTTGCCTTTATCTTTGCATTTTTTGGTAGTTTATTAGTCCTTATCTTTGACTATGTGCATGAAAATAATCCTTGAACTCCCTTATGTTGAATGGCATGACCTAAGTATACTCTAACTACACCATTTCTAGGAAACTTTGAGAGGAAAGTATTAATACCAAAATGATATAGTATTTTAGCATTAAAATTTGTTATTTATGACATTAAAAAAATAAAAAACCACTTTGTGGTCTTAGAAAATTTAACATCTATTAGAGTGTGCTTTGCACAACTTGTATGTGTTATGAGGCCTTTGGGAAAATATTGGTTAGGGTTTGATTATTTTGGTGAATTTAATTGATAAGACATAATTACAAAAAAATCTTCCTTGAGTTTTGAGCCAAACTCAGGTTGGGATATGATTAATATTCTATGTGGTCTTAGAACAATTAACATCTATTAGAGTGTGTTTTTCATAACTTGTATATGTTATGAGGCATTTGGGAAAATATTGGTTAAGGTTTGATTATTTTGGTTAATTTAATTAATAAAACAAAACTATAAAAAAAAAATTCCGTGAGTTTCAAACCAAACTCAAGTTGGGATATGATTTTTTTTTTACTTTGTTGAGGAGTGCATGTGTGTTTTCTTTTTTTTTTGAGTTTGGAGGCTTGAATAGACTAAAGAGCAGTAAATTAATACAATAATGACTCTAGAGTTACATGAAGTGGATAACCAATTTTGAAGAGAATATAAGCACACAAAAACAAGAATATGGGAGTGTAATACATGATATAATGAAAATGGTGAGTAAAATAGAGGAGGACACATGGCATTGGGAATAAGGGTGAGAAAATTTATATAGGATGAAAACATTGAGGAGTATTCAATAGTTGTTATGCATGTTTAAGCAAGTTTGATTCTCATAATTTAGATGGGTTTTCCTTAAATATTTAAGGGATTAATTTTTATTTTTTGGGTTTGAGGTTATAAGTTTTGGGTTAGAAGAATATTTTTATTACAAATCCAAATAAAGTATGAAGTTATTTTAATCCTAGTTTTATGAGTTGTTTATGATCATGGCTTGATTATAGAATTTTATAAACTCAAAACCATGTATACTTATTAGGAACCATTCTATTTTATGAATACTATAAAGTATATTGAATAAATTGAATAACTAGTTGAATAATCATTTGATTGTTGAAAAAATCAAGGTTTTAGTTTAATAACTCTCTCACACCCATATGGACCTAGGGGTGAGAGTATTCTCTCATTCAAAGGCCTACAAGGGTGAGTAAATTCTAGGATTAATTCATAAAACGTATTCTTGTTGAGTTTATTTTGGTGTCAAATACTATATATATATATATATATATATATATATATATATATAAATAAAATTCATTGTTATAAATAGTTTTAATGTTATTTATGAAAGTCGGTTCAATTCATAATGGTATGGTGTTTAATTTAATTGAGTTATAACACATTAAATTGAGATGAACATATGTGTGTATCTTATTTTGTATACAATTTTATAAGGATAATATTTTTAATGCATATTCCCTTCCTGAGGTAGATTTCAATCAACTAAATGTCTTATCACTATTTCTCATGACTCTAGTTAAAACTTAATGGTTGAAAACTTAATATAATGGATATTGATGTTGTTTGATATAACATATAATTTTAGTTGTATAAAAAGGGTTTTTTTAACAGTAAATAGATTGAAACAAAGCTTTCCCTTGGTAATATTTGTTTATATAAAAATATATTTAACCTATAATGTATGTTATGTAAATGGATACCAACAAGTTGAATGATAGTAAGTTGATATTAAAAAAAATTATGGTTTTAATTTGTGATCTTTATAAATTTATGAGTGTAAACAAGATATGTAATAGTTTATAGGGATTTATTAAATCCTCACAAACCTATGAGTGATAGGCTGCTCCCTCCCACTCACAAGCTTCTAAAGATAAAAATGGGTTTAAGTATGAGAACCTTTTCTTTTTAATACACGAGTTATTGCAAGTGTAGATCCTCAAAGAAGAATAAAAATACCTAAATTCCATATTTTTTATGAAAAACATTATAATAAGATACTTTTTTAGGAGTTAGTAAAGGGTTTAAGGAACACTATTGAAAATGAGTCTTTCTTCAGACTTGTAGGTTATGGTTAAA